>JASUUL010000043.1:0-420232 GCA_030449875.1 Aegle marmelos | reverse complement strand
ATCACACAACAAAAGATTTTCGTGAAAAACTCTAAATCTAGTGGAAAACTACACCTATCGTCAAAAGATAACTAGAGAAAATATTTACTATATGAAAAATTATAACCGCATTCTCAAAAATAATTTTCTTTCATCCATACCCTAAATACATGATCTCCATAAATATTTCTTAATAAAATAAACCGATAATATGTATATTGAAGAGTCAAATACTTCTTTAATATAACTACATACTTAATAATATTTCTCTCTATTTTGAAAGTCTTGAATGCTTATCTTGCATTCTCTTACTTCTCAAATTTAGGATTTTGGAATCATGAAAACTTATGAAAGCTCTTTTATTTATAACCAAACAGATAGCATTGTTCATATCACGTTACTATTTTAGCCACGTGGTCATATTGTATTACTGTTCATCATTTTTTTAATCAGTTTTCAACAAGGATGAATGAAAGCATCCCTTGATTGTAAAGGACTCATTTTGTGACTTGGGTTCCACGCAAATCTCGCAAACAAAACTGGGCTGGTTTTTTCAAAATTTGAAGACTGCCCATTTTCAGTCATTGAATGAATTGAAAAGGGCCTGTTTGTTTTACCAAAAGAAGTGTTGCTAGGCACAAAGTTAAGTAAATACAAGTCGTCATCGTCATCGCAGCTGACTATTCAAAAATCTTCTCAAAAGAAAATTAATTTTCAAACAAAACATTGTAGATTCTAACTCAAGGTAAATCAGTACTATAAAAGTGGTCATATTTTCCAAAAAATGAATATTTTCAAAAATTAATAATCTATTAATTTATTGATTAATTGATATTTGTTAAATTTTAATAATTTTCTTATAGTCCTAAAATTACTAATTTATTGAGATTTTATTATATTCATTATATGAGAGACAATGCAATTTATAACAATATATTGTTGCAATCGTGGATGAACAAAATTTCTAGCAATTCTCTTTTCATAAATAACAGCCCTTCGATTTGGATCACATTAACCACGTAAATGCTAATAACGCGCGATTTAATAAAAGACAGTTTTTCTAATGATTAATCAAAGCAAAATTCAAAGAAGAAAATTAAAGGAAAACAACCATAGGGGTTCATGTTGGGAATGACCATTTGCAATTTTTGCTATCCTGCCACAATTTGCTTTCTTCTTTGCACGTTTAATATTTGAGTGAATGTATTCGTAAGTCCATATACTGGCACGGTGGAGGATACTTATTTTATGTTGATAATTACATTTGTCCACAACTGAACAATAACACTGGCCCCAGAGATGGCAGTCGATATTTACAGAACTAGTCTAGCATTACGAAGAAGAAAGCAAACAATCGCAAAACCAATTAGATGTAATGGGTTCAGACGGTGGCCAAACACTGCTTCGTTATTTATTTACAAATCTAACCGTTAGATCAACGTAATTAAAATCCAACAGCTGGAGTAGGATAACGATAAAAAGTTGGGTATAGAGCAGGATCCTAGAGCAAAGAAGAAGAAAAATTAATCACTGTATATGATTTTTTTCAAAGAAAAATACATTTTGTGACAATTTATTCGATCCACCAACCTTGCAACAGTTACCAGATACCACAGCTTTTGTCTTTTTGTGCATTAAATTTCATTTGGCCTTCTTCCTATTTTTAATTTATTTTTAACTGTAATTTTATTTTCCTCTCTCATTCTTTCCCTCGACTCCATGGATGGCCCAATTTTTTTCTATTTTAAAATCATTAATTAACAAATTAAAATCAACAAAAGCCAACTTGACTTCATTTATTACAAAAAGTGACTTAGAATATTTTGGATCGATTTAATTATGTACCATTCTTTCCCGATGGAGTCCTGATTATACCAAATTGTTTTAATTCTCCAATTTAATTAAAATGTTAAATTTGTTTTTCCAAAGTTTGACTTAAAGCTCCCCAAACTCAATGCTTGCTTAATAAGAATAAATTTAATCTCAAATTCCTATCTTTCAATCATTTTTCAAATCATTTACCATTTTTTAAAGGGCATTTGGGATTCCAATTGAGATTTAATATTTTCTACCAACTTTAATTGACTAAGGAGTTACTAGCTGTTTGAGAATGTTATGTTAATTAATGAAGTTATAATAGTCTATGATTATTATAATGATCTACAATATTACTTAGAATAGTAAAACTTCTCGTATTTAGGTTGTTTAGGGTATGAATTGTCTCCAATTAATTCCTATCCATATAATTTAATTAGAATCACATCATAATTATGAATTTTGTTGATGCTAGAATCCAGCCAAGAGCATGTTACTGCAACCCGGACGGTCAAGTCAGTTTTTTAATTGTCTAATTATTTACAAATTTCTCATAATTCTAGTTGTCTAATTATTTACAAATTTGAAACAATTCGGACTTATGTATTAAAAGTTTTTAACTCTTTAACATTTTTGAGTTTTCAAAAAGTAGGGACCATGATGTTAATTACCAAAGAGACACATCCTTGCCATGGACACACTGCTTTTCCGTTAAAGAGCTGAAGTCAAAAAAAAAAATGTGGTACGTTCCAACTGTTGCAAATGGCGAATCCCAATTTGAATATTATTTTTTAAAGTTAGATTATGCATCAACATAAAATAAGGTTGAAATTTAAGTGTATTAACATGAAAGAAGTGATAAAGTTAGCCATACATTAACATCAGCTGAACGTCACCTCGGAATGTTAACTTCAGTTAGTTGAATAACAAACACTGATGATGTGTTCGCTGAGTCAGCAAGTTACTTAGAATTAAGCCAGAGCTGTATTTTTGCAATCTGTTAGTCAGTTGTTTTAATCGACTTAATCCAAGCACATACAATTTGCGTGCGTAGAAAAATACTGTATATCAGTATAAATATCTGAAATAGGCTTGCAAACATCAGATTCAACAGAATGAAAAATATCTTGACTCATCAAATTCCTTTCTTAAGTCAATATTTTCCTTTCAACTTTCTCGGCCAAGCAAACAAGATCATTCTGTAAATTAAGCTTTGATTATTTGGTCGGTGCGAATCGTACTAATCTCTTTTTTATGCTTCAACTAATTAACTCTTAATAAATTTCAATTGGCTTTGATTGTCGTTAAAACTATATTAATCCTGCCGGCCAGCGTCAAGATTCTCTGGTTTGGGACTGGATGCTTTGAATTTTTAAACTCCAGCTTGCTCTGCCCACAATTAAAATTTTGATGTTAGAATAGTGGTGCAACTTTTTGACTCGAAAGTAACAAGGCGTCAGCATCCAGTTCCCATTTCAATTAGAAAGAAATCGATACACTACCCTTGCACTGCACGGGCCTTAAGAAACTGACGGTCTGGCAGTTACAAACCAAACTAGATCGGTTGAATTCAAAACGGAAAAAAAAGAAAAAATCTTGATGGGTTGATGAATTAATAGTTTTTGCTGGTAGAAATAACAAATTAAATCTTTTTTTCACGAAATACCTTATCGCATTTCATTTCTCAAAATTGTAAGATTACGATTTCTCTCTTATTCTAAATGTATCATTACCAAGAATCTTGCATAGTAAGAGAATAAAACAAAATAAAACACTAAATAATTGATGCATTAAAGCCCAAAAGACTCTAAATGACATGAATTTACAAAAAACACAAAAAATAATTGAGTTGTTTTGTTTTCACATTACGATTATTTCAATTGTGTTTATTTGTTTAGTGATATATAAATCTTCTTATTATTTAATTAAATATATATTTTTAATAACTAAGAAGAATTTATATTCAGCTAAAACTTTCTTATATTAATTGTAACAGGACACTGAAAAGCTCTTGCCCCATATTTTGCACAAACAGTTAATATGGTCTGCATCTCTTTGTTACTGTAAAGTAAGCTAGTTAGATTGATTGTCGGACCAGAAATGTACGCCCACGGCTTCTTTACAATCTCCATCCAGTATCGTCTCAAGTATCAGAGCCCACTTCGGGGTAAGGAATATGCACAATGATCGCTTTAAAAATTTTGGTAGCAGAAACATAGTTCCCATTTACTGGAGCCTGCTGGAAGCATAATGCATTAAATAGAGATTGATGTTATCTATGAAATCTGAATTTGTTTCGACTGGGAAACCAAAATTGCTCTTTCATATATTGTTTGATGCTGGGGGGGCGTCAATGTTGACTCAGACATGTTTTCACAATCCCTCTGAAGAACATTTATCAAAACCAGTTTCATAAGCCAACTTGCTTCTGTGAACAACAACAAATAGAAGAAAATGCCAATGCAGCGGCTAAAGTGCTTTGAAGCAAACTGCAGAGGAATATTAAGAAAATCAGATGTCGGATGAGCATACAGCAAGTGGAATTAACCAAAAAAAAAAAAAATCCAGAAGCAAAGAATCAGGATAATTATTATAATCCCCGCATGATACTGAATTGTTTAAAGTTGCTTCTAACTCTTGCACTGAATATCAACTATCTCATTATTCTCATCTTCAAATTGAAGAGTTAATCAACATTGGATATTAAGGCTCATGAGAGAAAGACAACTGTAGTAGTTTCGGCCAATCAGAGTGAATCTTGAAACCCGTCTTGGGCTTAAATAAGACAAAATAGAAATCTCTTTGCAATAGCATAATTGAGTCAAGTAGCCGCAGTAATGAAAAACAATCAGCTGACTTTTAGCAAGGCCGCGAATAACCGACGAATGCGAAGAAAAGGACATTTCCGCAAGATATTTTCGGACCCCATTTGGAACCTGGGAGGCTGGAGAGCTAAAGTCATCGGATATCAAGAAAAGGCAAGATCAACTTCTCTTGTTAGTCGTATTAATTAATTAGTATAAATCAGCTGAAGTTTCAATGCTCATGCACTTTTGAGTGAGTTTCCGTGTTTCCTGTGAAGTAATATGATGCTATTCAATCAAGCAGCTCTGCTTGTTAGTGATAGACTCATAGACACAAATGACATTAGTGCACACGCGTTGGCTAGATATAGTAAAGTACTAAGATTATATTCCCATCCTAGTCAACAACTCATTTTCAGTTTCTTGTATCAATTTCTTTTGCAATATATCTAATGGGCAATCTCATGAGCTCAATGTTAATTTTACTGTATTCTGCACCTTTGTGATATTTTATTAAACCAACACCAACACAAAAGAAAATTTGACAAAAGTACTGCCAAGATTATCATCATCTGAATTTTGAATACCAAACATCATATATAAATCAACAATCCACCCAACTACAGGCATTAGGATGCCCATTAGATAGAAATTCATATTACAATTTTGTCCAACAACTATCAGAGAGAAACACCAGAAAAGCAGAGCACATAGCTAGTCACATAAAAAAACAGATCATATCTTCTCTCCAGCAGCTGAATCTTCCTAGGAGCTCAACGATAACACAATACACAATTCGATGGATAGGTGCATGATCGGGAAGTCTAACTTTGTACTTATAATATGATCTTTTCTATCAGACTTTGTCAAAAGATCATTTCGTAATTAATTTCACAAACTGAGTGTCAAAATGCTAGAGTGTTCAATTATTTGTTGATCTAGTGCTCTACTTATACACAACTAAAAGTCAATTTGCTTCTTTTGACTAATAAGAACTGCCACTCTGAACTAAGGGCCAGTGAGATCAGGATTATTGCCAAAATGTGAGTTCTCTGTTCTGTCATGCATTTTCTATACCATCAATTGTTCGAGCTTATAAACTAAGACATTAAAAACAAGTATTCTGTTCTAGCTACTGTTTTTCACTTTAGATTTCGGATTGATGTTCAGCTTTACCTTTTAGGGCCTGTGATATCCTAACACACATACACACACACTGTATGTGACCAAGCTACTTAGTGGGGATGGCCATAAAATAGACGTAAAAATGGATGGCCATCTGATTCTCCATGACTACAGCAAAATTAAATATGAAACTCCAATACTGTCAATTCTGCGTTTTAATTTGAAGTTGAAGTATAATGAAACAAGAGGCTCACGTGATTTAATTAAGTAAAAGTGAAACTTGCATTGTAGCTAGACATAGTTTAACCGGCTATGAATGCACTTTGTTCATGTAGTACTTTCTAAAATTGAATTTTAATAAAATTCAAAGTTGTTGGCATTCAACGGATAAGATTTCTCATTCCTGAAATTTTATTTAAAGAAAAAAACCAATCTCACCGAAAGGAGTACAAATTGCGAACCATTGTAAAGATCCTAGTGTAAGAGTAAATTTTGTATTTAGCATCATTTTATTGCCAACTATTTTTCAGTAAATACATATTTCATTATTACACGATCAATGTTTGTTGTCTTTCATTGCTCATCACATGCCACATCAACATCATTTCCCATTACTCTTTCTCTTCTTAATTGGCACATTTTACTTAATGACGGACTCTAATAATGTTTCGGAGATATAAAAGAGTTAAGTTGTTGGTCTTCAAATTGCCATCATCGCATCGTTCAATAGCCAAGCCTTCAATTATCTGTCGATCCAGTGCTCTAATTATAAACAATTAGAATCATTTTGATTCTTTGACTAATAAATTGTCATTGTCATTGTAAACTAAGGTATCAACATGTAGATTCGTTCTAGCTACTGTTTTTCACTGTAAATTTGGGACTAATTTTCACTTTATCTTTTAGCATCAAAACGTAGATTCTTTTTTGCTGGACGCTCATTTTGTCTTTATAGAATCCGGTAATACTCGGTGGTTTCTGGCCTCTGTTTCTCTTTTCGCTTCTATTATTGGAAGAAAGTCAAGAGAAACAAGTTATAAAAAGGATCACTAAATATTTTTCTTTTTTGGTAAAGATTAGAAATAAAAAAAATTGTGAGTTGATATAATTGCTAACTGAATCATGATCAATATTATTGTGATATTAGAATTTCAAATATCGAACTGTTTATGCATTTTAAGAAAAACCTCTGCGTTGCTTTAAGTTGGTCTTGTAATTGTTGTTGCCGGAAAATTTAACTATTTATTGTGGGTCATATTTCATTCGATAACTAGTAACCAACTACCAAGTGAATTAATAATTTAGTTTCATACAGCATTCTTTTTATAAAATGTTCACCTAATTAGAGTAATGATGGGTTCAGCTATGTCACAACATTGTAATATAAAGTAATAATAATGTAAAATAGTGCCAATATGTAGTGGGTAATGCTTCTCAAAATCACTAATTTTTTATTTTTTGTTTTTTAAAAAGAAAAATTTATTTTGTAGACTGTGTGCTCCACGTTTCACCCATTAATTGAATCATTGCCCTTAATCTTAATTGACTTTTTTTTATCTGCAATTAAATTAAACTTCAGTCGTTGATCATTATCTTCCGCGCATTATTAGTTTTGCCACTTATCGACGATTGCTTCAATTATGTCACGATATCAAAATCGAAGCGAGTACGTTCAACTACTTGCTTTTAAATTGAAGGTCATGAAACTACTTGTACAGGTCAAAAATAATAGTTCTAGTACAAGATCATTGCGCATCATTTTACATATTTATGTCATTTATTAATATGTTTTATATATGAAAATCTCAAATAAAAAGGAATTGTCAGATATATTTTCACTCATAAAAGGAGGTCTTATGGCTTTCTTTTTAATAAATTCGGGTGTTCTCTTTGTCGATGAAACAACGAATGATAATATTAATCTTATAGCCTCCTAAACAATTGATTCTCAATCTGAAATACAAATTTGAGTCACCCAATCATAAATACTAACATAATTAACCCAAAAAATCTTTCTTACTTTGTAGCGTCTGACGACCAAAAATATTAATTATTATTTATTAATTTTTCTTTCTAAACACTCTAATTCAATCATGGGTTATTTATTGGCGAACTGGTGACTCAAATAAAAATGATCACGAAAGTGTCTGTTATAAAAATAACCATTACTTTTTCTTTATTAGATTTATCTAAGTTACAATTCATGTAACTCATGATCCATGCTTTTTCAATATTTTTTCTCTCTCCTCAAAATATATGAATGCTAGTTATTAAGTGTGTATATTACATAAACTGTAACATAACAACTCCCCTTCATTATTTCCTCTTGCACCTAACCGAAACATTTATCCTTCTATGCTTCTATTACGTTTTTTTTTCAATTTACCTTCTTTTAACTGTCTTAGAGTGTTGACATTTAAGCTCCCTTTACAAGCGTGTAAAGCTTGCAAAATTATTGAGCAGACTGTCTTTACACTTTGGTGAAATGGGGTGAAGCTTACTAAATTACTGGTGGTTGGAATAATGTTTAGTGATTTCAATTCTGTCTATTTGTTAGATAAGCATGTTAGATGAATGGAGTAAAATATTTCTAAAAAGAACGTTTTAGGAGTTTAAAAAATAGAGAGAGAGAGAGAGAGAGAGAGAGAAAACATTTTGATTCACTTGGTTTTAGTAATAGACACTGGATTAACTGGTTGACTTTGCATGAATGCAGGAATTACAAATTACGAATGGGTGGGTTACCAGTGATGGTGGGTTGCCAACTGCAAATTAGTGGTCCCTTGATCAATGAAGTAAAAGCTCGTGATTTCTATTAAGCTTGCTGGGCCACACGCCCACAACTACAAACCTGATTCTGCCCACCTCATCAATTTCTTCTGTCTGTTCAAATTTCTTACCTGCTGTCCATAACCCATAACTTTGCTCCTTTCTTTCTTTTACCCAAAAAAAAAAATTCTAACTTAATTTGTTTTGGTTAGTTTTTCTTTCAAATATTTCAGGTTAAAAGATTCTTAAAATTAATTTTGATGGTGATTATTTTTACTTTCAATTCACGATGGCTGCGCCTCAAAGAAGCCAACCCATTTTCCAATTTGTGCATTTGATGACGTTCAACAAGCTTTTACCGCCTTCTTCAGCAATGTCAATAACTGAAACAGAGTGAAATCAAACAAATCCTAGAAATTAAAATCATAAAATCATTAAAAAAATTACAAATTCATCTTACATAAATTATAAAATGCTATGCATAACATCTGCTTAGTACATCCTAATAAACCATGCTGTTGATCTTTTATAAATCATTACTGATATATTTTTAATTATTTATTTTCACTTTACTGATTCCATAAAATGTTTCAAATCTTTCTCCTTCCCCTCTCCCAAAAAAGAAAAAAAGCCAATAGAAGATCCAAGACGATCAGATGAAGTGAATAGCATGCTGTTGATGATTCACAAGAGGAGAAGCAGAGGACTAGTTGGTCTTTAACATGGAGAAACAAAACCGCATAATAATTTGGTTACTGTTAATATAAAACAGCTACCTCTTAAAATCTTCTCAAAAGAAAAACTAATAGACAAATAAAATATAGAGAAATTATCATTGCATTATTTTATATTTTGCCTTTATGTTCATTCAACTATTGTAAAATTTTAATATATTCTCTATACCACCTTTTTAAAATTATATAATTAATCACTTTTATGCTAATATCATTAAATAATTTAAATAAATTGATAATTATGTCTACAACAATTAAAATATCATTTTATCTTATAAAAGCATTGGAAAAGTATTATAATTGTAAATATACCCCAAATTTAATAAAAATAAAATCACAAAGAGAGGTACTTAGTTAATTTTTATTAAATTTAAATTTTGCAAAATTTTAATTAGAAATGAATGAATTTATTATTTGTTAAAAATTATAATTTTGTAAAATTTTATTAGAATAACTGAATTTATTTATCGCAAAATAAACTTAAAATTTTAATAATTCAGGAGATTTTTATTAAATCCAAAATTTTCAATTATTTTTTATAATTTACAATTTTTATTAAAAATAAAAATTCAAATTTTGAGATTTTTATTAAAAATTTAGAGATATTTTTATAATTATAATTTTAATTTTTTTGTAAAAATAAAATATTTTTTAATTTACTTAAAAACAAAATTATCATTTCGTTCAAATTATTTAACGTTGTTGCAAAAGTGCCTAATTGGTCTTTTTAAAAGTTTCTGACTTCAATAACTAATAAAAGCGCTTCATTTTTCCTGACCCATATTCCTATATTTTTTGCTAAGCCATTAACCATAATGATGAAGAGTATTAAAAAGATATACAGCATAATTCAGAAGTAGTCAATATCATACAAGACAAAATTAAAAGACAAAAAAAGTAGTGAGATTAACTTTCTCTCAAATATTTCAAGTAAAAGCTCTTTTGCTGGACACTGATATTTTTTTTTCCCCTGCCAGTTATTCAACAATGATACTTTGTCCACCCCATGGCCGGTTCGTCAAGCAGACAAAGCTCAAGCGTGTGAAGCTTGCTAAATTATTAGTGGCGGACTTTTTTGTTTCACATTAGAGTAATTTCAGTTGTGTCATATCCTTAAGAATATATATTTAATAAATGAGATGAATTTATTAAGCATATATATATATATATAATTATTTTATTAAGTATATATATTTAATAAATGAGTCGAATTTATGTTCAGCTAAAAAGTTTATTATAGTTTATTTTGATTCGAGAGTAATATAACATGATGGTAGGAATTACCACTCTGATTATAAAAAATTGCAGCGCATTTTTAAGTCTTGGTTTTAGCTTGAAAATTAATTCAATAAATAAAGTAATTATATGACAGAGAGAGAGAAAGAAACGTTTTGATTTGTAAAGCGAAGGTTCGTAGTAGGTACATTCCATTTTCCTCTTTATTCAGTATTTACCCGGACACTGGATTAATGGGCGGTGGGCTCTCTTTTTATTTTTCACTCAACTGTTGAATAAACAACAAGTGGAAGACTTGTTACGTTCATTTTATTTTTGACCCTTCACACTTACTGTTCAATCTTCTCATTTTGCTTCCAAAATAAAAAGTTCTGTTTCTTCCTTGCATTAAAAAAAAAAAAAGGACGAAAAAATGTCGATCATCGGAGAGGCAGTCTGACGGCGTCTGTTGAGTTGCTGGTCAATAGTTAGCTTGGAGGGGATTCTGTTTTTTGCACGCCAAGAGTAAATCCAAGCCGATCTAGAAAAAGTGGAGAATATGTTGGGGTGATGAAGGCGGTGCTTGCTGATGCTGAGGAGAAGAAGAGGACGGCTCCAGCTGTGAAGTTGTGGCTTGGCAAGCTTCAGAACTTGGCTCTTGATGTTGAGGACCTCTGGATGAGTTTCAAACTGAGGCTTTCCGGAGGCAGTTGCTGCTTGGAAATGGAGATCCAGTTGCCGCTCATGATCAACCCAGTAGCAGTCGTACAAGAACAAGTAAGTTTCGGAAGCTCATTTCTACTTGCTGCACCACTTGCACTCCACAATCGATTCAGTTCGATTATGTCTTGATGTCCAAAATCAAAGAGATCAACGGTAGATTTCAAGAAATTGTGACACATAAAGACTTGCTGGTTGAAAGAAAGTTCAGCTGGGGGTCCACAAAAGCCGGTCAACGGCCGGAGACAACCTCTTTAGTGACCGAAGCCAAAGTATATGGCAGGGGAAACAGAAAAGAAGACAATTATTGAATTGTTGTTGAGGGATGATTTAAGCGATGATGGTGGTTTCTCTGTTATTCCTATTATAGGTATGGGTGGGCTGGGCAAAACCACTCTCGCTCAACTTGTCTATAATGAAGGTCGAGTGAAGGATCATTTTGATCTCAAGGCGTGGACGTGTGTCTCGGATGATTTTGATGTTATCAGGCTAACAAAAACAATTCTAAGATCCATTACTAAGCAGGCTGTTGATCATAGTGATTTAAATTTGCTTCAAGAGGAGCTGAAGAAGCAGTTGTCTCAAAAGAAATTTTTGCTTGTTTTAGATGACGTTTGAATGAGAATTACAATGATTGGGTTGACATGAGCCGTCTTGTTTGAAGCTGGCGCACCGGAAGTAAGATTATTGTCACAACCCGTAATCAAGAGGTTGCAGCCACCATGGGGACTGCTCAAGCTTATCAATTGAAAAAGTTGTCAAATGATGATTGTTTGTCCGTGTTCGCTCAACACTCTTTGGGAACAAGAGATTTCAGTTCAAATAAGTCACTGGAGGAAATTGGGAAGAAGATAGTGGCCAAATGCGATGGCTTGCACCCTTGGCAGCGCAAACACTTGAGGACTTTTTACGTGGAAAACATCACGGACGTGATTGGGAGAGAGTGCTCGGTAGCAAGATATGGAATTGCCAGAAAAGAGTTGTAACATTATGCCGGCGCTGAGTGAGCTACTATTATCTCTCGGCACCTTTAAAACAGTGCTTTGCGTACTGCTCATTGTTTCAAAGGATTATGAATTTGAAGAGGAGGAGATAATTTTATTATGGAGTGCTGTGGGTTTCTTGGATCACGGAGAGCGGGAACTTAGTGAAGATCTAGGTCGAGAGTTCTTTCAAGAGCTACGTGCAAAATCTTTTTCCATCAATCAACAATGATGCATCACGATTTGTGATGCACGACCTCATCAATGACCTTGCTCAATGGGCGGCTGGGGAAATGTACTTCAGAATGGAGCATATCACAGAGGTTAACAAGCAACAAAGATTTTCAAAGAGATCTCGTCATCTGTCGTACATTCGTGCAAGATATGATGGCGTTCAAAGGTTTGAGAAATTGTATGATATCAACATCTGCGAACTTTTTGCCAGTAATGTTGTCAAATAGTTGGCCTGGATACTTGGCTTATAGCATTCTTCCTAAGTTGTTCAAACTCCAACGCCTGAGGTCTTCTCTTTGCGTGGATATCGCATCTCCGAGCTGCCAGATTCAATTGGTGATTTGAGGTACTTACGGTCCCTTAACCTATCTGGAACTGAGATTAGAATTCTGCCCGAATCAGTCAACAGGCTTTACAATTTGCACACCCTTCTGTTGAAGAGCTGTCGGCAACTGGAAGAAGTTGTGTGCAGCCATGAAACCTCATCAAATTGCATCATCTCAATAATTCAAATGCAGATTCGTTGAGGAAATGCCACTAGGAATTGGAAAGCTGACTTGTCTTCAAACGTTGTGTAATTTTGCTGTGGGAAAAGACAGTGGTGCTGGGCTAGGAGAGCTAAAGTTGTTGACGCATCTTCGCGGGACACTCAACATTTCAAAATTAGAGAATGTAAAGTCATTGGCGATGCAAAGGAGGCTCAGTTGGATGGAAAGGAAGGTCTTAAGGAATTACAGCTTCGATGGACTCGCAGTACGAATGGTTCATCTTCGAGGAGGCAAAAGCTGAAGAGGGCGTGCTTCACATGCTAAAACCCCATAAAAATCTGGAACAATTTTGCATCAATGGCTATGGAGGTACAAAATTTCCAACTTGGTTAGAAGATTCCTCATTCTCAAATTTAGTGACCCTAAAATTTGAAGAATGTGGTGTGTGTACTACCTTGCCATCGGTCGGGCAACTGCCCTCTCTAAAGCATCTTGCAGTGCGTGGGATGAGTAGAGTAAAGAAATTGGGTCCAGAGTTCTATGGGAATGATTCTCTAATTCCTTTTCAGTGCTTGGAGACTCTTCGTTTTGAAAACATGCAAGAGTGGAAGATTGGATTCCTCATGGATCTGCTCAAGGAGTTGAAGGGTTCCCTAGATTGAGAGAGCTTTGTATTTCCCAATGTTCTAAACTGCAAGGGACATTCCCAGAGCACCTTCCTGCATTGAGATGCTTGTTATTCGAGGATGTGAAGAATTGTCAGTTTCAGTTACGACTCTCCCAGCTCTTTGCAAATTGCAAATTGGATGTAAAGAGGTTGTGTGGAGAAGTGCAACTGATCATATCGGATCACAGAATTCAGTGGTTTGCACAGATTCATCAAATCAAGTGTTTCTCACAGAGCAGTTGAAGCTGCGACTACCAATATTGGAAGAATTGGAGATAAACAGTATCGAAGAGCAATCATATATATGGAAGAGTCATAACGGATTACTGCAAGACATTTGCTCTCTCAAAAGACTGGAGATTAGAAGCTGTCCCAAACTTCAATCCTTGGTGGCGGAGGGCGAGAAAGACCAACAACAGCAGCTCTGCGACTCGTCATGCCGACTTGAATATCTAGTATTGAGCAAATGCAAAGGCCTTGTGAAGCTGCCACAATCATCGCTGAGCCTTAGTTCCTTGAGAGAAATAGAAATCAGCGGCTGCAGTTCCTTGTTTCCTTTCCTGAGGTTGCTCTGCCTTCCAAGTTGAGGGAAATTACGCTTTACAGTTGTGATGCACTGAAATCGTTACCAGAGGCATGGATGTGCGACACCAATTCATCTCTCGAGATGTTGAGTATTCAGGGTTGCCGTTCCTTGACATATGTTTCTGAAGTCCGGCTACCACCAAGCCTTAAGCGGTTGCACATCCAGAATTGTGATAATATAAGGACTTTGACAGCGGAAGAGGGCAACCAGAGGAGCAGCAGCAGCAGCAGAAGGTACATCTCCTCATCTCTTCTTGAGGACTTACACATTCACTGGTGTCCATCACTGATATGTATATTTTCAAAAAACGAGTTACCTGCCACGCTTGAGTCGCTTGAAGTTGGCAACCTACCTCCGTCTCTTAAGTCCCTTGCTGTTTGGTATTGTTCAAAGCTGGAGTCAATAGCAGAAAGGTTGGACGACAACGCATCTCTTGAAACAATCCGCATTCATTCATGTGAGAATCTGAAAATTTTACCGAGGGGTTTATATAATCTCCGCCAGCTTCGAGCGATTACTATATATAGTTGTGGAAATCTGGAGTCCATTCCCGAAGGGGGATTGCCTTAAAAGAAACTCACGAGGCTGGAGATATCTTATTGTAAGAGACTGGAGGCCTTACCCAAGGGATTGCACAATCTGACCTCTCTTCAACAATTAACAGGAGACTGTGAGCTTCAAGCCTTGAAGAAGACGATGGCCTTCCCACCGACCTTCGTTCTCTTGGGATTTCTGATAATAAGAAGCTTTGGAAGTCAATGATTAAGTGGGGCCAGGGATTTCACAGATTCTCCTCTCTGCGACAACTCAGAATCAGAGGATGTGATGACGACATGGTGTCGTTTCCACCAGAGGACGTAAGATTGGGGACCACGCTTCCTCTTCTACCAGCCTCTCTAAGGTCTCTGGAGATTTGGAATTTTCCAAATCTGGAACGCCTATCTTCTTCAATTGTTGATCTTCAAAACCTCGCTAAATTGCGACTCTTTTTTTGTCCGAAGCTCAAATACTTGCCGGAGAAGGGCCTGCCTTCCTCACTTTTGCGATTATATATCGATGGTTGTCCGTTGATGAAAGAGAAGTGCAGAAAGGATGGAGGACAATATTGGGACTTGATAACCCATATACCTCTTGTTGACATAGATAGGGAATGGGGTCTTCGATGACTGAACAGAACAGAGAATGTCTAGGCTGAAATATTTTATTGTTATTGTTATTTTATTTTATTTTCAATGGAGTGCACTTGTGAATGTAATTTCAAATCTCAGTTGAAAATTATTTTTAAGTAATATGGTTTGGTGTCGGTGAGTTTTTATCATGTAAATGGATCTTCAAAATAAAAAAAGAAAAATGTTTAGCGGCGAGGACTGTAGTAATTCATTAATGAATTAATTTCTTATGCCTTTCTCGTTCTCGTTCTCAGCTATTGAAACCTCATTTTGTTTCCCCTTCTGCTGTACGTATGGTTACATAAATATATATATAATATTTCTCTTCATCAGACTTCGGCAGAAATTGTTCTGAAAACTTTACGTGTTGGATATATAAATGAAAAATAGCATAGACTGGAAATCATTAAAATCACTCGACAAATATGTGTATTAAAGTAACTTGAACATGAGTGTCGTAATTGGAGGGTTCATTGGATAGCTAATACTTTAGGGTTCGAAGCTCCATGCTTTGCTTTGCTTTGTCTTCTAAGTCAAAATCCGAGTCAGAGTTAGAGTCAGAGGCATCACCCCAGTTCGAAGATTTGGCTTTTTTTGTTGGTTTAGGGTTGTTCTTAACGTGGGGCACTGCAACCGTTGATAATCAGTCCTCCTCTTGCATTCCATCTCTAACAAGGATTATAGCTGGGAAGGCACTTCCTTAACAGGTAGTTTAACTTCCCATGTCTCATTAGGAAGCCCGTATGGGCACAAGTTCTCTTTTTCAATATTTTAAATAAAAATGCACAATCTGCCTCGAATTGTTCATAAAATCAGATCTCATTTTATCATACCAATAACTAAAAAGCACAAAAAAGGACTTGGCTTCATAAAACATTAAGAATGCACAAGGAGACTTAGTCCAAAAAGATACACTTTTATTGAGATTAACTGCTTCAGCAAGATTTGGACATTTAAAAAACAAAGGGGATGACATTTGACTATGGACATAGAGTATAGCAGCCAAACATAATGACAATTAGAATTAGAGTTCTAATTTTTCCAAACAAGTCAAAAGCGATAAGGCAACATATTAGACAACACAACAGTCACAAACCAAACTTCATAGTGAAGCTTTGCACTCTAATAAAGCTTTGTACTCTAATAAACATTGACAAAAATAGTAAAGTGAACTTCATATTAGCTAAGTCATGAGAATAAGAAAATATCAAATCATAAGATAATGACGGAATATAAGTCAATAAACATAAGAGAATTAAATTGAAGGATCAAACTGAAAATACCTTTAGCGGTTCCACAGGCATAAGAGCGTGTTCAACATAAATAATCACTATCACCAAGAATTTAGGAATCTTCAATTATCACGCAGCGCATGATCCCTATTTTCAATAGGGATTCTTTTTTGTCACGATTTCCATATTATTTTTATTAATTTAGTCTATTTTTAGTGAATTTATTCATTTTTAATTGAATAAATTAGTAAAATAAAATAACTCTAAGGTAGCAATTATTTTGTATCTAAAATTTAAATGAATTTAAATTTAATTAAATTTTGAATGGTTCTAAATTGTATATATCTAAATGATATATTTATTTTTCTTTTTCAATATCTAAATATAAGTGATATATTTTTAAATCACAAATATCTGAAATAAAATTATTTGATATTTATATTCCTATAAGAATTATTTATACTTATTATAAATTTTAAGAGATAAATACATGCACGTTACAATTACACTTAGACATATGTAGAATTAGGGTTAACTGATTTATAAAAAAAATATAATTACATTACTCCAAACGCAAAATTTAATCAAACTTATTAATTAAAATTTTAAAAAAGATAATGAATTAAAGTTCAACGATTGTTGTACTTGAATAATTCCAGTGGAATTGAAAAAGAGAACAAACCCAAAGACCAGAGAATGTGAATTAGAAAGATAAAAAAGGGGATTAAGTTTTATACGAGGAAATATTAGGGATATTATCAAAATATGATATTTAATTTCTATTTAGATTTTTTGCACCCATACAAAAGTCACTAAACTTTACTTTTTCTATTCAAGCGTAAATATATAAAAATTAAATAAAAGTTGGAAAAAAAATTGAAAATACATCTGAAATTAATAAATTTTTAGACTTTAAATCTTTAACAAAGAAGCTCTAAGTTGATTAAATATATGTTCTTAAATTAATAAATTTTAATTAATTAATTAATTAATATTTCTTTAAATTAACAAACTTTCTGTGCTCTCACATTATTAATTTATAAGATTTTACAATAAATTAGAAAACTTGTCACAATATTTTTAAAAATTATATTTAAACTTTAAAATGTTAATTATGAAAATGGTCCCTATGATGATGTAACATTTTTACAGTACCGATAATGTAAAAATTATACACTACTAGATTTCATCAATGATTATTTTTATTAATTAAATAATTTAATTATTTTAATAAAAGAGATCAATGAAATACAATATCTGAAATTCTTTTATTTAAAATTGAATCATTCGCAAATGTTATTTATTCTTTAACACTTCTTTTCTAATCTAAATTGCTGTTATTTTTCTAATCGAATTGACAATGAATTCTTGTAAATCCTAATTATTGATATTAATAATAATAATAATTGAAGAGAAAAACACAATTTGATCGCATAGTAATGTTAATTTATTATTTGAATCAGTTCCTAGAGATTCCATGCAAAAGTTTTGGGAAGTTTTTGCAGTGAATTTAATCAACAGGAAGTTGGATACTAGAGCCCTCCTGCTTTACACATTGGAGCAGTCAGAGAAGGTGAAGAGCCGGTCAATTTTGGCTCTTATGCGGTTCTTAACTTATTATATACTAACGACCGTTAAAAAGCACTTGTCTTAGAGCCCTTCAAGAACATGGAATTTGGGGAGAATTTGGCGTCAACGGATATGAAGAATTCCAAGCATAATTGAGGTTAAATGTTGTAAAACCATAATAAGGATTTTATTTAAAATTAAAAACTAATTTTACTTGAAACTTGTAATTTATCTACTTTCTTTTATTAATTAATTATTTATCTGTTATATTAGATTAATAACTAAGATTAAAGGAGACAAATCTAAGGGTCTATCATAACCCCACTATTAATGCAGTAAAAACAGATTATAGAGAAATCCTACGAAAAATTCATATTACCAAATTAAACAGTGGGGTTAAAAATGTCAGTTTACAAAATAAATTAAAAAATCGTTGTTTTTCTTAAACGACGTCGTTTGTAATCGGATGTGTTGTTCCTCGCCGCCAAAAATCAGTGCAGAGCCTCTGTTTCTTCTCGGCGAGTGCAAATAGTTTACAGTTGTAACCTAACAACAGATGTTTCACTCATGGGTTCGGACCGTTTTGGCCCGAAAGAGTTCATTTGGTTTTGGTCTGTCTGGCAGAAACATCTCTTCGTCAGCAAACACAGTGAACTTGTCCAAGCCGTTCAATTTCACTCTCAATAATTACTCCCATATTAGAGCTTCAGCCGTTGGTACTCTTGCTTTTTCCGGTTTCATGGATCTCCATTTTATGATTTCATGCGTTCTCTATTGTTATTTGTTAATGTCTCAATCATGTGTTGGTTCTCAGGATCAATATATCAAGTGGGTTCAAGCTTGAAGTGTAATTTATTGCCTGAGGTTACCAGGGGATTTTGTGGGGTTGTTCAAAATGAGACTTTGGACGATATATTGAGAAGCCAGTGGATTTCACTAAGATTGACATCAATTTGATTCCTACTGTCATGATCATTGGCCGTCCTAATGTGGGCAAATCAGCTTTGTTTAATCGGTTAGTATGCATATTGTGTTTTGTTATTCATTATTGTAAACTTATGAGTTTTGGATGTTATTGAATGGGATTTTGTTGAGTTTTTAGGTTGATTAGGAGGAGGGAGGCCTTGGTGTACAACACTCCAGATTATCATGTTATTAGGGACATCAGAGAAGGACTTGCTAAACTTGGGGATTTGCGGTTTAAGGTGTTGGACTCTGCGGGTTTGGAAACTGTAGCGACCTCTGGGTCTATTCTTGATAGAACAGCAGGGATGACTGCAAACAAGCTCGCATAGACTCAATTTGCAATTTTCATGATTGATGTGAGGTAAGTCAATAGATGAGTTTCTCCATATTTGTGATCCATGAGCGTTTGACTTGAATTTTCAATCTAAGGCTATTTTTGATTGGGAGCAGTCAACTTTTTTGAAATCTAAATTCATTTGAATGCGAATAGAATGGTGTAACATGCATGTTCATCAAATACAACATTTTGTTCAATGAAAATGGGAAAATTTCTGATTTTATATGCCGTTTCCAATATGATTGGAGAATTTTAGTTTTTACATCAGCTTGAGCTTTTCTCTTTATTTCGGAGAATTTGTTATGTACGGTGTTGATTGAAAAATATTCAAGGCGTTGTATATTATTGTTATTTCTTGTCTAATTTTGGTTCAAAAATTTGAATCCTTTCTTGGTGTTTTCTTGTGGCTAGATCTGGATTGCATCCTTTAGATTTGGAGGTCAGGAAGTGGTTATGTAAACACGCCTCACAAATCAAACCTATAGTAGCGATGAATAAATGTGAATCACTTCATAATGGCACCGGCTCTCTTGCTGAAGCTGCTGCTGAATCCCTAATGTTAAGATTTGGGGACCCGTTGCTATATCTGTGGAGACTGGACTGGGTATGACAGATCTATAGGAAGCTCTTCGCCCTTCGCTTGAAGATTATATGCTTCGAGTTTTAAATGTTACAATCATTAACACTTCTCTTTTTCTTGATATTTCCTGTAAACATGTTGAGTGAATATTCTGTATGTTTTGCTAAAAAGTTCATGGATGGAAGTTTTTGAAAGCTTAAGTTCTGATTTTTCAAGAAGCATCGACTAGTCTACCATCAATGGTTCTCTGTTATTGCTCAATCAAAGTTTCATAAGCAATGCCAATGCATGAATTATTATAAATTTCTGTTCAAAGAGTTTTTTGTCTATGGAAACTAAAATAATGGTCAAGTTTATTTGCAAGTGAGCAGTGCAGCTTGCATATTTGCATTTTTTGGAGTGTTATACCTAGTCCAGTCTCAGTGGCATGGAATGCAGTTAACGGCTTATGCGAGACTTTTGATTTCATTTGACAGCTCCAGTGGCATGGAATCGACATGTTTGTGTTGTATATTTGCATACCTCATTTCTATTTCATCATATGTATATAACCTTTTGCTCAGATGGAACTTTTAAAGTTCCATGGATGCACTTTTATAGAAGTGATTCCATTGTGTTGAAGATTTTATCAATAAATCGTTGTTATTAATTAAAAAAATACTTTTTAAAAACTATTGGATGAAGAATGGTTTTATCTACTTGCAGAAGCCTATACTGATTCCCATCTTAATATAGTACAGTTACAAGAAGATGGCATGGGCAATCTACTTATAAAACTCTTTTCTTCTGCTATTTTCCGTTCTTGCCTCTTGACTTATGTAGATAGCTGCACTCAAAACAATAGCTCTACTCAGGATGGTACCTCCCCTGAGGATGATGAGTCTAAGCTGCCATTGCAGTTAGCAATAGTAGGAAGGCCAAATGTTGGAAAGTCAACTTTGCTTAATGCTCTGTTACAAGAAGATCGTGTTCTTGTGGGTCCAGAGTCTGGTTTGACAAGAGATTCAGTGAGAGTGCATTTTGAATATCAAGGAAGAACTGTATATTTGGTACATACTTGATTTTCTTAATCCTTATTTCATATTATGATATAGTTGAGATCATTTACTAAATATACATATATGAAGCTCATAAATCTGTCCTTTTCTGTATGCTGTCTTTTTAACCTTGCACCTTTTATAGAGAAGTGATATCTCTCGAATCTCAGGGTTATGTTTATTATTGCATTTTTGTTGTGTTAAACATCTTTTATAGAGAAATGATATCTCTTGAATCTCAGGGTTATGTTTGTTATTGAATTTTTGTTGAGTTTTCTGCTAACTTTTGGATTTTAGTCATGATGTAAGTTGAATTAATTATTCCAGGCAAAGCATCTCATATGGTCTCTGTTTATGGGTAATAAATTGCATTTTGGTATTAGTTCATATCTACTTTAGGATTCTTCCTTGCTGTCAAAATTTCTTATTGTTTGTTGTTATTGTGAATTACCATTATTCAGGTTGATACTGCAGGTTGGCTGCAAAGAGAGAAAGAGAAAGGGCCAGCATCATTGAGTGTTATGCAATCAAGAAAGAATCTGATGAGGAATCATGTAGTTGCTTTGGTCCCAAGCTCAAATTACTCATCAAATTTGATACAGCATCTGCAGATTTGATACTGCAGGTTGGAATTGCATAGTCTTGTTTTGTTATCGGCCATCAAATTACTCATTGTTGAGTAACAAAATTAAGGACTTCGGATATACATTTTCTGAAGGGATAAACTACTGCGTGAACTCTCAATCACGGGATGTGATGACGACATGGTGTCGTTTCCACCAGAGACAGAGGACGTAAGATTGGGGACCAGGCTTCCTCTTCTTCCTGCCTCTCTAACATCTCTGTGGATTGAAAATTTTCCAAATCTGGAACGCCTATCTTCTTCAATTGTTGATCTTCAAAATCTCACTGAATTGCGACTCTTTGTTTGTCCCAAGCTCAAATACTTTCCGGAGAAGGGCCTGCCTTCCTCACTTTTGCGATTAGATATCTCTGGTTGTCCGTTGATGAAAGAGAAGTGCAGAAAGGATGGAGGACAATATTGGGACTTGTTAATCCACATACCTGATGTTGAAATACATGAGCAATGGATTTTTGATGACTGAACAGAACAGAGGCCGACTGAACTATATATATATATATATTCAATTAGATGCTTTTGTAAATGTAATTTTAAAATTTAAATCTCAGTTGAAAACTATTTCAAATAAATACGGTCCAATGTCGTTGAGTTTTTATCATGTCAATAATGAGCTTTTGAATTTTTACCTGCTTGTATATATAAATATTCAAGTGCTCTTTATTAAAATAACATGTTTGAACATGTTTAATATAAATGAAAATCAAACTACTATGATTGGATTTGTTAGATTAGCATTATATATTCATATATGTATAATCTAATTTGTAAATTGTTAATTTGATGATTATTAAATATCAAATAGAAGTTAAATGAGACTTTGATGATCGAAATATTTTATTATTAATATTTTTTTAATTGGACATATGTATATGTAATTTCAAATCTCAATTGAAAACTATTTTAAATTAATATGACTTCGGAGTTGGTGAGTTTTTATCATGCATATAATGGATTTTCGAATTTTTAATTAAAAAATGAGTCTGCATTATTCAGCTGTTGATTTTATCTGTCCTGCTGCTGTGCAGTTATATAAATGTGTGTGTTGTGTGTGTGTTAAACAAATATTCTCTAACAAATATTCTCGAGCTTTTTTTATTAAAATGACATGATTGGACATAACTAATATAAATAAAAATCAAATTATTATGACTGGATTCGCTAGATTAACTTTATTTAGTCTATGGATAATCTAATTTTGTGAATTGTTAGTATGGTAATTATTTTAAATATTTTATATTTGAAACTTATTCACATTTTGTATCTGTGCGTGTGTGTATATGTCATGAAATTATAATTATTTTGAGTAAATTAAATTTAATTAATTTATAGTAAACCGACCATAATTTATTAAAAATTAATTTTACTACATGCACACCATCATAAATCCTCATAACAATAAAAATAAAAATCAAAAATTAAAAGAGAGAACAAATATCCCAGATTAAAGCCAAAAATATAAAAATAAAAAAACAAACTAAGCAAATACTTTATATTTCTCTGATTATATTTCAGCTTTAATGGCTTCAACATCTTCATAGGAAGAATTACCAGCTGCCTCCTCGACAACAATGTTATATTGTTCCTTTAATGGTGTTGTACTAAAAAGCGATTTTCAATTACTAATTAAACACCTAAGAACCGACTATCTTTGTAAAGTTATTTACACTTCTTAAATTAATGTCTTGTTATCCAGCTTCTTAAATTAATTATTTACATGCAACCGCTATTAATATTTATAAATATAATTTATCAATTATATTGTCACGACCGTCCCGAACCCCGAGACGAATCATGACTAATCCTCAAAATTCAACTAATAACGATTCTAATAAATAATAATAATAATATTTCTATCAAAATTCTGTAGAATTCCTCATATTTTTAAATTTTCCAATCCTGCAATTAATTAGATAACACTCTCAAAATAATTTCTCAATGCAATCAACTCTGTCAATCAACATCCTAATAAATACTAATTATCATCCGAAATATTTTAGACCAAACACAGTAAGTTATTTTTAATTATAATATTATACAATCCGAAATATTCAAATACGTAACTCTACAATTCCTATGACAAATACGTGGCCAAATTACAAATAGCTATTGATGCTGAATCAATTATTATACCTGCAACTTTCCTGTAGGGGGAAAATATAATAAAACGAAAAAGAATAAGGGTGAGTATAAAACTCAGTAAAGGTCAGTGAGTGGATAGTAATTTTTGAAAATAATTTTATTCTTAAAATAATCGTATCACTTTTAAATACATCATTTCATCAAATCATAAACGAGAAATATTAATAAATCAGTTCACATTTATAAACATATCATTAACTTCGAAAACATATATAATGTCATGTGAAATAACCAAGGAAGAATATGTCATAACATTATATAAATACTCAATCTGAAATCATCACAAAATATTACGTAAAACTCAAGAAAATTCACAACATATAATATCAATTTTGAATACTGAAAACTTTCACCAAACGAGTACTCAGGAAAATAATCTCATCCTATTCGGACCTCAACGGACGGG
Source organism: Aegle marmelos (assembly GCA_030449875.1). Lineage (NCBI taxonomy): Eukaryota > Viridiplantae > Streptophyta > Magnoliopsida > Sapindales > Rutaceae > Aegle > Aegle marmelos. The sequence continues at coordinate 396,035 of JASUUL010000043.1, read as the reverse complement.
CAATCAAGAAATCATCATGCCCCAGCTACCCGGATAGATGGAGAAATAAAGATCTCATATGTCATCACATCTCGACATATCTCATCATCATAATTATGTATGCATAGTCCCCAAAGGACAAAAAGCGCCAAGCACATGGCCCAAAGCCTCTATGTGCACTCCGACGGACCCCAAAGGTCTATATCTCATATCATCACATATCATCTCATCACGGTATACAGGGAAGGGTACGTCTAATGATTTTCAAACAATCGAAAATACACATGTACATAAACATCCGATAATATCCAAAATCACATTCTCTTTTATTTTCAACAACATTTAAAATCTATTTTCTTTTCTTTAAAATATTATTAATATGCATATATTCAAAATCAGAAATAAAATCATAAATCATAACAATTCCAACAATACATTATGCAGAAAAAATCCATTTTCCACAAAATCATTAAATCAAGCATTCAAAATTCATTTGTAATCATGTTTTATTATAATTAAAAATCACAATAATCTACAGATAAATAAATTTTATATATTCCACTCACAATGACGACGATTAAATCTGGTATCGTCGACGTCTGTGGGTTGGTTCTTGTTCGCGGATCCCCCTAATCAAATAAATCGCATAATTATTATTAATCACTTAAAGTACAATTAATTGTACTTAATAAAACTCGACTTCACATAATATAACTCCCGAATATTTAAAATTACTAAATTATCATTATCTCTAAAATTATCAAATTATCCTTATTTCCAAAAATTACCAAAATGCTCTCAATATCATAATTTTACTTAATTGTCCTCAACAATACATTTTATTAATTTATCCTTCAAATTTTCAATTTCTGAAATATCCTTAAATCCTTTAAAATTACCGAAATGCCTTGAATTCAAAATTATCGAAATATCCCAAAAATCATAATTTATCAATTTAACCTCAAGATCATAAATTACCAACCTATCCTCAATTTTATCAATTAGTAAAATATCCACATATTAGAAATTATTAAATTACTCTAGAGATATAAAATTATCGAATTATTCCCGATCACTTAAATTACCGATTTACCCTCAAAATCTCAAATTACCTAACTATCGTTATCCATAATTATCTAATTACCAATAACTTTCAGAAATTACAGAATTAACCCCAAAATTCTCAAGCTTTATCAAATTGCCCCTCACCGGTCAACGGTGACCGGACTTAGTCAACGGTGACAGGAAGCTTATCTTGTAGTTCCGGCCTCGGTGAGTCCAACGGTACCGGCGGTGACCTCTCACGCGCGGTGACGATCGAGCTCTCTAAGGCCGCGGGTTGCAAGTTGTCGTTCACCGGAAATCCGGCCGTTTCAGGTGACGAGACTGGTCGGAAATGGAAGCTTGAGGTGAGAGCAGTGGAACCCAGCCGGTGGCGTGGCCAAAATTTGGCGAGTTGACGGCAAAGAAGAATGGGCTTTTGGTTGAAAATTTCGAGCTTCACCGCGGCGTTAAGTCGTTTTCCGGCGGTGAGAATGGCAAGGATATGACCAGTGTCTTGAGGGCTTCAAATCGGTACCAAGATTGTCAGAAACGGTGGCCGGAATTGAGAGATCCGGCCAGGTCAAGTAGCGGGTCACGGGTCAGATCCGGTCACTCTTCTCTCTTTCTTTCTCTCTCTTTCTTTCTCTCTCCTATCTCTCGGCTTCTCTCACTCAAATAATACAAATATATTATTATTTTATTTAATCTAACTATTTAATATAATTATAATATTATACCGATTAAATGAATACATTTTCATAATAATAATTTTTCTAACTAACTGACTCGGAATTGTGCTCGATTTGTCTCAATTTTTCACCACGATAAACTATAAAATTTTTACACACACAGTGTGTTCTCTAATATATCGAATTTTTCTCGCATTGACGTGTAACGAGTCCAAACTTATAAAATCGATATCAAATGAAAATTATACGATCCACTTTAATAGGAAAATAAAAGTGTATATATTACATATATAATATTTGAGTTCATCAAAACTATTACAATTTTAATAGACCTTCTTATTAACGCATTCATATGATATGAATTAGAATATGATAATTTCTTTCTTTTTTTTCCTTCAAATGCATAATATAATATGCCAAAGAAAAGATCTTTTTCCTTTTTATTTTTATTAACAATAAACGAAAGTATTAATTTCGTTTAGAAATTTAAGACCAGAATTATAAAAAGTACTTTACTGTTGTCAATACCCACAAGCCATCGTTGAAAACTTATCAAAAATACATTAAACAGAGCATCCAAACAAAAACATCTCACAACAAAATCAAGAAAAGATCATAAGCAAACGGCATCCCTAGCAGAGCAAGCACTTTTTTATTTATTCAATTACATTTGAGTTTTGGTGGCCTTAATATCTTCACCGGAAGAATTTCCAGATTCTTCATCAATGTTAATAACCTTAGGCTGCCTCTTCTTCTCCTCAGCAAGCTTTGGCACTGTGATCCTCAGAACACCATTTTCCAAATGAGCCTTAACATGTTGCAAATCAGCACTCATCGGCATCCTGAACTGCCTCCAAAACTTGCCAAATGTTCTCTCAGCTCTGTGTCATTTCTCTCCTTCAACTCCCTCCTTAAATATTGCCATTTCTTGGTCAATGATTGGAAATAATTAATATAAATGAAAATCATATTTCAGCTTCTTTTATTATTATTATTATTTTTCCCTTTCGCGGTATGTTAGAGTTCTTCTTAGCGCTCTTCTTTTGTCGTATTTGTATAGCAACAAATACTAACAAATATCAATTGACCGAGTAAATTAAATTTGGTTAATTAATACTAAACCGACCATGATTTATCAAAAGCACTTTATTAAATAATCTTTGTACGTGTACATTGTCATCAAATCCCATAATGTCAAAAACGAAAAGAACATTGTAACGCCAAGCATTATATTTCTTTAATTGCATTTCGACTTTAGCGGCCTTAACTTAAAATCTTTTCCAGAGCAATCTGCCTGATCAGCAACAATGTCATAAACACATGAGGGCTAAGCCGTGTTACAAAATTATTTGTAATCTTTAAGTTAATTGTTTCTGTGCCATTGTTATTGATATATCGATAAAATATAATTTTATCAGTTACTCAATATTTGAATTCATCAAAATTGTTATAATTGCAACGGTTCTTCACATTAACACATCAATATGACAGAAAAGGAAATTTTTTACGAATTGGAGTCGGATTAACATTTTTTCCTCTAAAAATGCATAATAAATGTCAAAGAAAAAGGCTTCTTTTTTTAATTAACAATAAACCAAGCATATTAATGGCTATATTAATGAATTAGTTTCTTATTGACTGTGAACGCGTAATGTCTAATGGCTATCTCTTTTTCAGCTGTTGAAATTAACTTCATTTTAGCGTTCGTTTATATATAAAGAGATTGAAAATTGTTTCGACCGGCTACAATAAAATAGTAATTTGAGGTTCATTTCGACCATGATTTATCAAGAGCACTTAATAATCCTCGTACATGCACACACCATCCAATAACAACAAAAACATAAAATCAAAAGAGAGACAATTTCCCACAACATCGCCAATAAAATATCAAAAACAAAATAAATAAAAAAAGTGTTAGCCCTATATACATATATATACACACACACACACACACACACACACACATATATGTCTCGAAACCAAAAAGCAAACTAAGCAACAGTATCGTTACCACCAGAATCACTTTTAAGCTCCGGTAGGCTAAATTAACTTTAACGTTTGGCGGCCTCAATATATTCACTAGAAGAATTACCGGCTGCGTCATCAGCAGTATTTAATGGTTTTGTAAAGTGATTTTTGATTGCTGATCAAGCACTTGAAGGCTGGACTGCAGTACAAAATTATTTATACTGTATGTTGTTAATACATGGGAGCCATACTCAAAAACCCATAAATTATTTATACGGAACCACTTGCAAGTTGGTATTTCTCCAATATCAAGTGAGGAAAGGTTTTTGATTGTACATATCAGTAGGCTTCTAATTGTAATATCAATGTATTAAATTAAAAAAAAAATACAGAGAGAACTGCAAAGAGAAAGACCATAAAAACAGAGTAAATAACCTGTCACATAAAAATAGTACATAGCTCATTCACAGCTCTTATGTTCACATATAACTCACAGTTAGCCAAGCCACCGTCTGGTCATAATTGACATAAGAGCTCAACGGTAACACAATACAAAATCTGAAGAATAGTTGTTTGATCAGGAAGTCCAACTTTGTAGCTATAATATGATATTTTCATAAGACTTTGTTAAAGATTGTTTTGTAATTAGTTTCATACAAACACAACCCTACAGAAAATTAACTAAAACCAAATGAAATATCAAGGCCGTAATTAGCACTTGATCAAAGGAAAAGAACAAACAAATGAATTTGTAAGGGGTACTGCAATACGTATATGAATTTGTTTGGAGTTCTTTATTATAGGAAAAATTCAATTGTATGTCCTTCGTATTTTCTCTACAAAGACTTGCAATATGGACCATGTGTTTGTTATGAGACTCATTGGAGTGAACTGTTTTTTTATGATTATCAAATAATATGCTTGAGAGTTTTTTTTTTTTTTGTGTATATATAAAATTGAATTTATTTTAATGTGTACAACGGTCATTAGAAGGATTTGCTCGTTAATGATTGGTTTGTTAAGTAAACTGTCCAGGCAATTTATCAAAAGCACTTTATTACATCATCTTCATACGTGTACTAATGTACACTATCCCTGAACCCTATAACAACAAAAACAGAAAATCAAAAGAGAAGCAGTATCCCACAATGGCAAAAAAAAAAATCAGAAACAAAAACCAAACAAAGCAATTCGAAAGCATTTGCTTGTGATGCCATGACCAAGAATGTTCCTGCCATAACAAGAAATGGCATTGCAAGGCTGCAGAATGCTGCATGTGTGAATGAGAAGAACATAATAAATCAACAATTCAAAGAAAAAAGAAAAATTTAAACCAGCTAAAAGGATAGCCATTAGGTAGAATTTCACATGAAGAACAAGACTAAGAAAATTTAAGGTGATTCGCATTTATAATCAGCGAACGACTCAGCATATCAGAATGAGAAGAACATTCAGAACCCTAATTCATCATTACTTCACAATTCCAAAATTAACAAAAAATCCCCAAATATCAGAACCCTAATTCAAGCGAATAATTAACAGGAAACGCCAGCGCTTGAGTGATGGCTGTAGAGTGAGAAACTGGTGCTGGTTGAGCGACTGATGGCCTGCAACGACGTTGAGTGATAATTGTCGGGTTTTGTGGCTTACGGTGTCTATCAATTGTGAGGCAGTAAGGACTTGGGGATTTTCTCAATTAGGGGACTTTCTGAGGCTTAGGCTGATTTGTCTTGTAGAGTGTGAGCAATTACAATGAGGCTTACGTCATGTTCGGTTGTAAGAAAATATTGGACAAGAAAGCAGGGGAAAAGAAAAGAGGAGAAAGGAAAGGAGAAGAAAATAATGGGAGTTTAGTTTTCCTCATTCAATTGGATATAAAATTAATAAAGGAAAAGAAAAAAGTGAAAATTAAGATAATTTCGTTTATATTTTTTTTGAAGGATAAAATTAGAAATTAATATTTAATTAAGGATAAAATAGAGAAATTAAATTTTTGACGGAGTGAAAATCAGGTTTCCTTACTCCTGATAGAGGAAAGCTAATTCTGCAAATAATGGAAACTGGAGATGAAATAGAATTAGATTTCTGATGAACTTTTGCCAACCGAACATAGGAAAGCCATGCGAAAGTGGAAATCCTCTCCTCCTCCACCTCTTTTACCCCCAACCGATCATCGCCTTAGGGTTAGGGTTCAAGTCATTCAGCAATTCTAAGAGACAGAAGGAGCAGAGCTTATCAATTCGTTCATCACTTTCGCAAATTTGCCAAGTTTTGATATGTTGGCTTAATATATTTACAAAAGCAAACGCACCAATTTTATTATTTTTATTTTTTAAAATTAATTAAATATCAACAATGGCATTTTTCCAATTGAACAAATCTTAAACAATTTAAAGATATCAATGAATGATGCCGTTTCGCGAGTTATTAGTAATTCAAAATAAAAATAATATTTAATAAAACAAAATATAAAACCCTACCGATTGTTACTAATATTTCAGTAAGTAAATTATTTTAAAAAATAAAAAATATTGCATGATATGTAGTTATGCACCTATTATCCACTTCGTGTTGCATGTGTATCAGGGAGCAGGCTTACAGTAGCATTATACATCACAAAAATATCATATTTTCATGATTTTTCTATAACACAACGACAGTTTTTTGTGTCATTAAAACGTATTTTTTTTTAATAGTGTATTATGATTGAATTTGTTAGATTGGCATTATTTCATCTTTATATTATCTAACTTGAATATTGAGTTCGTCCCTTTAATAATTATTTTGATGTATGCTTTTAAAAATTCTCTTCAGCTACTGATTTTATGTAACAAAATTTTTACGGAGAACTCAACTCTATAATCAAATTAACTATATAACCATGTGAAATATCAAAGTTGTAATTAGCTGTTGATCAAAGGAATTCAGGAAGCAAATGAATTTATAAGGGGTATTACAATACGTGTATGAATTTGTTCATTGTCCTTTATCTTGGATAAAAATTAATTATATGTCCTTCGCATTTTCTCTTTGAAATAGTCTTTAAAAAACCTTACAATACAGATCATTTATTTATTATGAGATTCATTGAAGTGAATTGTTGTTTTTGTGATTATCAAATAATATATTCGATAATTATTTATTTTTGTATATATAAAATTGAAATTATTTTAGTCGGGTGCAAGAGTTTTGGGGTCATTGGCAAGATTTGCTCATTAATGGTTAATGAAGGAAGCCGACCTAGGAATTTATCTGGAGATTTTTCAAAAGCACTTTATTGCATCATCTTCGTATATGTATACTATCCAAATCTCATAACAACACAAAACAGAAAATTAAAAGAGAAACATTATCCCACACAGCGCCAAGAAAATATCAGAAACAAAAAGAAAACTAAGCAAGTCAAAGCATTCGCATGTGATGCCATAACCAAAATGTTGCTGCCATAACAAGAAATGGCATTGCAAGAATAATAATAAAAGCAAGCACAACATGTGCCGTCAACGAAATTAGCTTTTTTTCTTTGTCAATGTGGAATTTATTTTGGTAATTAGACATGTGCTCATGTATAGTCGCTAACATTCTATAGTAGTAATAACACACTGTACTTCTATTTTGGAATACAATACAGCCCAACTAAGAAACTGTTGTTATTGACGTATTTTATATAACTTGCGAAAAGAAGATTGATGAAATTTATAAATAAAATTTTGATACACGTATATAAAGAAGATCATGGCTTGTTATATCAAATAATCCAAAGTGTTTTCCTGAAATATTTTACGGTGACCGCATTAGATGATAATGGGGTGACAATGGAAAAGAAATAGCGTGTTTGTAATAATGTTGATGATGATGTTGTACAAATTAACAATTCAGGGGTAATACGATAATTGCAGGAGTGAAGTTTAATGGGAAAAATAAAGCGGCCTGCTAACATCTCCTCTACATAATACGGGCTTGGACTCGTACTCGTCCGTTGGAAAGCCCAAACACTAGAATGGGCCCTCCAAAAGTGATCTCAACATTAAAGAAGCCAACGCAAGGTAAATTAGTGCCGAAAACCAACATAAACCTCAGAGCACACAATATCTTCTGGGGAAGAAATGCCCTCGAAGAACGAAAACAAGATAAACAGCTACCAAAGAATTGATACGACTAAACCCAAAAGACTGGCAACCGACATGAATTTACAGCAAACGCAAATACAATTGAGTTTTTTTAAGGAATTGAGTGCCCAATGATCAAAGACAGCATGCAAGTATTCTCCCAACTTTATTTTTTTAAACTCAAACTTGTCTATTATATTTTATGCTTTACTTTATAAAATGAGGAGTGTGGTGATGTCTTATTAAAAAAAAAAAAGAAAGAAAAAATTGGTGATGTAAGACAATTATTTAATCGGGGTTAATTATTTCAAGCCTTCAAGCTTTTTTTTTTTTTTTTTTACTTTTTGTCAACTGAATTTTATTAAGGTAGTATTTGATATGTTAATGCAGTATTTCCTTTCATATTTAGGAAGGTTTCTACTTAATGTAAATTAACATAACTTCATTGGTTGTCATTCAAGTAAAAAATACACTCCAATCTTCTAACTTATATTTGTCTTTTTTATAACAAAGATTTGATGAGAAACCATAAGTAAACTGTTTATAATTGATTATCTGTTAATCAGCTCTTTGAAATTTAGAAACCAATAATATTATTATTCAATCATTTAAACTATGGTGCATAAGATTAGTTTATCTGTCAATTAGAATTAGACACATGTATGTATATAAACTCTAATTAAATCTTGATACGCCGTATCTAAAAAAGTAAGCTGTAGTTTCTACTACAATTTTTTTAAAGTTAGATAAATGTACATACCTATCATGTATCAAATAGGAGGCAACATGCAAAGATGGATTCTTTATGCACCATAGTTTAGAAGTGGCCAATGTGGTACACACCACAAACTAAAAAAAAAAAAGGAAGTAGTAGGAATTAATTATGTAATTAATTTTCAACACAAAAAGTTAACGTTAACATTTGACATGTCTGATAAATTCTTATTTTCTCTTATTAAATCATACTCACATTTTAAATTACTACCTAATTTATGTATATTTCTAATCTAATTTGATTAATTTTTCTTTTTGAAGATTTCAAGTAAGACTGATTCTTAAAATTAATTTTCGATGGTGAGTGTTGTTACTATCAATTCGTGATGGCCGCCTATTAAGAAACCAAACAAATATTGATTTTTAATTGATTCTTCAAAACAGAACTATCTTACATCATTTACTGATTAGTGGCGTAGATTTTTGACAGAATGAATCAGGTGTTTGCCGAAATGTCTCAAGGAAGGACCTTGAAGTATTCATCATCTCAGCAAGCGAATTAGAACATGAGAATGAGAAGAACATTCAAGAATCACCAGGATAATGTAAGATCAAAGATGCTACGAGGAGAAACAGAGATGGCAGCTGTAGCGTTTTTGACAGTACACATGTTATCATCATTAGATTAAACAAATGGAAACCATCGGATACACGTTTTACATATATAGATTCAGATCGAATGAAACGTTGCTGTGATGCGTGTGCATTATTCTCTCATTTTGTTTTCGTTACATCTTGCTGATTCATGATCGATTAAACTCAATCTAAAATCACCAAGATCTCACTAAACTTTCTAATTGATGATTTAGAAATGACAAGCAATTCTCTTTCAAGATTTTTTTTCTTCAATAATTTTCAGTTTTCTGACAAATGCAACATAATATGATCATGTCCTACTTAATAACAGAAAGCATAAATGCAGCTCCGAAAGTTTTCAAAGCATAAATGCAGCTCTAAAAGTTCTCAAATTTAACCAAAGTCTTTGAACATCCAAAATACGCAAATGTTCAGTCTTCAGTGTTCCTTGGTAAATTAGCATGATTGGACATAATTCAATAATGAAAATCAAAGTATCATTATGATTTGATTAGTTCGCTAGATTGGTGCTATTTTGTCAAACTATCATCCTTCGTATTTTATCTTCTGATTAAAATCATAAAAAGACTTGCAATATAAACTATGGATTTATTTTGTTGTTTATGGGAGTGAGCTGTTGTTTTGGTGATTGTCAAAATTTTCTCTTTTAGTCAATCATAAAGAACTAACGACCCTACAAATTAGTTAGTATGAGCTAGCTAGCTGAATGTTCAAATTAATTCTTGATGTTGTATCTTGGTATTGTCTCAGTTCAAATTAATTCTTGATGTTGTATCTTGGTATTGTCTCAGTCTTTGGGCAGCTGAATTGCATACTTCGAATGGCAGAGCTAAGCTGTAATCTTCGAATTGCCATCGTATGGTTCAATAGCCAAGCAAATCTCAATTATTTGTTGATCTAGTGCTCCACTCATATAAAACTAAAAATCATTTTGATTCTTTGTCTAATAAGAATTGTCATTCTGATCTAACGGCCAATAAGCTGAGGATTATTGTTAAAATATGAGTTTTGTGTTCTATCATGCATTTTGTATACGATGAATTGTTTGCGCTTATAAACGAAGACATCAAAACATAGATCCTGTTCTAGCTACTGTTTTTCACTTTAGATTTGGGATTGATTTTTAGCTTTATCTTTTGAGGCCTATGACATCCCAATATATGTGTGTGAGCACGCCCCCACGTGTCTATATACATATATATAGTATATATGACCAAGCTACTTCGTGAATGGCCACCTAATTCCCGATGACCTGCAACAAGACTAAATAGGGAACTCCGATACCATCAATTTTTGCGTTTTAATTTCAAGTTGGAAACCAGGCCCAGTGTCACGACCCGTCCCAAACCTTGGAACGAATCGCGACTGATCCTCAAAATTCGACTAATAACTATTCTAATATTAATCACAATAATATTTTTACTAAAATTTCCAATAAAATTTCAATAAAATTTCCAATGGAAGCTGGAGGTGAGAGCAATGGAACCCAGCCGGTGGCGTAGCCAAACTCCAGCTGAATCGACGGCGGCAAGAACGGGTGTTTTGGCCGAAACTTTCGAGCTTTACCGGCGGAGTTCTGGTTGTTTTCCGGCAGTGAGAATGGCAAGGATACGACCAGCGTCTCGAGAGCTTCAAATCGGTACCAATATCGTAAAAAACGGTGGCCGGAATTGAGAGATCCGGCCGGGTCTATTCGCGGGTCACGGCTCGGGTCGGATCCGGGTCTCTCTTTCTCTTTCTCTTTCTTTCTTTCTCTCTCTCGACTTCTCTCTCTTTATTAAAATATAAATAAATATATATATACGTAAATATTACACCCAGGTGATTTAGTTTTGTTCATATTCAATCAAGCGAAAATTGAACCTGCATCGTAGCTAGACACAGTTTCACTGGTTGTACCCACACTTTGTTTGCACAATTATCTAATTTTGAAAATATATATATATAATTCAAAATATGTATTTAGTGGGTGAAGTTTCGTCTCCCAAAATTTCTTGTGAATAAAAAACCAATCTAATAGAAAGGAATACAAATTGCAGGACCATTGCAAAGATCCTAGAGTAACTTGGAGCCGTTTGCGACGAAACTTCAATAACTAAAATTAAAAAAATTAAAAAAAATAAAATAATGCACAAATTGTAACAGCAGACTGTGCTTTTATTCTTTTTGAAACAAAATAAATATCTGTCTCGTTTTCCTCAATTTATCGCTGCCAACTTGTAGAGTCTTCATTATTTGTCTATTTGCCCAGCATTTTTAACGTTTAAACTTGTCAAATATTTTAGCAGTTACTTTGTAAAAACTAGAAGTTTATATTTCCTTCAATTGCATTACTTTCAATTACTTTAGCCTTCATAAACTAGACCAAACTGAAATTTTCCTTAGCAGATCTCATTCAAAAATTTCCTACTTTCCTATAACACTTTCTTATTATATAAATTAATAATCACTAATTCAAAACTAAATTTATGTTATATGCATTTGTGGCATTTACAAAATATATTCCTATTGTTGTTCTTGTAATTGATTTTAGTGTATCTCACTGCTAATTTTTTTTGTATACAAAAATCAATTCTCTTCTCGATATTCTCTAAAATCTCTGGTCAAAATTAATTGAACTTCTAATTAATATATAGAAAATAGTTGGTGAAGTGATAAGATAAACTCAAAACCTCACATATTGATCTTTTACTTTTAAATGTCAAACTATTTTCTAGCAAATAATATTAAATTTTAATGGCATCATTTTGTTGCCAAATATTTTTCAAAAATACATATTTTATTAGTATACGATCCATATAATGCCAAGATTATCATCATCTGAATTTTGGATACCAAACATTAGGTATAAATCAACAATCCCAAACTAACTAAAAGGATTAGGACACCTATAAGATAGAAATTTACATTACAGTTTGTCCAACAACTGCGAAGAGAAAGATCATAAAAGCAGAGTACCTAGCAGCATTAATAAATCAACAGAGTTGGATGTTTTATTTGAAATAAATAAAACTAGTTGAAGAATATTATCAAAAGAGTGGGGCTATTTGTAGTTTAAAATTTACTTTGAACACCTAACAACTGTGTGCACTAGCTGATAGCTTTTAAAATATTAATTTTTACTATGAATGTTTTTGTGCATACCAAAATACTCAATATCTTTTCTCCTATTATCTTTGTTTTTCTTATACACCCATGAAAATATTTTCGCACCAAGATTAATTACCTTTGCGCTCCTTATTTGTTAATAATACCATTTTGCTAAGTTTATTCTTCAAAGCTGCCCACCATTTAGAATTTACATTCATTAAAATTAAAAAAAAATGGATGGTTGAGATTGCTTCTACAAACCCGCAGGACATTATTTGTGTACATACGCAACTCAAGGTACACTTGTTTGTGTATCTTCTCTACTTGTAACAGATTTTTTATTTGTTTTTCTGCGTTGTCAGTTCCTCCCCAAGACTTCCTTGGCAGAAAAGTGAAAAATGCATTAACTCTACATATGGAATTGATATATGTTCAACAAAAATTGAAATCAAGTCAAAGAAATTAGAATCATATTTATAGCTAGACACAGTTTCACTAGTTATGGATGCACCTTATTTACCCAATTATGTAAGTTAGATAATAATAAAATTCAAATTTTATATTTAGTAGATGAGATTTCCCATCTCCCAAATTTTTGTTTAAAGTTGAAAAAAAAAAAATCAATCTTGCATAAAAGAATACAACTCGGAGGACCATTGCAAAGATCCTAGACTGAGAGGAGGGTCTGTCAAATTGTGCAACAGTTTGTGATAAAGTAAATGAGATAAAAGGATTGACAGAGAAGTAGATTCTTGAGAGGAACCAGGACTGGACTTGGTAGAAGAGTTATTTTTTGGTTTAAAAGGAAAGGATGACTCATCAAAAATGACATGATTACTGATATATACTTTTCCAGAGGAATGAAGACACTGACATCCTTTGTGAAGAGAGTTGTAACCAAGAAAAGTGCATCTCTCACTTCTAAATTGAAGTTTATAATGATTATAAGGTCTAAGGTATGGATAACAAGAACAACCAAACACTCTCATTACCGTATAATCTGGTGGTTTATAAAAGAATTTCTCAAATGGGGATTTATTATATAGGACAGGTGTGGGAATTCTATTGATAAGATATGTCGCTGTATGGAAAGCATTCCACCAGAATTTGAGAGGTAAGTAAGCTTGAGCAAGTAGTGTGAGGCCTGTTTCGAAAATATGTCTCTGTTTCCTTTCTATCCTACCATTTTGATGATGGATATAAGGGCATGGATGTCTGAATTGGATATCTTCTTCAGAAAGATAGAACACAAAAAACCTAAATTCACTACCCCAATTAGTTTGTAAGCATTTGATTTTCATGTTTAGACAATATTTAATCATATGTTTGAAGGCAATGAAGACTGATAAGGTTTTGGATTTTACAGTAAGAGGAAAAATCCAAGTGTATCTGGTATAGTCATCTAAGATAGAGAGATAATAAAAATAACCTTAGGAAGAAGTAATAGGAGCTGGCCCCAAAGGTCAGCATGCAGCAGTTCAAGAGGCTGAGTAGTAGATGTTTCAACTGAAGGAAAGCACTGCAAATGACACTTGCCTAATTGGTAGGCATCACAAAACTGTGGTTGAGTGTTTTTAGAAAAAAAACAAAAGTTGAATCTAAGCATTTCATGATCCATTTTAAAGCATGAATGGGTCGATGACCCATCATTTTGTGCAACAAACTATAATCAATAGATTTTTTATATGAAGTGAAATGAGCCACAAGAGCATTCTTATTGATTTGAGGTTTATTTACAACCATGTGAGCCTGAGACATTATATCAAACAAGTTTAATTAAGCAAACATCGACCCTGGACTTATTGAATGAGAAACAATTTCAGGTGAATTAGACATTGAGATAACAGGACTTGAATTATCACAGACTGTACTTAAGCTTGGAACTTGATAAAGACTTCCTCTAGCAATCCCCTCGAGCAATATGATCCTTGAGTTCTTGTCCTCGACAAGACAGACATTATTGTGAAACTTAATAGGAACATTGTTGTAAGCAAGTAATTTGGAGATACTAATGAGATCTTTAATAATTGTAGGGACATGTATAACATGATTCAAGTAAATGGGTGTTGTTGATAGAGTTTTGACAGCAACAGAACCAACATCATGAATAGATAATCCCATACCATTTCCTATATGCAATCTTTCAATGCCATGATGAGTAGAATATTGAGAAAGAATACCTGCATCTTGAGTAAGATGATTAGTTGGATCAGAATCAAGATACCATGCTGGATCAGCTACACTGGTGTAATTTGCCAATTGTGCAGAGGGAGTGCCATTATGAGGAATTCCAACATTTCCAGGATACATATTTACTGCTGAAGCATCTGAAGGAAGACCGTTATAGGTACCATTCATTCCTTGAAAATTAAAAACACTTTAAGGATGTATAATTCCTGGATTTTGATAAGCAATATAGCCAAAGAAAGGTCCATTTTGTCTAGGATATGTAGGTCGAGGACCAGGTCCAAAACCAGCTCCATTATATCCCAATCCTCTGCCAAAATAATTCTAACCATTTCTAACAAATACTCTGAAATTTTGACCTCCACCACTAGCCTAAAAGAACCAAATCCCCTGTTTCTAGGAATAGACCCCTGATTGAATCTATGTTTGCACTTATATGCTCTATGACCTGGAATAAAACAGATCTGGCAAACAAGATCTTTTCCAGAGCCAAACACACCATTCTGATTACTATCAAAAGCACCAGAGTTTCCAGATCCTACTTTTTTTTAATTGTATCCAGACCTATTATAACCTTGTCCTTTTTTATCAAAATTAGCTGTCATCTCATGCAAAATCTCATTCTGAAATTTTCTTTTGCTCATTTCCAATCTGGTTTCATGACTAAACATCATAGAATATACTTCCTCAACAGCAAGCTGTCCTCTTTGTAGTCTGGTGAGTATATTTGTGACTAGAGATTCATAGTTATCATCCAATCCAGTAAGCAAGTGCATAATCACTTCATGCGAAGGAAGTGGACTACCTCCACTGGCCAGACTGTTAGCAATTTTCTTCATCTTATTGTAATAATCACTTACTGAGAGTGATCCTTTCTTTGTTGACTGAATTTGCATCTTTAAAGGCAGATTTCTGGCTTTTGATTGGGACAGAAAAATCTCAGCAAGCATCTCCTCAAGCTCAAGAGAAGTTTCACAGTGGATTACCATGATCAGCACATTGTCCGCCATTGCTGAACGCATCCAGCTCTGTAGAAGTTTATCAGTCTTCATCCACAAGATATAATCTGGATTTTCTTGCCTCTAAGGTGCTTCGGTCCTAGATCTTCTATATCCTTCAGTAAATTCAGTGAGATAACGTTCTGGACACACACTTTCACCATTAATGAAGCCTTCAAGTCCATTGGCAATGATTGATGCTCAAACTTGAGCCTTCCACACAAGATAGTTAGATCTATCAAGTTTTCCAGGCTGAACAAAGTTGAATGAAGTGAGGAGGAAGCTGTATTATTAGATCCTGCCATAGGTGAAGGCTCTGATACCATATTTGATTTAACAAGATGTTTGGAATGAGAGAAAATGAAAGAAAAATGAGAAAGAAAATGATTAAGAAAATTCTGGAACAATCACGATTTATTGATGAATAATTGATCTAAAATTACATTGTGAATGAGCTCAGCACTATTTATAGCTACGTACACTGACTTCAAAGAATACTGAGCTAAAGTGTTCAAGTCATCCATATGCTGGGGTTGACATCAATTTCTGACTCATGCATGTTCTGTCTTGTGAAACTTTCAAAGATAGCGGCTTTGACCATAGATGGTAGGGCAAGAGGCTTTGGTCTACATCCATATGAATCAGGTCAGAAGTTGGGGTCTCAATGATTGACAGTTCAACACTGTTGTGGCAACAATTAATTTGGCCTTTTCACAATCCTTTAGAAGAACATTTATCAAAAAGCTATTTCGTAAGCCAACTTGCCTCAATGAACCCAAAAAAAGGAAAAAAACAGAAAATGCCAGTGTAGTGGATCAAGGTGCCGTGAAATGAACCACGGAGAAATATTAAGAAAAACCAGAGGTTGGATAAACATATGCCAAGTGAATTAATTAAATAGTCCCAAGTGGCAAAAGAATCCTAGTTATTATAGTCCTTGGACGATACAAAATTGCTTATGTTGCTTCCAATTTTTGTAACATAAATACCAACTATCTGATTAATTACTGTTGTGTTCAAATGGAAGAGTTATTCAACATTGGATATACTTAAAATACTCATAAAAACATGCATATTCATGAGTGTGGGTACCTAAAAACATATATTCAAAAATGGATTCTGTGATATGAAAACAGAGAAGAAAAAGAGAAGGATAACCTATTCATGTGCACGTCACTCAGCAAGCTGGAAAGCCAGAAGCCCATGAAAAAGACAACCATAGTAGTTTTGACTGATCAGTGCAGTAGTCCGTTCCAGTACTTCCACAGTTTTAGCCAGGGCCTTAAAGATGGCCTCTTCTTCTGAGATTACAAAAGCTACTTCTAACTCTGAATAAATCTGGAAAGAAGGATTTGGCTTCCATAAAGAAGGAGTTCTTAAAAACAAAAAGCTAACGAATAACCAATCAGAACGATTGAGTCAAGTGGCTGGTATAATGAAAAAAAAAATCACCTGATTTTTGACAAGACCACAAATAACTGCTGCATGTGAAGGAAGAACATTTCCGGGAAGATATTTTAGGACCTAACTGGAATCCGGAGAGGCTGCAGGGCTAAAATGTGTCGAATATAACCAAGAAAGAGGAGACTCAACTTCTCTTGTTAGTCTTACTGATTAATTTGTATGAATTAGCTGAATGTTCAATGTTCATGCACTTTTGAGTGAGTTTCTGTTGATTTCTGTGATGTAGTATGACACTATTCAATCAAGCCACTCTGCTTTTCAGTGATAGACACAAAAAACACTAGTGCACCTTCCTATGGTAGCTAAATGATCATTAAAATACCAAGATTATATTCCCATCATAAATTAAACTGATTTTTTTAGTTTCTTGTATTAATTTCCTTTTCAATATATCCAATGGTAATCCCATGAGCTTGATGTTAATTTCACTGTAATTTGCGCCTTCGTGATATTTTTTGAAAAGCAACACCGACCGACACAAAAGAAAATTTGACAAAAGTACTGCTAAGACTATCATCATCTGAATTTCAGATATCAAACATCATATTCAATCAACAATCCCAAGCTAACCAATAGGATATCCATTATATAGAAATTCAAGTTACAGTTTGTCCAACAACCACAAAAAGGAAGACCATAAAAACAGAGTACGCAGGCTGTCACATAAAAACAGATTAGATCTTCTCCTTAGCAACTAAACCTTCCTAAGAGCTCAGTGATAACGCAATGCACAATTTGATTGATAGTTGCTTGATCGGGAAGTCTAACTTTGGTCTTACAATTTGATTGATCGTTTTGTAATTAATTTCGTAAGTTAAGTATGTATACATGCTTAACTTGAGAGAATCGATATCTATATTGTTTTCGTCCGTTTGATCATTGCTTAGATGAATGCTTTTAAAAATGCTCTTCACCTACCGATTTCATGTGACAAAACTTTTACACACAACACAACTCTACAGAAAATTAACTTAAACCAAATGAAATATCAAGGCGGTAATTAGCTGTTGGCCAGACGAAAAGAAACTCACAATAAAATTGAAATCATAATCATACTTGTGCACAAGAGCTTGAGGGTCACTGGCAGGATTTACTCATTGATGGTTAGTGAAGTAGCGACAGTGAAACAATCGCACAGATGAATTCCTTTTTCAACTGCAGCTCTTGTGTGGCGAGACGGTGAGCTGGTTTCTTAGCCCGCCCAGAATATATCGCCACGTCAATGAATCCGGATCGCATTGCGGATTGTAAGCCGCTATCAAGTTTTGCGTTCAGCCAAAAATTTGATTTGGCTTTGGTTTTTGGTTAAATAAAAGCAAAACTATATTTTAGAACTCGAGATTAACTTTAAACAATATTTTAGATGTGGTATTATTTATCAAATAAACTATGCGGTGGTTCTCATGATAGTGGGATGGGGGCAATTACACTCGAGCCCCACCCCAATGAAGCAAGTTGACCCCACTAATTTAAGTGGAGTGATTTAACCAGCATAATTATCGACCGTAGACTTAATCACTGTCTGCCACGCTTTTAAGTAATCAATAATAAGAAAGAAATAATTGCATTAATTAGTCTACGGTACGCTCAGGACCACCATTTTTAGCGGTCCCCTTGATGATCATGAAAGCTTCCGAACGAGCGGGTGGCCAGAACCTGATTAAAACCTGAGGCATGGACCCACGGCAAAATCTAGTGTTGGCCATCAGAATCTCACTTTATTGCAAATTATACTTGGTACTCAAATTAACCAAAGATTAATGAATTTCTTATTGGGGCGAGTGGGTGTAATATGTAAGTAATAGCCAACTATCTCGGCTGCTAAAACTTCATTTTCAACTTCATTTTCAAAGTGCATATGATTTTTATTTTGTATATATGAAATCAATAGGAGTTTCACTTCTCTGGATGGATGTTGCTGGCTACTAAGAACTGATGGCCGTATCAATTAGTTAGTGAAAGTTAGGTGAATGTTCAATGCTCATGCAGTTTTGAAAGTTAGGTGAATGTTCAATGTGTACATATCCTAAATGTCCGCTCTCACATTTTACTCCGTTGAGAGTCTTCAACGGAGTAAAATTCCCCCACTCACCTTGCATAAATGCCAAATCATGTCTTACGTGCAAAATTTTATTGACTAGCTAATAATAACACATCCTCTTCTGCGGTATGCCAAAAAGAATAAATCAGTCTCTTATAGAGAAAAGAAACACACCACTAGCTGATCTTATCAATTTTGTCATGTACTGATTTAGAACTATTTGTTGAACTTGATCTATTTTAATAATCTTCTCTAAGGTGCCTTGAGTGTATATACACCTCTAAGGATTTTCACAAATAGAAATAAGGTTTACATCACACTTATTCTATTATGTTAACAAGATTGAATTAATATATTCTTGACTTGAACTTAATACAAGCCAAATTTGGTCATTTCATCAAACTCTCTATTTCGATTTTGGGTTTGAAATCTCATTGTTTGTATATTTGCTTTGCATTGCAACTTGAACTTTGATATTACTTGTTAAGAAATTTTAATCCCACCGAAGATCTTACAAGAAAAAATATCAAACAAATAATATATAGAAAGTAGATGGAGAATAAAACCATTCACATTACACAAGAAATTACGTGAAAAACTCCCGTATTGAAGAAATAGAGAATATCAAACAAATAATACTAATTATACAATACAAGAATTTATGTAAATTACTTATTTCTCAAATAAAAATCTCATTAAAGAAGAGAATATCATGAAAAATTCTTATTGAAAAATTAGACATATTTCCTAACAAAAGGTTGGACATATTTGTAGTCTATAATTTACTATGAATTCCCTTCTATTATGTGCATATAGCTAATAGATTTTGAAAAATTCCTTTTTGCTTTGAACGCTTTTGTAAATACCAAAATACTCCTTGATAACATTCATTATGTTATAATTATTTTTTTGGGACTTATTATGTCCATGAAAATACTCATCATACCGAGACTAATTACCTTTGATCTCGTTATTTGTTAGCAATATCATTTTCCTAATTTTATTTGTCATAGCTGTTCAACATATGAATCTATATTCATTAAAATTCGAAACAAAAATTCGATGGTTGACATTGCTTCCTCACATCCACATAACACTTATTTTTTGCATATACATAGCTCAAGTTTGTGCATAAAATTAAAATTTAATGAGGAACTTCTACACCCCTATTATGTTTTATATTTGCGTTTCTGTAGCTATTTATTCGTGCAGAACCTCGTTGGCAGAGAAGTGAAAAATCCATTAATTCTTTATATGGAATAGATATATGTTCAATAAAAATTAAAATCAAGTCAAAGAAATTAGAATCGTAGAGTCTATGTTGTTCAAATTTGTTAAATACACTTTGAAATAATAAATTACTTTCGATGTTGAGGTAGAACGCTTTTACTGTTTAAGGTTTAATAATTTTACGTGGGTGCGTATGCACTCTAGATGGGTGTCAAAAGTATTATTGTTCTATGTATTTAAATTTAATTGTCCTCAATAGTAAATTGAGTTATGATATCTTTTGCCATAAAAAAATGAGTATTTAAAATAAATTTTAGAATGTAAATAATGTCCCCTTATTAACAATATATACGTTTGATTTTTAAATCATCATGTGCATGCATTCATCTTTTTGACTTCGCACATCTATTTCATCTATTCACTTCCTTCAATATGAACTCTAACCAATATATCATTGAATTCTTTGCTTATGTTTAAGTACTCTACTCAGTACTGTGAAGCTTGTTATTTTTATTCTGTTAAGTATTTGCTGAGGTGGGGGGCTAAGCTGGCACGTGTGGGCCCTCAGTTAGTTAAAAACTGTTATAACAAACAGCTGATTCCAGAAAGAGGGGATATGTGTATGCAAGTAGCTACATGGTGGCTTGTGCAGCACCTTAGAGAGTGGTTCTGAGGAAGTTAGAGTGAGAGATAGAAAATTCCAGTTGTAATCATCTCCATTAATAAAGCTTGGATCCTTTGCTGTTTTTCAGCTGTAGATATAGGCACCTTGGTACCGAACGACGTGAATTGATTTTTGTCTTTCTTTCTTGCTTTCCACTCAGTTCTTTGTGGCGCCTCTTGATTGCTGTATTTGATCGGAATTCAGTGTTCTTGAATATGAATTCAATTGAGTTGTGAGCAGCAATTTTCATTAACAAACATCCACCTCTATATGAATTATCTCTTAATTTAGATTTGAATTAAATTTATCACACCACAAAGGTATCACGTCTATGATCTGATTTACAAGTTCTTTGTGATTTCACAGCAAGAAGTGCGAATGTATCAAGCAATTGTCCAGTTGTTACAAATGAAACTAATATCTCGGTTCATTAATCTATATATTTTGCTAACAACGATAAAAATAAATTAAAAAATCGTAAAACAAGATAAACACCAAGGAACTGAAGCAACAAAACCCAAAAGACTCAAGCATATAATATGAATTTACAAAATGTACACAGAAAATTGAGGTTATTAGAAAATTGAGTGCTCAAGGATAATATGCAATCCACTTTCCTCTGTTTCTTTATTATTTGTCTATTTTCCCAACTTTTTTCCTTAAAAAAAATCTCAAACCAATTGAATCACGACTATTACTGTGATATTAATTTTTTAAGAAAAAATGATTTGAAATTCGAATAGTATATTTTGAAGGAAAAATTTTCTCTCTTCGTTAAGTCTGTCTCTTGTAATTATTGGCGGCAAATTAAACTATTTATTGGAGCGCACGTCATTCAATAACCAACTATCAAATGGATTAACGCATACTATTGCTTGATAATTTATTTATTGCGTGAAAATTTAGTGGCTGATTTTTTCCACCCTAGCGTTTGGAGGAAAAAAAAGGAAAAAAGAAAAAGAATTATTTTATGGAGACATGCCCCTATGTACATTGAATTAAAACTTGCTGTTAAACTTTTATATGATTGAAAATGACTAAATTAGAGCTAATATTTAATAATATTTATTTATTCGTCTACAAACATATATATGAAATATTTTTTATTGTGTACATATAATAATGAATAACGAAAAAAGATTTTATATTCTTAAATTTTATTTTTTTATTTTACTATTTAAATATAATTGATAATAATAATAATCTCTTTAGAGTTAATAATTTTATTTCCTAATTAATAAGGATAATTTTAGATTTTTACTTTATATATATATACACACAATTGATTCTCAAAATCAAATTTTAAAAAGTTACTCCTTTCATAATTTTTAAAATATACTGTAGAATAGGATAATTCTAACAAAAATAATTTTTTAAAATATTTACCAAATACCAAAATTAATTTCTAGCCTCTTGAAGTAATCCCAAACAGCCCTTATTCAACAGTTAACATGAGTAAGAATCTTTAATAGCATAAATAAAGGATAAAACTATAGTGGTTATAGTAAAGATGGAAGTCTTATTGTCTTAATCTCTTTGTTATATTCATAATTGCTTGTATCTTTATTTAATTTTTTGTTATTTATTTTATTTTAATTTTTAGTCCAAATTCTCTTAAGTGATGTTTGCATAAATTAGGGTTAGAACAATTTGATATCTCATAAGACACACAATCTTTGTGCGATGACACGCAATTTCTTCATTACATTACTTGTGCCGACTAATACACTTACTAATTACGTAACAAAACTCTAGAATCTACTTCCACTTTTCAAATGTTGTATAGATGTGCGCATATATGCATGTACTTAAAAGGAAGAAACATATCAAGATGGATTCTTTTTGCTGGACACCGATTTTCCTTTCCCTAGTTATTCAGTGATGCTTGGTCAGCCCATGTCCAGTTCGTCAAGCAGACAAGTTGAAGCATGTGAAGCTTGCCATATTTGTGTGCGTATCGAAACCAAAAAGAAAACTAAGCAAAACTATCATTACCATCAAAATTACTTTTAAGCTCTAGGGGGCTAAATTAATTTTAAGAATTATTTTATGGAGACATGCGCTATGTTTTAAACATTGAATTAAAACTTACTGTTAAACTTTTATATGAGCGAAAATGACTAAATTAGAGTTAATATTGAATAATATTTATTTATTCGTCTACAAACATATATGTGAAATATTTTTTTTACTGCATACATATAATAATTAATGACTAAAAAAAGATTTTATATTCTTAAATTTTATTTTTTATTTTACTATCTAAGTATAATTGGTAATAATAATAATCTCTATAGAGTTAATAATTTTATTTGTTAATTAATAAGGATAATTTTAGATTTTTATTTTATGTATATATATAATACAATTGATTCTCAAAATAAAATTTTAAAAAGTTTCTCCTTTCATACTTTTGAAAATCTACTATAGAATAGAATAATTCTATCAAAAATAATTTTTTAAAATATGTACCAAATAACAAAATTAATTTCTACCGTCCCAAAGTAAACCCAAACAGCCTTATTCAACAATTAACATGAGTAAGAATCTTAGTAGCATAAATAGAGGATAAAACTATAGGGGTTATGGTGAAGATGGAAGTCTTAGTGTTTTAATCTCTTTGTTATATTCATAATTGCTTCTATCTTTATTTAATTTTTGGTTATTTATTTTATTTTAATTTTTAGTCCAAATTCTCTTAAACGGTTGTTTACATAAATTAGGGTTAGAATACTTTGATATCTCGTCAAACACAAAATCTTTGTGTGATGATACACAATTTCTTCATTACATGTGCCGACTAATACACTTACTAATTACGCAACAAAACTGTAATTATGTCTGAAAAGTGAGTTCTAGAATCTACTTCCACTTTTCAAATGCTGTATAGTTGTGCGCATATATGCATGTACTTAATAGGAAGAAACATATCAAGATGGATTCTTTTTACTGGACACTGATTTTCCTTTCCCCAGTTATTCAATAATGCTTGGTCATCTCATGTCCAGTTCGTCAAGCAGACAAGTCGAAGCATGTGAAGCTTGCTATGTGTGTGTGTGTATCGGAACCAAAAAGAAAACTAAGCAAAAGTATCATTACCATCAGAATTACTTTTAAGCTGTAGTGGGCTAAATTAATTTTAAGTTGTAGTGGCCTTGATATCATCACCAGAGGAATTACCAGCTGCGTCATCAGCGATAGTGTTAAAATGTTCTTTTAATAGTTTTGTAAAAGTGATTTTTTGATTGCTAGTTAAGAGCATGAAGGTTTGGATTCGTCAAAATTGTTGTAATTACAAGGAATCTTCGCATTAACACATTAATATCACATAAGAGGATGAAATAGGAGTGGCATAAATATTTTTTCCCCCTTAAAATGCATAACAAATGCCAAATAAAAAGAACTTTTTTTTTAATTTTCATTAACAATAAACCAAGTGTACTCATTTTTTTTACTATTGTAGGACCAGGATTTTTAAAATGAAGTTTATTGTCCTTAATGTAGGTAAGTCACCCTCAAAAACCCCAAAAAAAAACATAAACTGAATGTCCAAAGAGGAACATTCCGCAACTAAATCAAGAATCACCTGAAACAAATAACACATCAAGCATAGGCAAAAAATGGCATTGCCATTGCAAGAATTCTTGAATGCGCCATCCGGGTACCTAGCTAGATTTTTTGAGTGTGTTTGTATTGAAGCAAAGTGTTCGTTGATTTTCTAAGGAAATGGTCGGAGGTGAAGTAGAGAAACATATGGGTTAGATTGGACTTTATCGCAGTATCTCGATAGTTCTTTATAAGTCTTCGTAAAAGAAATTGGGAGAAAAATTACAGTTATTAGATTGTATCTACGAGTAGAGACAAGAAGAACCGTTCGGGAGAAATTTGAAATGTTCTGTTTGAGTCAGAAACCTGAGTTGGAGCTCAGTAGAAATGTTACTTAAAATAGTTTGTATGAATAATAAACCAATTGCTCATTGTAAAACAATGGAATAGTTTATTAAATAGGTTCTTAAACATGAATTTTCATCTATGTTTGTAAAATTATAACATTTTTTAAATTAGGTTCCTATTGACCTTAATAGTGAGTACGTAACAAAATTAATTTAAACTACCAACACCAACACAAAAGAAAACATGACAAAGCTACTGCCAAGATTATCATCATCTGAATTTTGGATCCTAAACATCATTTCAAAATTAGAGAATGTAAAAGATATTGGCGATGCAAAGGACGCCCAGTTGGATGGAAAGAAGAATCTTAAAGGATTATCGCTCAATTGGAATTGCAGCACTGATGGTTCATCTTCGGGGGAGGCAGAAGCTGAAATGGGAGTGCTTGACGTGCTGAAACCCCACAAAAACCTGGAGCAATTTTGTATCAAAGGCTATGGAGGCACAAAATTTCCAACTTGGTTAGGAGATTCCTCGTTTTCAAATTTAGTGTTCCTAAAATTTGAAGATTGTGGAATGTGTACTACCTTGCCATCAGTGGGGCAGCTGCCCTCTCTAAAGCATCTTGCAGTGCGTGGGATGAGTAGAGTAAAGAGATTGGGTCCAGAGTTCTATGGGGATGATTCTCTAATTCCTTTTCAGTGCTTGGAGACTCTTCATTTTGAAAACTTGCAAGACTTGCAAGAATGGGAAAAGTGGAGGCCTCGTGGATCTAGTCAGGGAGTTGAAGGTTTTCCTAAATTGAGAGAGCTTTGTATTTCTCAATGTTCTAAACTGCAAGGGACATTTCCAAAGCACCTTCCTGCATTGGAGATGCTTGTTGTTCAAGAATGTGAAGAACTGTCAGTTTCAGTTACGACTCTTCCAGCTCTTTGCAAATTGGAAATTGGTGGATGTAAAAAGATTTTGTGGAGAAGTCCAGTTGATCATCTAGGATCACATAATTCAGTGGTTTGTAGAGATTCATCAAATCAAGTGTTTCTCGCAGAGCCGTTGAATCTGCGACTACCAAAATTAGAAGAATTGGAGATAAATAATATTAAAAATGAAACATCTATATGGAAGAGTCATGACGGATTACTGCAAGACATTTGCTCTCTCAAAAGACTGGAGATTAGAAACTGTCCCAAACTTCAATCCTTGGTGGCGGAGGTCGAGAAAGACCAACAACAGCTGCTCTGTGAGTTGTCATGCAGACTCGAATATCTCGGATTGAGATATTGCAACGACCTTGTGAAGCTGCCACAATCATCGCTGAGCCTTAGTTCTTTGAGAGCGATAGAAATCCGCGACTGCACTTCCCTTGTTTCCTTTCCCGAGGTTGCTCTGCCTTCCAAGTTAAAGAAAATTACGATTTACGGCTGTGATGCACTGAAATCGTTACCAGAGGCATGGATGTGCGACACCAATTCATCTCTCGAGATGTTGAGGATTAAGCATTGCCGTTCCTTGCCATATGTTTCTGAAGTCCAGCTACCACCGAGCCTTAAGAGGTTGAATATCAGACATTGCAGTAATATGAGGACTTTGACAGTGGATGAGGGCATCCAGAGCAGCAGCAGCATCAGCAGAAGGGACACCTCCTCATCTCTTCTTGGGGACTTGTTTATTATCGGTTGTCCATCTCTGAGATGTATATTTACAAAAAATGAGTTACCCGCGACGCTTGAGTCCCTTGAAGTTGGCAATCTACCTCCGTCTCTTAAGTCCCTTAGTGTTTGGTATTGTTCAAAGCTGGAGTCAATAGCAGAAAGGTTGGACAACAACGCATCTCTTGAAATAATCCGCATTGATTCATGCGAAAACATGAAAATTTTACCGAGGGGTTTGCATAATCTCCGCCAGCTTCAAGAGATTAGTATTAGGAGGTGTGGAAATCTGGAGTCCTTTCCCGAAGGGGGATTGCCTTGTGCGAAACTCACGAGGCTGGAGATATCTGATTGTAAGAGACTAGAGGCCTTACCCAAGGGATTGCACAATCTGACCTCTCTTCAAGAATTAAGAATAAGTAGTGAGCTTCCAAGCCTTGAAGAAGAAGATGGCCTTCCCACCGACCTTCTTTCTCTTAGGATTTCTTATAATACGAAGCTTTGGAAGTCAGTGATTCAGTGGGGCCGGGGATTTCACAGATTCTCCTCTCTGCGTGAACTCACAATCAAAGGACGTGATGACGACAATGTGTCGTTTCCCCAAGAGGCAGAGGACGTAAGATTGGGGACCTCGCTTCCTCTTCTTCCTACCTCTCTAACATTTCTGGGGATTTGGAATTTTCCAAATCTGGAGCGCCTATCTTCTTCAATTGTTGATCTTCAAAACCTCGCTGAATTGCATGTCTTTAATTGTCGCAAGCTCAAATACTTTCCGGAGAAGGGTCTGCCTTCCTCACTTTTGCGATTACGTATCATCGATTGTCCATTGATGAAAGAGAAGTGCAGAAAGGATGAAGGACAATATTGGGACTTGTTAACCCATATACCTTTTGTTGAAATAGATTGGAAATGGGTTTTTGATGTCCCAACAGAGGACGCCTAGGTTGAAATATTTTATTGTTATTGTTATTGTTATTGTTATTTTATTTTATTTTCATTCAAGTGCAATTGTGAAGGTAAATTTAAAATTTAAATCTTAATTGAAAACTATTTTAAACTAATATGGTTTCGTGTCGGTGAGTTTTTATCATGTAAATGGATCTTCGAAATAAAAAAAAATATTTAGCGACGGGGACTGTAATAATTCATTAATTAATTAATTTCTTTTGCCTATCTAGTTCTCATTCTCAGTTATTGAAACTTTATTTTGTTTCCCCTTCTGCTGTACGTATGGTTACATAAATATGTGTGTGTGTGTGTATATATATAATATTTCTCTTCATCAGACTTTGGCAGAAAATTGTTTTGAAAACTTTACGTGTTGAAAAATAACATTATTTCGTCTTATGTCTAACCTAACTTGTGAATTATTGTCTCTTCACTTTTGCGATTATATATCTCTGGTAATTCATCGATGAAAGAGAAATGCATAAAGGATGGAGAACAATATTATTATTTTTTATTATTATTATTATTATTATTATTAAATTGGGGCGTGTAATTTTAAAATTCAAATCTTAGTTGAAAAGTATTTCAAATTAATATGGTTTGGTATCAGTGAAATTTTCATATTAAATAGTGAAATGCTTTAAAAAGAAATGGTAGAATAACATAACGGGTTTTGCATTCCAACAGAGGAAGACTGTATTAATGTATGAATTAATTTAGTTGCGGACTTTGGCAAAAATTATTTTAAAATTTTACCTGTTAGACAATTAAATATGCGAGTGCTCTTTTATTAAAATGGCATGATTGGACATAATTAATATAATGAAAATCAAATTATTATGATTGGATTTGCTAGATTAACTTTGTTTAGTCTATGTATAATTTAATTTTGTAAATTGTTAGTATGGTGATTATTTTAAATATTTTATATTTGAAAATTATTCACATTTTGTATCTGTGCGCGTGTATATATGTCATGGAATTGAAATTATTTTGAGTAAATTAAATTTGATTAATTAATAGTAAGCCAACTATAATTTATTAAAAATATTTTATTACGTAATTTTGGTACAGGCACACCATCACCAAATCCCATAACAATTAAAATAGAAAATCAAAAGAGAGAACAAATATCCCACAACTAAAGCCAATAAAATATCAAAAGCAAAAAACAAACTAATCAAAAACACTTTATATTTCTCTTATTATGTTTCAACTTTAATGGCTTTAACATCTT
This sequence comes from Aegle marmelos, assembly GCA_030449875.1. Lineage (NCBI taxonomy): Eukaryota > Viridiplantae > Streptophyta > Magnoliopsida > Sapindales > Rutaceae > Aegle > Aegle marmelos. Next base: position 367,470 of record JASUUL010000043.1, on the reverse strand, counting down.
CATCAGAAGAATTACCAACTACCTCCTCGTCAACAGTGTTATAATGTCCTTTTAATAGTGTTGTAAAGTAAGGTAATTTTCAATTGCTAATTAAATATGTAAGAACCGAACTATATTGTAAAGTTATTTACACTCCTTAAATTAATACATTGTGATCGATTTTTTAAATGAATTATTTATGTGCAACCGCTATTAATATTTATAAATATAATTTATAAATTATATAATATTTGAGTTCCTCAAAACTATTACAATTTTTATAAATCTTCGTATTAGCACATTCATATGATATGAATTAGAATATGATAATTTCTTTCTTTTTTTTTTCCTTCAAATGCATAATATAATATGTAAAAAAAAGACTTTTTCTTTTTTCTTTTTATTAACAATAAACCGAGCATATTAACTTCTTTTACAAATTTAAGACCCGAATTTAAAAAAAAAAAACAGTTTATTATTGTTAATCCCTACAAACCATCTTTAAAAACACATCAAAATACAATAAACAAAACGTTCAAAGAGAAACATCACACGACAAAACCAAGGAAAAATCATAAACAAACAGCACACTAAGCAGAGCAAGCACTTTTTTATTTATTCAATTACATTTGAGCCTTGGTGGCCTTAATATCTTCACCGGAAGAATTTCTAGATTCTTCAAAAATGTTAATTAATAAGTTGATGAAAGTAAACATCAAGTCTTAGATTTTGACTTTCAGTGACTAGTTTTACTCCAGCTAAGAATGTGCCAATGCATAGACCAGTAGGCATGGCTCCACAGCCAGAATACAGGTCCAATAAACGATTTCAGTCTCCCCAGTTGGACTGTTTGAGCCATTTTCACTTGAAATAGTTGATGATGCATCGTTATCCCTTCTATTACTTTCTGAATTACAAAAGCAAGACAGCAAAATTACAATAAATGAAGATTGTGATAAGGAAAACAAAAATATCGAATGCCATGAGGAAAAAAAATTGTCAAAATATAAGTTGTCTCATCATTGAAGAACTTCTACAATAGGGCAACAAAAATTACCATTGTTGTGTTTGAATATGTCAGATGAAGCAATATGTATTTCATATCATAGTGTAGATCGCAGGGAGGAATATTTTTCTGTTTTGCCTCCAAGTCCATCTGCAATCTGAATTGAACTAATTATGGTTGTTAATACCTATATGAAAGCAACTAATTAACAATAAAAAGGGTACTTTAACAAAAGAAACAAGCATATGATGGTCATACATTGGCTGCCACTTCAGTAATTTTCACTTTAGACACAATGTAATTCAACTGGTTGTCATCTTCGACATCTGAAAGAAATACTCTTTTCTTGTCAACAAGATAGGCAAGATCCTTAATAACATGAAATTAAGCTAAAGATTACAAGTTTTATCCACCAAAAAAATATGTGAAGAAATTACTAGGTAATTGTAAGATAATCTCACAGTGTCTTTAGCCTTGTGAAACCATTGAGCCTTAAAGTACAGTTCCTCATCCACATATTCAAACAATTCAACTATTCTAGCTATGTAATCAGCAGCTCCCTCCTCAACCTTCAAACAAAGAAACAAAAAATAGAAATATGAATCAGAAAAGAATCGTTAAATGAAGAGAGAATAAACACCGCAAGAGAGAGAAATAAGAATTTACTTTGACATAAGCATCATCACTAAGATTGTACAAACAGCCATCTACTGAAGCTTGGGTGTAATGACGCCTTGCTTGCTGAACCTCCTCTCCTTCATTCAAAGCTCTATGCCCATAAAACAATTAAATTCTACCCAAAAATAGGCGTATTTAGGAGTAAGGTTGTGCGGCTTTTAAACCAAAGTTGATATTAGATAAAATGAGTAGGTGCTAAGTAAACAGAAACAACTAAGCAAAGTAAAATTATGCTGCTGTGCTTTTAAAATTAAGCAATAGTTACAATTCACAAACATACTCCATAAAGAATAGCCTCGTCAAATTTCAAATATTCACAAAAAAGAAAGTAAATAAAAATATAATAAAGTATCATTGAAGGTCCCTGAGAGAAAAGTTAACAATAGATGAAACCTTTGCAGCAACTTTCTTCTTCTTATGACCCTTAAAATACAAAAACAAAGTTCAGCAAACGCAACATAAATAATATTTGTAGAAAAAAAGAGAACCAAAATGAAAAAAAAATCAACCTTTGAGGAGTACATGTGTCTATCCAGATATCTCTTCAAAGATTCATCAGCAAAGACGAGTGGGCCCACAAAAAAAAAGATCGGAGTCGAGTTCATTTTTCTAGGTCTTCTTCTTGACTTGGGTCACCAGTTCGACCGACTCCTCTTTCACTGCCTCATCCTTTCGTTCTTCCTTTCGCTGTTGCTGCTTTTGTTCTACTAGGGTTAGTTTCTGTCTCTTGGCTTTGGAATGCCTGGATTCTTTTGCAAATATTCGAGTCGACATCTGCTTTGCGGGTTGACCTATTGTTTTATTTCAGATTCTAAAATTGTGGAAGAAAAGGATCCTTGTAGGAAAATTTTCTTCCTTTTTTATTAGGGATTTTTAAAAGCGAATTTGGCATTTTGAATTTTCGAAACGAGCGGAAAGGACTTATTTTTCATTGAAGTACTTAAACTTTGTATTGAATAAACTCAGACCAATCTGACTTTTATTTTTAGACAATTTGATCCCATTTCGAAATTTTTGGGGCATGGAATAGGCTTTTTGACTCATACCATCGAGGCCCATCACCTTTATCACCAATCCGGAATGTACGTTGCGATATTGCGTTGCTAACTTCTATTGTGCATTAATTTTCTTTAAACATATTTAGCAATTTTTTTATATTAAGTTAAAAAATATTAAAACAAATTAATAATGAAACCTGAATTTTATTTACTATTGGATAAAAAAACGAACAAGCTCAAACTATCCCTGCCTTGATGAAAAGTTTATGTTTCCCTTATCAATAAAAAAATCTATTGCATAATCTTAGATTGAAGAAAATCTTTTGTACATCAGAGTATATACAAATAGTTCAAAAGTATCATCAAACTTAACTATCAATTCGTCACATATTACGATATTATCAGATTTTAAGGGAAAAAATATTGACATAAACACCCTTATGATTTTATGAATATGATCACATAGATTCCTATGTTTTCAACAATGTATACATTGAGAAACCCTCCATTACTTTTTTTTCCCACTTATTTTGGATGAAAATTTTGCTTTTAAGGTGTCATTACAGTTTTACCCTTCGATTGCAAACTCAAAAATTGACGTCGTACCAAGGGCCTTTTTGCAATTGTTGTTGAGATAGTTAAAAGCGATTTTAGGAAGTGAAAATCCATTTTAGATGTTTGGTAAATTTTTTTAAAAATTAGTTTTGGTAAAATTACCCCATCGATATCTAATTTTAGAAGAAGAAAAAAATAGCATTTCAAATATTATTTTGAATGCTCTATTATTATGAACACTCATATAGTAGTTATAAAATATTATTTGTACACTCTAAAATTTCAAAAATAACCTTAATTAAAATATTTAAGTTAATTAAACTTATTTACTTAATAATTAATAAAACCATTGAGCATGTCACTTTAAGAGATTTAATATATACTTAAAACAATATAATTAAGTTAAGTTATAAACAAATTATTTGATATCATTTTAATTATTAAATTTTTTTACATTGAATTTTTCACCTAAAATAGCTTGCAATGGGAACATGATAGTAAAAAAAGAAAAATTGCTTAAATACTACCCGAAAAAAGAGAGGAGGAGAAGACAACGAAGAGAATTAGAAAATGAAGGAGGGCTAAGCGCAAAAAAAAAAAAAAAAGTTGTAAAAGCAATATTATTATTTCAATTTATCTTTTAAAAATAAAAGGTATCACACATACTTTGGAGTCAAAATTTTATCAAAATTGATTTCTTTATTGTTCATCTAATATTAATTACGATATTAGAAATAAAAGTTTTAGAGTTTAAGGTATGAGAATTGTAAATTGAATAATGAGTGTGCTATGTGGGTGTTTACTGTAATTATATAATATTTGATTTATAATAAATTATCTTTAAAAGTAATTCACATGATGAGTGCTTCCATAATATATATTTTTATTAAAATTAGAGTGTTTAGAATAATTTTTAGAATATAAATAATCCCTTGCTTTGGACAATCAATTTTACAATTAATGCCACAAAGGTTAAAAGAATTAATTGTTCTTAGTTAGCTTCGAGAAATGAATGCACAGATTAATTCCATTCGGTAATTAATCCATCATATTATGAATTTGCGGCAATTCAATCCTTTGTATAATTTGCAGCATTTCAAAGTAATTTCTTTTCAAGAATGCTATGATAAATCAGTGGGGACTTGAGATACTGAAATTTTCATTACAATTAATGTGACCAATTATTTATTACCACATGCACGATGTCAATTAATTGACTTATTTTTACGAATAAAGCTAATTAATGAACTATGCACATAACTTTATTAAATTAAATAATTTAACAGTGTGTCCGTGTGAGAAAAATGAGGATAATTACACTAGAGAAGGAGTGTGTGTATATCACAAGCCACATTCTACTCAAATACAGTACTTGAATCAAATGACAATGTCAATGCTTGAATCAAATGAACCTTAAAACATTATGCTCTTGTTCAACTATAGAGTGACAATTTCATAGAGAAACTTAGTTTTTATTTTTATTTTTATATTTTACATTATCATTATTGAATTTTTTTATTTTTTTTAAAGAAATTATATTTTCATAGTCATTATCAATTCAAAACTAATCGGAGAAAACGCAAAATCATTTGCACTGTTAACAACGAACAGTTTTGACAACCCACATTCAAAGTAAGAACCAACAAATGGAAAAAGATTAATTCAAGGAATTAAAACTATGAAATCTGACCTGCAATTAATATAATCGCAATTGTTCGTCCTGTCAACTTAGTAGCTACAATTAGGACACCTCTTCCATTTCTTTTTCTCCGCTAATTTCATTAACTTATTGTCGTTACGTTCATTTTATTCAACTTCTTCTGAAACTGTGCCCGCTGAATCCCCATATACCAAGGAACTTACGCGGGGCACAGAACAATTTATTACAGTGAGGACATGCTAATTCCTTTATGGCCTTTCTAGATCCTCTATTATCAATAATAAAAAGGGCAGAGCAGTCTTTAAAAGGGCAATAAAATTTTTTATCCCCGCGAATCACAGCCTCACACAAAGCGTTACCCCATCTATCAAACACTTGTTGTGGGAGTATATTCTGACAGTAATCGGGCTCTAACCCGCCTTGGCAACCAGCTACAGTGCAGCCGATTGTTGTAATGCTATCTTGCAACTTTGAGGCCATGTCCTTGACTATGCAGCGGGTACAGTATTATTAAGAAATTGAGCTTCTTTCCAAAATTACTTCAAGTAATTTGTCAAGTATCAAATTAACAGAAAAATTAAATAGAGAATATGTCAATCACATAACACAAGATTTATGTGAAAAACTCCAAATTCGGAGAAAAAAACTCCAAGTAATTTGTCAAGTACCAAATTAACAAAAAAATTAAATGGAGAATATGTCAATCACATAACACAAGATTTATGTGGAAAACTCCAAATTCAGAGAAAAAACTATAGCCATTGTTAAAAGACAACAAAAAAAAGAAATCTTCATTATATGAAAAATAATTACAATCATACTCTCATAAATAATTTTCTCTCACCTAAGTCCTAAATACACGATCCTTAGAAATATTTCTTAATAAAATAAACACGTAATACCTATATTCAGGAGCCAAATGCTCCTTCAATATAACTATATGCTTAAGAGCATTTCTATTTATTTTAGAAGCCTTACATACTTATCTTACATTCTCGTACTTCTCAAAATTAGGATTATGAAAACTTATCAAAGGCTCTCCTATTTATAACGAAATGGATAGCACTGTTAATACTACATTACTATTCGTACCTCATTACTATTTATACCACTTTATTGTTCAAGCTGCATGGTCAAACTATGTTAATGTTTATGCTTTTTCTGTAATCAATTTTCAATAATCTCCACCTTGATTAAAAAAAAATTTATAGCTATTGCTATAAAGTACTAACTTCACCAATAATCATAATTCTTAATATAAAAAATTATTATACTCCATCATAAAGAGTATATCACTTAGAATTAATTATCAATTTTAAGAATTTTATATAAGCACATGTCAAAATATCCCACTGAAATTTATGATACAACTTCTATGTTGGCTTTTCTAAAAGTTCGTTAGCCATCTACATAAATTCCATCACACACCCTACATCAATGCCAACCATGCCTTATGTTCAAATCTTGTGGATCCTGTAAATAGTAACATGTTGTCTTTGATCGCAACTTAGAGATCTATATGGCAAAAGAATTAATCTAGTCTTTTATTGAAAAGACTCTCACTATTTACGATAATATCAATATCTCCTTTATTGATTCTAGAGCAATTTGCCGAACTTGCTTCTACCTTCTCCACAAGCCAAAAAATCATTCTCCTATAATTTTTTTTTCAAAAACATCAAACCCACCGAGTTTGAGAAACACCAACTGCTAACATATATGCTTCACAGATTAACCCTTGGTCTTTGCTACTAATTATTTAGATTGGCTCCCTCTTTGCTTCACGTGAACAATACCCTAATGCCAAAATTTTGGCCAATGGTTCTGATACCATTGTTAAAAAATTAGGCTTTCTCCTAAGATCACTTCAAGTAATTTTTCAAGTAACAAATTAACAAAAAAATTAAATGGAGAATACATCAATCATACAATACAAGATTTTCATAGAAAACTCTAAATCTAGAGGAAAACTAGAACTATCGTCAAAAGATAACTAGAGAAAAATATTTACTATGTGAAAAATTATTACAAATGCATTCTCAAAAATAATTTTCTCTCAGCCAAACCCCAAATATATGATCCCTATAAATATTCCTTAATAAAATAAACCGATAATACGTGTATTGAGGAGTCAAATACTCCTTTAGTATAACTATATGCTTAAGATCATTTCTCTCTATTTTGAAAGCCCTGAATGCTTATCTTATATTCGCTTACTTCTCAAATTTAAGATTATCAAAATTTATAAAAGAGTTTTTATTTATAACTAAATAGATAACATTGTTCATATCACGTTACTGTTTTAGCTACATGGTCATACTACATTACTGTTCACCATTATTTTTAATCAATTTTCAACAAGTATGAATGAAAGCAACCCTTGATTGTAAGGGACTCATTTTGTGACTTGGGTTCCATGCAAGTCTTGCAAACAAAACTGGGCTCGGTTTTTTCAAAATTAGAAGACTGCCCATTTTCAGTCATTGAATGAATTGAAAAGGGCCTCTTTGTTTTACCAAAAGAAGTGTTGCTAGGCACAAAGTTAAGTAAATGCAAATCGTCATCATCATCGCTGTAGTCTTCAAGATTAATAATGTTTTGAGAAGCCTTGGTAGGGCCTCCTCTTCATTGCAATAATGATCAAATGAAATTTCAATTCTCTTTGTTTTGCCATTTTGTGATTTGGATTGAAGAAAATCATTTCATCTTCTTCTTTAAGGTCTAAAATCTCAATCTGGGGATCCATTATTTTTACGCTGATTGTGTTTTGTGCCTTCTTCCACTTAAACCCTATTTTTAGGTTTTTGTCTCCAAAACCAACACGATTTGACTCAAAATGGAAAAAAATTAATTTGAATTAAAAATAAATTCTTTTAATAAAAAAATGCTAGACTTACAGAGTACAATAATATCTAAGAATTTTATTTTTTAACCCTTTCCAAAATTCCAGCATTGACTCCGGTTGGGTCACACGTGAGTATATGAATGTGAGTATATAAATGTTGAATTAATGACAAAATATTCCTAAATTTTAAATTAATGATAAACTTGTCAAAAATTTAGTCTTATGCAGGATCGTGGTGGGATTCAATGACTGGTTGATGGTTCATATAATTTTTCTTTTTTCTTCAGAAAAATTTCCTTTGCTTACTTAATCATACTTTCATTTATTTTGACCTACGGAGCCATGAGCCAAAATGTAAATTTCACTTACAGAAGAACCTCGTTAATTAATATTTGATAAAACAATAACCTCAAATAAATAATATGTAGTGAATTGACCTGCTTTGTTTCTTTACAAGATCAACCACTGTCCAGGACCTTGAACAGGATTAAACCAACTTGCTGATTTGCAAGATTAAATTAATCAAGAGAACTTAAGCGAGAACTTCCGGAAACAACAATCGAGATTCAAGATCAAGTTTAAAGAAAAATAATTCACAAACTAACAAGAGAAAACAAAGAGAGATTTACGAGGTTTAGTTGTTGCTATAATGGCACAACCTACATCAACGGGAGAAGCTTTTTGATGGGCTTTTATGGATTAACAACGGAGAATTTGTTACTGAGTAATACCAGAGATTACAGAGAATTATCTAGAACCAATCCTCTTCTCTCTCTTATTCTCATCTTACTACAATCATCAGTCAAAGGAACCTCGTTACTCAGCTTTATAGTTGCATCAGTAACAAGAATCAAGAATCCAGATTGCACAGCTTGCTGACACGTGGATAACAGAAATAACGACCCCAAGTTAAGGCTGCTGACGACTCTCACATGTATCACTTAAGTGATGCTCAAAATGACATGGCTAAATTGCCGTTTTGAAGTTAATAGGTTATAAGTGAAACATGTGCTTCTCCGCGTGAATTCAGCATATAACATCCATTACGCAAAACGCTACCGTTTCATCGTACAAAGTTGATTCACTGACATCCTTCGCATAATAGTTTTTATTTGTTTTGACTTGAGGCCCGGTAAATTAATAACTCGATAAATCTAGATGATAAGGGCCTGTTCGGTACTATTTTTGGAGTGTTGTTTTCATTTTCGTTTGAAGAGTACAAATACAGTACATGTTCAGTAGATAATGTGAAGAACAAATAATTCTCGGCTCTCTCTCAACTGGTGGTGGTGGTGGTGGTGGTGCATCTCGGCTCTGCTTCAGCTAGTGGTGGATTGACTGCTGCTGCTGTGTTGAGGATCGGCGTTGAGGATTGACGACTCGTGCTGGTGTGGTGCCGTGTTTATTCTTTGTTTGGGTTAAATTTTTTTATTCGTTTTTTCATATTATGTTTGGGTTGAATTTATTTATTGTGATTTTCATATTATGTTTTGGTTCATATTATTCTTTATTTGGGTTGATAAATTGTTGTTTGATCGGGTTCAATTTTTTTATTATGTTTTTCATATTGTGTTTGGTTGATATTATTCTTTCTTTGGGTTGATAAACTGTCATTTTGTTTGATTCAAGTTAATGTAGGGAGGAAACTAACTGATTATTTGCTCTGCTAAACTTGTGTCTTCATAATTTGTCTATTGTCCCAATTTTTTTCTTTTTTTTTTCAAAAAAACTCAAACTTGTCTATTATACTTTATGTTTACTTTATAAAATCTGGAGTTTGGTGATGCCGACAAATTATTTTAAGAGGCATTGGAAAGTATTTCTATTTCTATTCAAGAAGGTATCGTGTGTGTGTTCGTGTGTGTTTACGTGTGTGTATATATACATGCATGTACTGAGTAGTAAAAGATGGTTTGTTTTTGGTAAGCACTGATTTTGTCTTTATAGGATTTGGTAACACTTATCGGTGCCGGCCTCTGTTTCTCTTCTCACTTCTATTATCGGAAGAAAATAAAAGCAAGTTGATAAAAGGGGTCACTAAATTTTTTTCTTCTCGTAACCGGTGACGGCGATTGGTGAATTGCAAAATTATTAATGGGTGGTGGGCTCTGTTTTTCCTTTCTTAGCTGCAAATTAAGAAAAATAAGTGGGGAGACTTGCACATTTTACGTCGTATTTTGCTAAGCTTTTTCATTTTGCTTACCAAGTGGTGGTGACAGGGGCATTGCCAAATTATTAGTCGTTGGTCAATTAAAAAAAAAAATGTCAGTGAACGGAGAGGCAATGCTAACGGCGTCCGCAGGGTTGCTTGTCAAAAAATTAGCTTCGGAGGGGATTCAGTTGTTTGCACGCCAAGAGAAGATTCAAGACGATCTGATGAAGTGGAAGCGCACGCTGGTGATGACTTCTTCAGGAGAATTGTCGTCTTTAACATCGAAAAACAAAACCGTAAAATAATCTTGCTACTGTTAATAAAGCAGCTAACTATTCAAAAATCTTCTCAAAGAAAATTAATATTCAAACAAAACATTATAGATTCTAACTCAAGGTAAATCAGTAGTATAAACGTAGTCATATTTTTTTCCAAAATAATGAATATTTTCATAAATTAATAATCTATTAATTTATTGATTAATTGATATTCGTTAAATTTTAATAATTTTCTTATAGTCCTAAAATTACTAATTTATTGAGATTTATTATATTCATTATATGAGAAACAATGCAATTTATAACAATATATTGCTTACCAAGTGGTGGTGACCGGGGCATTGCCAAATTATTAGTCGTTAGTTAATTATCCATTTTCTCATTCTGCTTTCCAAAACCCATAATTCTGCTCCGTTCTTTCTTTGCCAAAAACAAAAAAACAAAAAAAAAATGTCAATCATTGGAGAGGCAATCCTAACGGCGTCGGTAGAGCTGCTTGTCAAAAAGTTAGCTTCAGAGGGGATTAGGTGGTTGTCACGCCAAGAAATGATCCAAGACGATCTGATGAAGTGGAAGAGCACGCTGGTGATGATTCATCCGGTGCTCGATGATGCCGAGGAGAAGCAGAGGACTGATGGGTCTGTGAAGATGTGGCTTGCCGACCTTCAGAATTTGGTTTTGACGTTGAAGAGTTCTTTAGGAGAATTATCATCTTTAGCATGGAAAAACAAAAGGGTACACTAATCTTATGACTGATAATATAAAGCAGCTAACTCCAAAATTTTTTTAAAAAAATTAATATTCAAATAAAACATAATAGATTCTAACTCATATTTAAATAAAACATAATAAATTCTAACTCAAAGTAAATTAATATTGTAAACATGATCATATTTTTTTAAAATTATGAATATTTTTATAAATTAATAATTTATTAATTTAGTGATTAATTAATATTCGTTAAATTTTAATAATTTTTTTAATAGTCCTAGAGCTATTAATTTATCGAGATTTTATTATATTGGAAACAATGCAATTTATAACAATATATTGTTGCAATGGTGGATTAACAAAATTTCTAGCAATTCTCTTTTCATAAATAACAACCATTTGATTCGGATGACATTAACCACGAAAATGTTAATAACACATGATTTTTTTTTTTTTAAAAAACAGTTTTGCCAATGATTAGTCAACGAAAAATTCAAAGGAGAAAATTAAAGGAAAACATCCATGTGGGGTTCGTGTTCGGAATGGCCATTTGTAATTTTTGCTATCCCACAATTTGCTTTCTTCTTTGTACGTTTAATATTTAAGTGAATGTACTCGTAAGTCCATATGCTGGTACAGTGTTGGATACTTATTTTATGTTGATAATTACATTTGTCCACAGCTGAAAAAAAACACTGGCTGTCGATATTTCCAGAACTAGTCTAGTGTTACGGAGAAGAAAGCCAAAAATCACAAACCAATTAGATGTAATGGGTTCAAACGTAGCCAAACACGACTTCGTTATTTATTTACAAATCCAACTGTTAGATTAACATAATTAAAATCTAACAGCTGGACTGGTCAGAATAATGACAAAAAAGTAGGGTACAGAGTTGGATCCTGGAACAAAGAAGAAAAATTAATTACGGTATATGAATTTTTTTAAAGGAAAAATACATTTTGTGACAATTTGAATATTATTTTTGTTAAGTTAGATCATGCATCAATATAAAATAAGGTTGAAATTTATGAGTATTAATATGAAAGAAGTGATAGAGTTAGCCCAGTATTAGCATCGGCTGAATGTCACCTCAGAATGTTAACTAAGCAGAGCAGTATTTTGCATCTGTTAGTCAATTTGTTTAATCCAGCTTAATCCAAGCACATACAATTTGCGTGTGTTGAGAGATCTGGATATCAATATAAATAGGCTTGTTAAAATCAGATTCAACATAACGAAAAATATCATGAGCTCATCAAATTCCTTTCTCAAGTCAATATTTTCCTTTCAACCTTCTCGGTAACCAAACAACATCATTCTGTAAATTAAGCTTTGATTATTTGGTCGGGTGCCAATCGTACTAATCTCTTTTTTACACTTCAACTAATTAACCTCTTAATAAATTCCCAATTGGCTTCGATTGTCCTTAAAATAATATTAATCCTGCCGGCCAACGTCAAGATTCTCTGGTTTGGGACTGGATGCTTTGAATTTTTTTAACTCCAACTTGCTCTTAAAATAGTGGTGCAACTTTTTGACTAGAAAGTATCAAGGCGTCAGCATCCAGTTCCCATTTCAATTAGAAAGAAATCGATACACTGCCCTTGCACTGCGTGGGCCTTAAGAAACTGACGGTCTGGTAGTTACAAACCAAAAATTGATCGGTTGAATTCAAAAACGGAAAAAAAAAGTAAAAAAATCTTGATGGGTTGATGAATTACTAGTTTTTGCTGGTAGAAATAATAAATTAAATCTTTTTTTTTCAACGAAATACCATATTGCATTTCATTTCTCCAAATTGTATCACTACCAAGGCAAGAATCTTGCATCGTAAAAGAATAAAATAAGATAAACACTAAAAAATTAATGTAGTAAAGCCCAAAAGACTCTAAATGACATGAATTTACAAAAAACATAAAAACAATTGAGTTGTTTTATTTTCATATTACGGTTATTTCAATTGTGTTTATTTGTTTGGTAACATATTTGAAATACAAATAACCAACCCAAGAGGGGGGTGAATTGGGTTATTAAAAAATTATTTTACAAATGATTCAATCTAATGCCTTAATGTAAACAAAAATTAAGTTTTACAGCAATATAATAAATTAGATAATGCTTGTAAAATAAATGAGTAAGGGAAGAGAATGCAAACACAGTAATTTTTACGTGGTTCGGCAATCCCCGCCTACGTCCACGCCTCCAAGCCAATCGAGCTTGAGGATTTTACTATCCAAGCCTCCCAAGGCTTCAAACGTTTACAATTGACTTCCAAGGTGTCAATTGACTTCCAAGGTGTCAATGGACCTTTACAATCAAGAGATTATCACCCTAATCTCTTTACCCCAAGTGTTTCCCTCACTTGAACACTCTCAATACAATGCAAAATAGAAAATACAGCAAAACACTCTCTATAAAAGTAGATTCACAAATAATAGCACAAAAATGATTTAATCTCTTGTGATTTGCAATATAGAAGCTCAATATATGTTTTACAAACTTGTTTTTACTTGTTAGAGTTGTTAAAATGAAGTTGGAAATGAGTTTTTATGTTTAAAGCTCGAAAACTAGCCGTTATTGTCAAATTCCAGTGCTCAAGCGGCTAGTCGCTTGATTTAACCGGCTCCCCGCTCGTAACAGTGAAGTTACCGTTAATTTTGAATTTTGCTACAGTAATACTGTTCACGAAATTATGGTTTCACCTCAAAACTTAGTCAAATTATGCTATGACCCAAAACGTTATAAAACTTTTCAAACAGACCCAATCTCAGAAATTTTAATTATTATTTAATTACTAAAAACATTCTGAAATTATAGTGTGGCCCAAAATAAAGAAAATATTTTCAAATAAGTCCTTTTTGAGTTTTAGCTAAATCACCATAGTCTTCAAAGTTTTTCAAAACTTTTCACTTAAGCCCCCAATCTATCATAAGTTACAATATAGCCCAAATGTTTTAGAGCTTAGCAAATAAGTCCAACTCCGAAAATTAAAGCTATTTCATTTTTATCCAAATGACTTAAAATCACAAAATGTTTTATCTCATAAATATAAAATTAATTTAGTTTAAAAACAATTATTTTATTAACATAAAACTTGAGCTTCACAAATGCCAATCCAAGCATAAATTAAATCATACCGGCTTTACAAGAAATTGTCGCAACAAATTAACCGTTGAGCCGCCGTTACCCTTTGAGTGTCTTGAACTTGATTTCACTTGATTCCACTTGATTTATTATCCTTCAAAACTAATGAACTTGTGAAATACAAAATGAAACACTTTAATGCATATGTTTGTTATCATCAAAATCATAATATTTATAACCTATTAGGCTAACAATCTCCCCCTTTTTGATGATGACAAACATCTCATGTATTTTGATATATATGCTCCCCCTTAATACATGGCGTATATAATCAGATTTAAAATAAACTCCCCCTGACAATATGATTTATAACAATTTATAAACTCCCCCTTAATATTTCAGAAAACATGCACAAATGCATAAGTGCATAAAAATTATAATACCTGTCTCCGAAATACATGACTTCTCCCCCTTCATCATCAAAATTTAAACTAAGGCAATAATAATCAACCAAATACAGGCAATAGACATGAAATTCTAATAATAAATCAAGAAGTCATAATATAGCATCCAAATACAAAACACCCACATACAGAGCATCCAAATACAAGATATCCAAAGACAAAGCATCCAAATACAGAACATTTAAAGAGCTCATAATAATCAACCACAATTCATACAGAAAATGTAAATGCATAAAAATATGTGGTACAGAGTGACAGAAAAAGCTATGGAGATGGTGGATGTGATGAAGATGATGGTGGTGGAAACCCAAGAGCTGTAAAAAGCTGCTGCTGGCCATCAAGAATCTGCTGCTGTTGAGCAAAAAGTCACTGGTGTTGATCAAATAATTGCTGCTGTTGCTCAAAGAGGCGCTGGTGCTCCAAAGTAGATTGAGCTGAAAAAGCTTCAAACTGAGATTGAAGTTGGCTTTGCTGTGTCGAAAGAGAATCCATTTTAGCCAACATCTGCTGCATTTGATCGTCATGGGTAGCTGAAGGAGTTTTGGAAGAACCCGCAGAAGATGGATAATGAGAGCGCTGTGGGACACTAAGATCAGGAAGTTGCTCTGGTGGAAGAACATCGTTAAAGAAACGATGATCTGTAGGAGCAAGTTCAGAAACTTTGGTGGAGTATCTCCGGTCCCTAGTCCATTTACCTTCGGCCCAAATAAATCCTAAGTTGGCAATGGCATCATCTCCTAGTTCTCTTGAGTTTAAAAAGGTGGGTTCGGTTATGGGTACTCGAAAATGTTTAAGGATGCGGGTAATGATACTACTATAAGGGAGGGACCTTTTAGCCATACAAGGTGTGTTAAGCATATGATTGAGTATTATGTATCCAACATTAAGTTTTCTACCCTCCAAAATACAATCCAATAAAGCCACATCCAATCGGTTAACTTCATCCCCATGACCATATCTAGGAGTAATTACATGATGAAGAACATAATGTAGGATTCTAATTTGAAGAGGCAAAGCTTGAGATTTTAATGATGATCGACAAAATTCATCGGACAAATCACGTCGGCGACAAATTTTTCGAACAACATTTTCAAGAGAAAACCATGGATGATCTATTCTAGCTCTAGCACTATAAATTTCTAATCCCTCATTTGGAGTTCCAAGAATATGATTTAACTCCGCAACATCAAATTCAATACGAACTCCCCCAACACTAGTAACAATTCTATCCGAAACTTCTATGTCCATATTCAAATAAAAGACTTTAACTAAATTCTCATAATATGCTTCTTGAACAACTAAAACATTTTTCCAACCCATAGCAATAAGAAATTTGTCAAGAGATTTACCACAAATTTCTAAATTCGCCAAATTCTTAAGACTAACAAGGTAAGGAGGAATAACCGACCTCGGCATGAAATTATCGATAAACCGTTTCCGAAGTGGGAGATGTCGAAAATGAGTGGACAGAAACTCCGTATTATCCTCATAATCTTCCTTGCGTCTCTTGGCCATTTGTTTGCTCTTGGCTTTTTCTCCACCCACCATTGTTGAACAATTTCGGATTTGAGAAAAATGGATAAGTTTGAGCCAAGAAATGTAATCCTAGAGATGAATGAGGTTTAGATATAATGTGGAATTGATTAAAGATGGGCTAGAGAGAGCTTGAAAATCTAGAGAGAGAAACGGCCAAAAAACTAGGTTTTTAGATTTCGGATTTTGATGGAAGTGTGATAAAATGATGTTTGAATGATGAAAAATGAAGGAGTAGTGGATGGGTAATGGTTTGGATGATTAATTTTAGCAAGAAAATGAGTGAGAATTGAAGAAATTTGAGTGAGAGATGGTGAGGCACTATTCACGCGGGAGAGAGAGAAAGAGATAAACAAGAGAAGAGAAAGATGAAATGATGATTGGAAGGTGTTTAATGGAAGTTAAATGGATGGGTGATGGATTGAATCAATGATTTTGACATGAAAATGGTTAAGAAATGAAGAATTTTTGAAGGAAAAATGGAGGAGAATTCACGGTTTTGAGAGAGAGAGAGACAAGTGAGGAAGAAGGCCAAAATGAGGGAGAGGAGTGGGTAAAACCAGTGACCAAGCGGCTAGCCGCTTGGTGCAAGCGGCTAGCTGCTTGCTCTCGGGTTTGGGAGCAATGCCAAGCGGCTAGCCGCTTGGTTCAGGCGACTAGCCTCCTGGGTGCTGCCCAACTGTACCAAAGTCATTTTTCAGCCATTTTTTATCGATCCCGTCATCATTTCTTGATTCTGAAACCTCTCAAGAACCATTTTAATGCATGAATCATGATCTTAAACATTTAAAACATGATTAAATCAAGCAAATGATTCATCTATCAAGCATATATCATAGAGCACACAAGCATTTGAAATGAATATTTCATAGCACCTTATTTATCTATCATGCTCAAACTTCTTCAAAAACATTAACAAACATTAAGCAAATAATTTTAATAGATCCAATAACATAATTAGAGATGTTAATGTGAAAATCTCATCATCCCAAGCTCATGCCGAATTTTTGAAAATTGTTCTTCGCAAAGGGGTTTTGTAAAAATATCAGCAAGTTGATTTTCCGTAGAGATAAATTCTAAAGCAATATCACCCTTTTGTACATGATCTCTTAAAAAATGATGTCTAATCTCTATATGCTTGGTTCTAGAGTGTTGAATGGGATTCTTTGACAGATTAATAGCACTAGTATTATCACACTTGATAGGAATTTGTTCAAGTTTAATGCCATAATCTCTAAGTGTTTGTTTCATCCAAAGGGCCTGTGCACAACAACTACCTGCGGCAATATATTCTGCCTCAGTGGTTGAAAGTGCAACCGAGTTTTGTTTCTTACTAAACCATGAAACAAGAGAATGACCTAGAAAATGGCAAGTTCCACTAGTATTTTTCCTATCCACCTTATAACCAGCAAAATCGGCATCCGAGTAACAAGTTAAATCTATATGAGTTCCTCTAGGATACCAAAGGCCAAGATCTAGGGTTCCACTCAAATAACGAAAAATTTTTTTAACAGCAAGCAAATGAGATTCCTTGGGACATGATTGAAATCTTGCACACAAACATACACTAAACATGATATCAGGTCTACTTGCGGTTAAGTAAAGTAAAGAGCCGATCATACCTCGATACTTTTTAATATAAACTTCTTTACCTTTTTCATCCCTGTCAAGCTTGATTGTTGTACTCATTGGAGTGCTTTTAGTGTTTGATTCTTCAATTCCAAACCTCTTAAGCAGATCTTTGACATATTTAGCTTGATTGATGAAAATTCCCTCATTGTTTTGTTTGATTTGAAGTCCAAGGAAATACTTCAATTCTCCCATCATGCTCATTTTAAACTCCTTACTCATACAAGATGAAAACTCTTTGCACAATGACTCATTAGTAGAACAAAAAATAATATCATCAACATAAATTTGAACAACAAGTATGTCTTGGTTCTTATGCTTAACAAAAAGTGTAGTATCGGCTTTTCCCATTGAAAAATCATTATCAAGCAAGAAATTTTTAAGCCTATCATACCATGCTCTAGGTGCTTGTTTTAAACCATATAAAGCTTTTGATAACTTATAAACATGATCTAGAAATTTTTCATTTTCAAAACCAGGGGGTTGTTTCACATAAACTTCCTCCATGATATATCCATTTAGAAAGACACTTTTGACATCCATTTGAAATAAAATGAAATCTTTATAACATGCATATGCTAGCAACATTCTAATGGATTCTAATCTAGCTACTGGTGCAAATGTCTCATCAAAATCAATTCCTTCTTCTTGGTTGTATCCTTGAGCTACTAATCTAGCTTTATTCCTTACAACCACACCGGATTCATCCATCCTATTTCTAAATACCCATTTAGTTCTTATAATGGATTGGTGTTCTGGTTTGGGAACTAATTCCCATACTTTATTTCTCTCAAATTGGTTTAACTCATCTTGCATTGCTATAATCCAAGATTAATCATTTTCCGCATCCACAAAGGATTTTGGTTCAATTTGAGAAATAAATGCAGTATGCTCACATGTATTCCTAAGTGATGATCTAGTTGTAATACCTCTAGATGGATCTCCTAAAATGGCATCTTTTGGGTGAGAAGAAACATACCTCCACTCCTTGGGGAGTGCTTGAGAAGTACCTTGATTTTGTTCTGCGCTTGTTTCTTCAAGTTGCTCCACTTGATTTTCTACATTCTTTTGGTTGTTCTTTGATGAATCTTCTTGTATATTTTCATCTGCATCATCACTAACAGCGACTTTCTCCATAGAGGAGGTATTAGACTCATCAAAAGTAACATGCATAGACTCTTCCACAACCAAAGTTCTTTTATTATACACTCTATAAGCTTTGCTTGAGTTTGAATACCCAAGAAAGATACCAACATCAGATTTTGAATCAAATTTTCCAAGATTATCTTTTGTGTTCAAAATAAAACATTTACATCCAAAAACTTTGAAATAACCAATGTTGGGTTTTCTATCTTTCCAAAGCTCATAGGGAGTTTTATTAAGATAAGATCTGATCAACACCCGATTTAAAACATAACAAGCGGTGTTGACGGCTTCGGCCCAAAAATATTTAAGTAAAGCATTTTCATTTAACATGGTCCTAGCCATTTCTTGAATAGATCTATTCTTTCTCTCAATGACTTCATTTTGTTGTGGAGTTCTAGGAGATGAAAATTGATGTTCAATGCCTAAATCATTACAGAAATTTTCAAATGCATGATTCTCAAATTCTCTACCATGATCACTTCTAATGCAAGTAATAGAATATCCTTTTTCATTTTGAACCTTTTTACAGAAAACTTTAAAAGCTTCAAATGCATCATCTTTATTAGCCAGGAATATTACCCAAGTGTATCTAGAATAATCATCTACAATTACAAATGCATAATATTTTCTACTTAAGCTAGCATGTTTAGAGGGTCCAAATAAATCCATGTGAAGTAATTGAAGTGGTTTTGAAGTAGAGACATGATTCTTATTTTTAAAAGAAGTTTTGATTTGTTTTCCAAATTGACAAGCTTCATAAATTTTATATTTTTGAAAACTAATTTTTGGAAGTCCTTTAACCAAATCATTTTTCGAAATTTTTGAGATTAATTCCATGTTTGCATGACCTAATCGTCTATGCCACAACCAACAATAATCATGTAATGCCGAGAAACATTTATCAATGGTAGATGCACAATCTATATTAATGGTATAAACATTAATACATCTATTTTCTACAAACAAAACCTTTCCATCACATGCATTTTCAATAACGCATCTAGATTTATCAAAGACTACTTTATAACCTTTATCACATAATTGACTAATACTAAGTAAATTATGTTTTAAGTTTTCAACCAAGCACACATTTTCAATAAGAGTAGAAGATACATTATCGACATTGCCAATACCAATGATCTTTCCTTTTGAATTATCTCCAAAAGATACATCTCCACCATTTTCGATCTTGGTAAAACTTGAAAACCAAGCATAATTTCCTGTCATGTGTCTTGAACACCCACTGTCCAAGTACCATTTATTCTTCTTCTTCTTTAAGCCGTGCAGAGAAAATTTTAAGTCTTAGGTACCCAAATCTTTTTGGGTCCTTGGATGTCAGCAATGGTTCCTTTTGGAACCCAAACATATTTTATACCATAATAAGCATTTCTTTTCACAGGACATCTATTTTTCATGTGACCATTTCTATTGCAATAATGACAAGTAATTTTATGATTACTTGTGGATGTAGCTTTAACAAAATAATTCTTGTAATACTTTTGCTTCAAGTTAGGCTTATACCCAAGTCCACCTTTATCAAAAACACATTTTTGAGAGTTAAGTAAATTATCCAACATCTTTTGGCCATTTGTGAATTTTATCACAATTTCATTTAACTCATTATTCTTCTTCTTGAGAACTTCATTCTCCTTTATCAATTTTTCAACATGTAATTTTTCATGCTCATAAGAGGTATTAAGTTTCTCATTTGAAGATGTGACTTTACCATACAACATTTTATTTTCTAGTTCTAAACATGTAATCTTTGCATTCAATGATTCATTTTCATTATTGAGATCTATCAATTTCTTTTTAAGGCATACATTCTTTTTACCTATCTTCATCAACTCACCATGCAATTCTTTAAAAGCATCATGCAATTCATCATAGGTAGGAAGATCATTTATCTCATCTAGTTCATCATTCGATTCATCTCCAATCGCCATAAGAGCTAGATTTGTCATTTCTTGATTCTCATCATCATCACTTGTTTCTTCATCAGTATCATCCCACGTGGCCACCATTGCTTTCTTCTTGAACTTGTTGAGAAGAGGGCATTCCGATCTTATGTGGCCAGGCTTCTTGCACTCGTAACATTTAATTGCTTCCTTTTTCTCCTTTTGGTTCTTGAAATCTTTAAATTTTCTTCGCTCACCAGTTTTCTTGAAAAATTTTCTGAACCTCCTAGCAAGCATAGCCAATTCCTCATCATCCACTTTCTCACTTTCTCCATCACTTTCAAATTTTGTGACTTTGAGAGCAATGTTTTTCTTCTTCTTCATTGCTCTTTCTTTTTTCAAATCTTCCTCATAAGAAATAAGAGAACCGATTAGTCATCAATAGGTAATACATTTAAATCTTTAGCTTCCTCAAAACAACTGGCAGTTTTTTTGGTCTCCAATCCTTAGGAAGTGATCTAATAATTTTCTTAACTTTCTCACTATTTGAAAAAGTCTTTCCTAGGGCTCCTAGAGTGTTCACTATGTCCGTAAATCTAGTATACATAGAATACACACTTTCATTTTGTTCAATTTGAAACAATTCATATTGTCGAGTGTATCTACTAATTTTTTAGACTCTTTTAATGTACTTGATTTGTTTCACCTTCATAAACAACTTGTAAAATTATGCCAAATTTCAAAAGACTTTCACAACTCCGACACTCTAACCGAGCTTGAGGATTTTACTAATTATGTTAACCGTTAATTTTGAATTTTCTTCACACTGATTCACAAATAGAATAATTTCACGAAATTATGGTTTTACCTCAAAACTTATTCAAATTATGTTATGTTAAATGACGTTTAAACGTTATAAAACTTTTCAAATGCAGACCCAATCTTTAATTTTAATTATTATTTAATTCCTAAAAATATTCTGAAATTATTGTCAAATTATGCTATACCAAAAACTAAAGAAAATATTTTCAAATAAGTCCTTTTTGAGTTTTAGCTAAATCACCATAGTTTTTAAAGTTTTTCAAAACTTTTCACTTAAGCCCCCAATCTATCATAAGTTACAATATAGCCCAAATGTTTTAGAGCTTAGCAAATAAGTCCAACTCCGAAAATTAAAGCTATTTCATTTTTATCCAAATGACTTAAAATCACAAAATGTTTTATCTCATAAATATAAAATTAATTTAGTTTAAAAACAATTATTTTATTAACATAAAACTTGAGCTTCACAAATGCCAATCCAAGCATAAATTAAATCATACCGGCTTTACAAGAAATTGTCGCAACAAATTAACCGTTGAGTGTCTTGAACTTGATTTCACTTGATTCCACTTGATTTATTATCCTTCAAAACAAATGAACTTGTGAAATACAAAATGAAACACTTTAATGCATATGTTTGTTATCATCAAAATCATAATATTTATAACCTATTAGGCTAACAATATTAATCATAATATTATTTTATTATATATATATATATATATATATATATTAATAACTAAGTCGATTTATATTCAGCTAAAACTTTGTTATATTTATTTTGATGCGAACACTAAATAAGCTCTTGCCCCATATTTTGCACAAACAGTTAATATATTCTCTATCACTTGTTGCTGTAAAGTAAGCCAGTCAGCTTGATTGTTGGACCAGAAATTTGGCAGCAGAAACATAGTCCCCATTGGATATATTCACTTCCCAAGCAGCTGTAAAAGTGAAACTTGCATTGTCGCTAGACATAGTTTAACCGACTATGCACGTTGTTCCTCAAGTGCTTTCTAAGATTGAATTTTAATAAAATTTAAAGTTGTTGATATTCAACAATTGAACTTCTAATTAACATGTAATTACAAAGTGGTTAGCGAAGTGATTAAGTAAATTCGAAGCATTGGATATATATCTATTAATTTTAATTATCAATTTATTTTCTTACAACTAATATTAAATTTTATAACATCGTTTTATTGCCAACTATTTTTCAATAAATACATATTTCATTATTACATGATCAATGTTTGTTGTCTTTCATTACTCATCACATGCCACATCGACATCATTTCCCATTACTCTTTCGTTATGCATTAAACTAACTTAAATCAATTATATCTTTCTTATTTATTACATAAAATTATGTTATGAAATCAATGCTTCTAATGTCATACCGTCAAAATTGATTGATGAACAAATGGTAATGTAATGCTGCATGGTGATAATACAACGCCAGTCGAATTAATGCAGTAATGAAGACATTTTTCCTGCTGTTGCTGTGGCCATTGCCAAAGAATTAAATTGGTCAATTATTTCCTCTGTTTATTTGGTCTGCTTAACTTGTGGCGGCATTCTTATTTGTCTATGTTCCCAATATTGATAAAAAGGATCACTAAATATTTTTCTTTTGGCAAAGATTGGAAATCATAAATAAAATAAAATTGTAAGTGGATCTAATTGCTAACCAAATCACGATCAATATTATTGTGTATTAGGATTTCAAATATCAAACTGTTTATGTATTTTTAAGAAAAACATCTGCGCTGCTTTAAGTTCATCTTGTAATTGTTGTTGCCTAGCAAATTTAACTATTTATTGTGGTCACATGTCATTTGATAACCAACTACCAAATGAATTAATAATTTAGTTTCATACGGCATTGTTTTTATAAAATGTTCACCCCAATAATAATGTAATAATAATATAAAGTAATAATAATGTAAGATAGTGCCAGTATGTAGTGGGTAATGCTTCTCAAAATCACTGATTTTTGTTTTTTTTTTTAAAGAAAATTTATTTTATGGACTGCGTGTTTCCACGTTTCACCCATGGAATTGAATCATTGCCCTTAATCTAAATTACTGGTAGTTGGAATAATTTTTTTTTTGTTTTCTGTTTAGAGTGATTTCAATTCTGTCTATTTTTTAGATAGCATGTTAGATGAATACAGTAAAATATTTCTAAAAACAACGTTTTAGGAGTTTAAAAAAAGAAATAGAGAGAGAAAAAAAAAATTTTGATTCACACCAACGAATGTGTGAATTGCTAAATTATGAATGGGTGGTGGGCTTAACCAATGATGGTGATTGGTGAATTGCCAAATTAGTAGTTGTTGGTCAATGAAGTAAAAGCTCGTGGTTTGTACTAATCTTAATTGACTTTTTATCAGTAATTAAATTAAACTTCAGCCGTTGATCATTATCTTCCGTGCATTATTTGTTTTGCTAATTGTCGCGCGATTGCTTCAATTTATATATCTGATGTTAAAAACCAGAAGCAAGACCTCTTAAAAAATCTTCCCAAGAGAAAACTAATAGACAAATAAAACATGGAGAAATTATCATTGCACCACTTAAGTTTTGTCTTATGTTCATCCAATTATTATACAATTTTAACATATTCTTTGTACCATCTTTTTTTTTTAAAAAAAATTATATCAATTAATCACTTTATGCTAACATCGTTAAATAATTTAAATAAATTGATAGTTATACTCATAAATAAATTAAAAGATCATTTTATCTTATAAAAATATTAAAAAATAAAATATTATAATTGTAAAAATACTCCTAAATTTAATAAACATAAATCACAAAGAGAGGTGCTTAGTTGATTTTTATTAAATTTAAATTTTGCAAAATTTTAATTAAAATTAATGAATTTATTTGTTTGTTAAAAATTATAATTTTGTAAAATTTTATTAAAATAAATGAATTTATTTATCAAAAATAAATTCCAAAATTTTAATAATTTAGAAGATTTTTATTAAATCCCAAAATTTTCAATTATTTTTATAATTACAATTTTTATTAAAAATAAAAATTTTAATTTTGAGATTTTTATTAAATTTAGAGATATTTTTACAATTCTAATTTTTAAATTTTTTGTAAAATAAAATATTTTTTAATTTATTTAAGAATAAAATTATCATTTCGTTTAAATTATTTAATGTTGTTATTATAAAAGTGCCTAATTCACTTGTTTGAAAAGTTTCTTGACTTCAACAATTAATAAAGTGCTTCATTTTTTCTGACAGTATTCCTAAATTTGCTAAGCCATTAACCATAATGATGAAGAGTATTAAATAAAGTTAATTTGATACAAAAGTTTTATTTTTTTGAATTAACAGATATACAGCGTAATTCAAATGTAGCCAGTGTCTTATTGGACAAAAATTAAAAGATAAAAAAAAAAGTAGTGAGATTAACTATATATACTAATTAGTGCGGTTAACTATATATACTAATTAGTGGCGGGACTTTTTTTGTTTTCACATTAGAGTAATTTCAGTCGTGTCTATATGCTTGAGAATATATATTTAATAAATGAGACATTTATTAAGCATATGTATATTTAATTGTTTCGTTTTTTTATTAAGTATATATATTTTAATAAATGAGTCGAACTTATGTTCAGCTAATATTTTATTATAATTCTTTTTGGCATGACAGTAATATAATATGATGGTCCGCATTACCGTTGTGATTATAAAAAATTGTAGCGCATTTTTAAGTCTTGGTTTTAGCATGAAAATTAATTCAAATAAATAAAGTAATTATGTGGCACAGAGAGAGAAAGAAAAGTTTTTGATTTGTGAAGCGAAGGTTCGTAGTAGGTACATTCCATTTTCCTCTTTATTCCGCATTTAACCGGACACTGGAATAATGGGCGGTTGGCTCTCTTATTTATTTTCACTCAACTGTTGAATAAACAACAAGTGGAATAATTTGTAACATGAATTTTGCTTCACCCATCAACTTACTGTTCAATTTTCTCATTTTGCTTTCCAAAACTAAAAGTTCTGTTTCTTCCTTTGCATTAAAAAAAAAAAACCCGAAAAAATGTCGATCATCGGAGAGGCAATCCTGACGGCTTCTGTTGAGTTGCTGGTCAATAAGTTAGCTTCAAAGGGGATTCTGTTTTTTGCACGCCAAGAGCAAATCCAAGCCGATCTAAAGAAGTGGGAGAAAATGTTGGGGATGATCAAGGCAGTGCTTGCTGATGCTGAGGAGAAGAAGAGGACGGCTCCGTCTGTGAATTTGTGGCTTGGCGAGCTTCAGAACTTGGCTCTTGATGTTGAGGACCTGCTGGATGAGTTTCAAACTGAGGCTTTCCGGAGGCAGTTGCTGCTTGGAAATGGAGATCCAGTTGCCGCTCATGATCAACCCAGTAGCAGTCGTACAAGAACAAGTAAGTTTCGGAAGCTCATTCCTATTTGTTGCACCACTTGCACTTCACAATCGATTCGGTTCGATTATGCCTTGATGTCCAAAATCGAAAAGATCAACCTCAGATTTCAAGAAATTGTGACACAGAAAGACTTGCTGGATTTGAAAGAAAGTTCAGCTGGGAGGTCAACAAAAGACAGGCAAAGACTACCCACAACCTCTTTGGTGACCGAAGCCAAAGTATATGGCAGGGAAACAGAAAAGAAGACAATTGTTGAATTGTTGTTGAGGGATGATTTAAGCGATGATGGTGGTTTCTCTGTTATTCCTATTATAGGCATGGGCGGGCTGGGCAAAACCACTCTTGCTCAGCTTGTCTATAATGAAGTTCGAGTGCGGGGTCATTTTGATCTCAAGGCATGGACTTGTGTCTCTGATGATTTTGATGTCATCAGGCTAACAAGAACAATTCTAGGATCCATTACTAAGCAGACAGTTGGTAATAGTGATTTAAATTTGCTTCAAGAGGAGCTAAAGAAGCAGTTGTCTGGAAAGAAATTTTTGCTTGTTTTAGATGACGTGTGGAACCGGAATTACAATGATTGGGATCTACTCAGACGTCCCTTTGAAGTTGGCGCACCGGGAAGTAAAATTATTGTCACTACTCGCAATCAAGAGGTTGCTAAAATCATGGGTACTGTTACAGCTTATCAACTAGAAAAGCTGTCAGATAACGATTGTCTGTCTGTATTCGCTCAGCACTCTTTGGGGACAACAGATTTCAGTTCACATAAGCCATTGGAGGACATTGGCAAGAAGATAGTGACCAAATGCGATGGCTTGCCCTTGGCAGCACAAACACTTGGAGGACTTTTACGTGGAGAATATGACAGACGTGAGTGGGAACGTGTGCTCAGTAGCAGGATATGGGAATTGCCAGAAGAGACATGTGGCATTATACCAGCCCTTGCAGTGAGCTATGGTTATCTTCCTCCAACTTTGAGGCAATGCTTTGCATACTGCTCCTTGTTTCCAAAGGATTATGAATTTGAAGAGGAGGAGGTAATTTTATTATGGTGTGCTTCGGGTTTCCTGGATCACAAAGAGAGTGAGATTCCTAGTGAAGATTTAGGTCGTGATTTCTTTAAGGAGCTACGAGCAAGATCTTTTTTCCAGCAATCAAGCAACAGTAAATCACGATTTGTGATGCACGATCTCATCAATGACCTTGCTCAGTGGGCCGCTGGGGAAATGTACTTCAGAATGGAGTATACCTCAGAGGTTAACAAGCAACAAAGTTTTTCAACAGATCTCCGTCATCTGTCGTACATTTGTGCAACAAATGAGGGCGTTCAAAGGTTCGAGAAATTGTATGATATGCAACGTCTGCGAACTTTTTTGCCAGTAATGTTGTCAAACCATTCGCGCGGATGCTTGGCTCATAGCATTCTTCCTAAGTTGTTAAAACTCCAACGCCTGAGGGTCTTCTCTTTGCGTGGATACCACATCTCCGAGCTGCCGATTCAATTGCTGATTTGGGGCATTTAAGGTACCTCAACCTATCTGGAACTGGGATTAGAATTCTGCCCGAATCAGTCAACAGGCTTTACAATTTGCACACACTACTGTTGAAGGGCTGTCGGCGACTGAAGAAGTTGTGTGCAGCCATGGGAAACCTCATCAAATTGCATCATCTCAATAATTCATATGCAGATTCGTTGGAGGAAATGCCACTAGGAATTGGAAAACTGACTTGTCTTCAGACGTTGTGTAATTTTGCTGTGGGAAAAGACAGTGGTGCTGGGCTAGGAGAGCTAAAGTTGTTGACGCATCTTCGCGGGACACTTAACATTTCAAAATTAGAGAATGTAAAAGACATTGGCGATGCAAAGGAGGCTCAGTTGGATGGAAAGGAAAGTATTAAAGAATTACAACTTCGATGGACTCGCAGTACTAATGGTTCATCTTCGAGGAGGCAAAAGTTGAAGAGGGCGTGCTTCACATGCTAAAACCCCATAAAAATCTAAAGCAATTTTGTATCAAAGGCTACGGAGGCACAAAATTTCCAACTTGGTTAGGAGATTCCTCATTCTCAAATTTAGTGACCCTAAAATTTGAAGAATGTAGTATGTGTACTACCTTGCCATCAGTCGGGCAACTGCCCGCTCTAAAGCATCTCGCAGTGCGTGGGATGAGTAGAGTAAAGAGATTGGGTCCAGAGTTCTATGGGGATGATTCTCCAATTCCTTTTCAATGCTTGGAGACTCTTTGTTTTGAAAACATGGAAGAGTGGGAAGACTGGATTCCTCATGGATCTAGTCAGGGAGTTGAAGGTTTTCCTAACTTGAGAGAGCTTCAAATTTTAAGATGTTCTAAGCTGCAAGGGACATTTCCAGAGCACCTTCCTGCATTGGAGACGCTTGTTATTCAAGAATGTGAAGAACTGTCAGTTTCAGTTACGGCTCTTCCAGCTCTCTGCAGATTTGAAATTGGTGGATGTAAAAAGGTTGTGTGGAGAAGTTCAGTTGATCATCTTGCGTCACATCATTCAGTGGTTTGTAGAGATGCATCAGATCAAGTGTTTCTCACAGGGCCATTGAAGCCGCGACTACCAAAATTGGAAAAATTGGGGATAAATAATATTGAAAATGAAACATATATATGGAAGAGTCACAACGGATTACTGCAAGACATTTGCTCTCTCAAAAGACTGAAGATTACAAGATGTCCCAAACTTCAATCCTTGGTGGCGGAGGAAGAGAAAGACCAACAGCAGCGGCTCTGCGACTCTTTATGCAGACTTGAATACCTACAATTGAAAGATTGCGAAGGCCTTGTGAAGCTGCCACAATCATTGCTGAGCCTCAGTTCCTTGAGAGAGATTGAAATCCGCAGCTGCAGTTCCCTTGTTGCCTTTCCTGAGGTTGCTCTGCCTTCCAAGTTGAAGGAAATTGAGATTTGGGATTGCGATGCACTGAAATCGTTACCAGAGGCATGGATGTGCGACACCAATTCATCTCTCGAGACGTTGAGAATTTGGGATTGCCGTTCCTTGACATATGTTTCTGAAGTCCGGCTACCACCGAGCATTAAGCGGTTGGACATCCAGAATTGTGATAATATAAGGACGTTGACAGTGGAAGAGGGCATCCAGAGTAGCAGCAGCAGCAGAAGGTACACCTCCTCATCTCTTCTTGAGGACTTGCTTATTAATGGTTGTCCATCTCTGAGATGTATATTTTCAAAAAACGAGTTACCTGCCACGCTTGAGTCCCTTGAAGTTGGCAATCTACCTCGGTCTCTTAAGTCCCTTGGTGTTATGCGTTGTTCAAAGCTGGAGTCAATAGCAGAAAGGTTGGACGACAACGCATCTCTTGAAGAAATCAACATTTCTAATTGTGAAAACATGAAAATTTTACCGAGGGGTTTACATAATCTCCGCCAGCTTCAAGAGATTAGTATAGAGGATTGTGGAAATCTGGAGTCCTTTCCCGAAGGGGAATTGCCTTGTGCGAAACTCATTAAGTTTAGTATCTGTGAGTGTACGAGATTACAGGCCTTACCCAAGGGATTGCACAATCTGACCTCTCTTCAAAAATTAAAAATAACAGGAGACAGTGAGCTTTGGAAGTCAATGATTGAGTGGGGCCGGGGATTTCACAGATTCTCCTCTCTGCGAGAACTCACAATCGAAGGATGTGATGACGACATGGTGTCGTTTCCACCAGAGGCAGAGGACGTAAGATTGGGGACCACGCTTCCTCTTCTTCCTGCCTCTCTGACATATCTGTGGATTGATAATTTTCCAAATCTGGAACGCCTATCTTTTTCAATTGTTGATCTTCAAAACCTCACTGACTTTGTTCTCCAAGATTGTCCCAAGCTCAAATACTTTCCGCAGGAGGGCCTACCTTCCTCACTTTTGCGATTAGGTATCTATCGCTGTCCGTTGATGAAAGAGAAGTGCAGAAAGAATGGAGGACAATATTGGAACTTGTTAACCGACATACCTTCTGTTCAAATAATTTAGCAATGGGTTTTTTATGACTGAACAGAACAGAGGGCGCCTAGGATGAAATATATTATTGATATTGTTATTTTATTTTATTTTATTTTTAATGGAGTGCGCTTGTGAATGTAATTTTAAAATTTAAATTTCAATTAAAAATTATTTTAAATTAATACGGTTTGGTGTCAGTGAGTTTTTATCATGTAAATCGATTTTCGAAATAAAAAAGAAAAATGTTTAGCTGCTGGGATTGTAGTAATTCATTAATGAATTAATTTCTTATGCCTGTCTCGTTCTCATTCTCAGCTATTGAAACTTCATTTTGTTTCCCCAGCTGCTGTACGTATGGTTACATAAATATATATATATATATATGTTGGACATATAAATGAAAAATAACATAGATTAGAAATCATTAATATAAATAAAAATCAAATTATTGTGATGGGACTTGCTAGATTAGCATTATTTAAATCGGGGAGTGTTTGTGCGTGTAATTTTAAAATTCAAATCTCAGTTGAAAAGTATTTCAAATTAATATAGTTCGGTTATCAGTGAGCTTTTCATATTGAATGGTGGAATGCTTTAAAAAGAAATGGTAAAATAACGTAACAGATTTTGCATTATTCAGCAGAGGAAGACTGTATTAACGTATGAATTAGTTTAGCCAAAGAGAACTTTGGCAAAAATTATTTTGAAATTTTACCCGCTGGACAATTAAATATTCAAGTGCTCTTTATTAAAATAGCATGATTGGACACGGTTAATATAATGAAAATCAAATTATTATGTATTGGATTTACTAGATTAACTTTGCTTAGTCTATGTATAATTTAATTTTGTAAATTATTAGTATGGTGATTATTTTAAATATTTTATATTTGAAAGTTATTCACATTTTGTATCTGTACGCGTGTATATATGTCATGGAATTGAAATTATTTTGAGTAAATTAAATTTGATTAATTAACAGTAAACCGACCATAATTTATTAAAAATTAATTTTCGTACATCCACACCATCATCAAATCCCATAACAATAAAAATAAAAAAAATCAAAAGAGGGAACAAATATCCCATGACTAAAGCCAATAAAATATCAAAAAATAAAAAATAAACTAAGCAAAAACACTTTATGTTTCTCTGATTATATTTCAACTTTAATGACTTTAACATCTTCATCGGAGGAATTACCAGCTACCTCCTCATCAACAGTGTTATAATGTTCTTTTAATGCTGTTGTACAGTAAAATATTTTTCAATTACTAATTAAACACATAAGAACCAAACTATATTGTAAAGTTATTTACAATCCCTAAATTAATGCACTGTGATCGAGTTTTTAAATTAATTATTTATGTGCAACCACTATTAATATTTATAAATACAATTTATCAATTATATAATATTTGAATTCATCAAAACTATTACAATTTTAATAAACCTTTGTATTAACACATTCATATGATATGAATTAGAATATGATAATTTCTTTCTTTTTTTTCCTTCAAATGCATAATATAATATGCAAAAAAAAGACTTTTTCTTTTTTCTTTTTATTAACAATAAACCGTCCGTATTAATTTCTTTTACAAATTTAAGACCTGAATTTATAAAAAAAAAAAAACACATTATTATTGTCAATACCTAAAATCCATCTTTAAAAATCCATCAAAATACAATAAACAGAACGTTCAAAGAGAAACATCACACGACAAAACCAAGGAAAAATCATAAACAAACAGCACACCAAGCAAAGCAAGCACTTTTTTTTTTATTCAATTACATTTGAGCTTTGGTGGCCTTAATATCTTCACCGGAAGAATTTCCAAATTCTTCATCAATGTTAATAACCTTAGGCTGCCTCTTCTTCTCCTCAGCAAGCTTTGACACTGTGATCCTCAGAACACCATTTTCCAAATGAGCCTCTACATGTTGCAAGTCAGCACTCATCGATATCCTGAACGGCCTCCAAAACTTGCCAAATGTTCTCTCAGCTCTGTGCCATTTCTCTCCTTCAACTTCCTCCTTATAATAATCATCGCTCTTCCTCTCCCCACTCACTCTCAGTACCCTGTTCTCTTCAACTTCAATCTTCACATCATCTTTCTTCGTCCCTGGAATGTCGAGTGTGATCACGTGTGCTGTTGGTGTCTCCATCCACTCTACTCCCGCCAGGGCTAGAGTTTGATGATGATCAGCTCCTTTTGGGATTGTTAGAGGAGTTTGTTCAAGAACCCTGAAAGGATCTTCTGTCATTGGGAACATCATGTCAAAGAAGGTGATCGCGTGTACGGCAACAGAGCATTTGCTTGTGATGCCATGATCATCAATGTTGCTGCCATAACAAGAAACGCCATTGTCCCTGGAAGAATTCTTGATTTCGCCATCTGGGTAGCTCGCTATCTTTTTGAGAGTGTTTGTTTCAAGTAAAAGTGTTTGTTGATTTTCTGGTGAAATATAGGGAGGTGAAGTAGAGAGACATATACGCTTAGGTTGGATTATAGCTCGCTACCTGGATGGTTTTTTAGAAGTCTTTACAAAGAAACTTAGAAAATTCTATCACAGCGTGGAGACTAGAAGAATCGTTTGCAGAATGTTCTGGAAAATTGGAAACGTTTCTTTCGTTTTGGGAATCTGAGTTGGAAGCTTGCTAGTATTAGAACATGCCTCATGTAACCTAAAATAGTTGTGTATTAATATTGAACTAATTACTTGTAAATTATTAATATTATAGGACTTGTAAATTATTAATATTATAGGGCACAATTTCATCATTATTTTATATATCTACAAAGGAATTGTTCAAATGAATGCGTGATTGGGAAAATAATTTTTTCCCAATTCACATGGGAGGCTTAGTGTTGTCATATATTATAATCTCAAAACGTCACAATGTTGCTAACCGGTAAAAGCCGGTTCAATTTTGATTTTTGATTTGTTCACAACTAAGGCGCGATGGGTATCATCATCAGGCAATAGAAATAAATCATGACAAATCACAACAGCATTTTTTAGTTAACTATATGTGCGATGCTTTTGAATTTAGCTACGCAATCCAAAGCTCGATCAAATTGGCTTTCTTCCACTGCAATTGTGAAGCGGCAATAACCAGGAATTCCGGTCCATGAACCACTGTTGATGCATAAACCAGATGCCTTGACTATGGCTTCCCTGATATTTAAGTCATCAAGCTTGATTTGTTCTATAGCTGTTTTCTCACCATTGCTAGATGAATGCTTGCTGATCTTTATGGTTTTGTTGAGATAGGCAGATGGCTTCGCCACCATTGAAACACCACCGCAGCATTGAACCACTTCCCATCCGCATGTCTCAAGTGCCTGTTGCAGAAAGATCACCATGGAGAAAATGATAGCATGTATATTCAGTACTGAGTAATATAATCCAAAGATTACGTAATGCATATAATTGGTCAACTCAAATTTTCTTATAAGAGGGAAGACAGAAGTACCTCTTTTAATCGCTTTGATCTACTTTCCAAGTTCCTTATATGTTCTGCAACAGCATTCATCATGTCTTCTGCTTTTCGTTCTCTCAGACCAAGCAACTTCTTTATAGCGTATCTGACTGTGCTATGAGGCTTGCTTAAGCCCGGGAAGCTACTAAATGCATCAATCAACTGAGGATGATTTAGAACCAGAAACCCAAATTGGAGCGCTCCAGTCAGCATCTTCAGAGACAGCCCTCCGAGCAGCGACACATTGAAAGACGAATTGGTGGAAGAATACAGCTTTAACAAACAGCCTTCCAAATTCCAACCACCCCAACCCTCGTAGTTGAATTCCAATCCTGAGAATGTAGTATCAATCACAACTCTTGGCCCCATATTTTGCACAAACAGTTAATATATTCTCTATCTCTTTGTTGCTGTAAAGCAAGCCAGTTGGATTGATTGTTGGACCAGAAATGTACACCCACGGCTTCTTCACGGTCTTAAGTACCGTCACAAGTGTCTTCTCTGTCATCTTAAAGCCCACTTCAGACTCAGTAGGAATATTCACAATGTTCTTAAGTACCGTCACAAGTGTCTTCTCTGTCATCTTAAAGCCCACTTCAGACTCAGTAGGAATATCACAATGTTCGCTTTCAAAAATTTGGCAGCAGAAACATAGTTCCCATCTGAGCCAGCTGGGAAGCATAATGTTCCACCTTCTAGGATACAACAGAGGACTAGCTTATTAAACAGAGATTGAGAGCAATCTGCATATATGAATTCTGCATTGATATCAACTGGAAAACCAAAATTGCTCTTGATATACCGTTGGATGCTGGGGGTGACATCAATTTCTGACTCAGACATGTTTTGCCTTGCGAAACTTTCAAAAGTAGCAGCTTTGACCAGAGATGGCATGGGCAAGAAGCTTTGGTCTACATCCATATGAATCAGGCCAGAGTTTGGCATCTCAGTAATTGATAGTTCAGCACTGTTGAGGACAGAGATGGCTGATCTAGGAAACCCAATCATCTCAGTTGATTTGGCCTTTTCGCAATCCCTCTGAACAACATTTATCAAATAGCAATTTCATGAGCTAACTTCTTTCAATGAATAAAAACAAATAGCAGAAAATGCCAACGTAGCAGCTAAAAGTGCCATGAAATGAACTACCGAGAAATATTAAGAAAAATCACAGGTTGGATAAACATATGCCAAGTGAATCAACAAAAAGATCCAGGTGGAAAAAGAATCCAGGTTATTATAGTTCTTGCATGATACTGCATTGCTAATGTTGCTTCTAATTTTTTAACATAAATATCAACTATAAATATCGTAAAAGCATGAATATTCATGTGCTTGTGTACCTAAATACATGGATTCAAAACTGGATTCTGTGATATGAAAAGATAAAAAAAAAAAAAAAAAGAGATAGAAGGATAACCTCTTTATGCGTACGTCGCTCAGCAAGCTGGAAAGCCAGAAGCTCGTGAAAAAGACAACCATAGTAGTTTTGACTAATCAGTGCAGTAGTCCCTTCTAGTACTTCCACAGTCTTAGACAAGGCCTTAAAGATGGCCTCTTCTTCTGAGATTACAAAAGCAACTTCTAAATCTGAATAAACCTGGAAAGATGAATTTGGCTTCTATAAATAAAAACAAAAGGCTAACAGATAACCAATGAGAACAAATCATGAAACCCATCTTATGGCTTGATCAGACAAAACAGAAATCTCTTTGTAATAACATAACAGTTAAGTGGCCAGTAGATGGAAAAACAATCACCTGATTTTTAACAAGGCCACAAATAACTGCCGCATGTGAAGGAAGAACATTTCCAGCAAGATATTTAAGGACCCCACTGGAACTTGGGAGGCTGGAGAGCTCAAAGTGATCAGATATATCCAAGAAAAGACGAGATCCAACTTCTCTTGTAACATCTAGAAGATGCACAAAAGCTGAACTGGTAACAGCCTCAAAATCACCAATCCCAGAAATTACCACCTGAGGCTTCAGCTTCTTTATTAGCTCCACCATCAAATCTGACTGGCGTGGTGCTTCAATTATTGTTAGTACATGCTCTGAAGAATTTTCAGTATCTGTACCCTACAAGAAGGATATTTTTGTAGTTATGCAGCCCAAGATGACTACCAACAACAAAGAAATTCAAAGAAGGTGGATTGGGGAAATGTCTTCGAACAAGATTCTAGCCAGGACCATAAACGCAGCAACTACAAATAAAGATGAAATGTTCTCAGTACATTAGGATTGGATAAACTTCTTAGCTCCACTAGTCAAGGCTGCGAAAATCAAACATCACAACGTAAGACGAAGCTATCCCTGCTCACTGTGTTCCTTCAGTCTTTCTCCCCAGTAATTTTCATTAAATGTATCATCTACTGCAATTACTAGTTTTTACTGTCACTTGATGTCACGACCCGTCCCGAACCCTGGAACGAATCGTGACTGATCCTCGAAATTCGACTAATAACTATTCTAATATTAATAAAAATAATATTTTTACTAAAATTTCCGAAAGAATTTCTCTATATTTTTGAAATTCCCAATCCTGCAATTAATAAGATAATACTCCCAAAATAATTTCCATATACAACCAACTCCGTCAATCAACATCTCAATAAATACCAAATATCATCCGAAATATTTTAATATCAAACACAGTAAGTTATTCTTAATTGTAATATCATACAACCCAAAATATTCTACACAAACTCTATAATTCCTAAAACAAATACGTGGCCAATTACACATAACTATCGTTGCTGAGTAAACTGTTGTACCTGCAAGTCTCCTGTGGGGGGAAAAATATAATAAAACGAAAAAGAATGGGGGTGAGTATAAAACTCAGTGAAGGTCAGTGAGTGGATAATAATTTTTTCGAAAATAATTTTATTCTTAAAATAATTGTATCAA
This sequence comes from Aegle marmelos, assembly GCA_030449875.1. Classification (NCBI taxonomy): domain Eukaryota; kingdom Viridiplantae; phylum Streptophyta; class Magnoliopsida; order Sapindales; family Rutaceae; genus Aegle; species Aegle marmelos. Next base: position 331,241 of record JASUUL010000043.1, on the reverse strand, counting down.
CTTTAAATACACAATTCCATCAAATTATAAACGAGAAATATTAATAAATCACTTCACATTTATAATTCAATCACTAACTTCGGAAACATATATAATATCATGTGAAATAACTAAGGAAGAATATGTCATAACATCGTATAAATACTCAATCTGAAATCATCACCAAATACTGCGTAAAACCGAAGAAAATTCGCAACATATAATATCAATTTGGAATACTGAAAACTTTCACCAAACGAGTACCCGGGGAAATAATCTCATTCTATCCGGACCTCAACGAACGAGTAATCAAGCAACCATCATGCCTCGGAGCTACACGGATAATCCGGACCTCAACGGATGGGCAATCAAGAAACCATCATACCCCGGAGCTACACAAATAGACGGGGAAATAATATCTCATATGTCATCTCATCTCGACATATCTCATCATCATAATTATGCATGCATAGTTCCCAAAGGACAAAAGCGCCCAAGCACACGGCCCAAAGCCTCAATGTGTACTCCGACGGGCCTTAAAGGCCTATATCTCATATCATCACATCACAGTGTACAGGGAAGAGTACTGTCTAATGACTTGAAAACAATCGAAAATACACATGTATACAAACATCTGATAATATCCGAAATCACATTCTCTTTTATTCTCAACAACATTTAAAATCCATTTTTTTTCTTGAAAAATATTATTTATACGCATATATTCAAAATCAAAGATAAAATCATTTATCATACGCAATTCCGATAATAAACAACATTATGCCGATAAAATCCATTTTTCACAAAATCATTAAATTGGGCATTTAAAAATTCATTTGCAATCATGCTTATCATAATAAAAAATCATAATAATCCACAGAGAAAATAGGTTTTGTATATTCCACTCACAGTGACGACGATCAAATCCGGTATCGTCGATGTCCGTGGGTTGGTTCTCGTTCACGGGTCCCCCTAATCAAATAAATCGTATAATTATTACTAATCACATAAAGTATAATTAATTGTACCCAATAAAACCCGAATTCTCATAATATAACTCTGAATATTTAAAATTACTAAATTATCCTTATGTCCAAAATTACCAAATTATCCTTATTTCTGAAAATTACCAAAATGCTCTCGATATCAAACTTTACTTAATTGTCTCCAACAATATATTTATTAATTTATCCTTAAAATTCTTAATTTCCGAAATATCTTCGAATCCTTTAAAATTACCGAAATGTCCTTGAATTCAAAATTATCGAAATATACCAAAAATCATAATTTACCAATTTAACCTCAATATCATATATTACCAACCTATCCTCAATTTTATCAATTACTAAAATACCCACATATTAGAAATTATGAAATTATCTCTGAGGTGTAAAATTATCAAATTACCTCCAATCACTTAAATTATCGATTTACCATTGAAATCTCAAATTACCTAACTATCTTTATCCATAATTATCAAATTACCCATAACTTTTAGAAATTACAGAAATAACCCCAAAATTCTCAAGCTCTATCAAATTGCCCCTCACCGGTCAACAATGACCGGACTTCGGTCAACGGTGACGGGAAGCTCAGGTCTTGTAATTCTGGCCTTGGTGAGTCCAACGGTACCGGCAGTGTTCACCCACGCGCGGTGACGGAGCCGGATTGAGCTTCCTAAAGCTGCGGATTGCAAGATGCCGTCACGACATTCGCCATTTCAGTGACGAGACCGGTCGGAAATGGAAGCTGGGTGAGAGCAAGGAACCCGGCCGTGGCGTGGCTAAACTCCGGCTGAATCGACGGCAGCAAGAATGGGTGTTTTGGCCCAAACTTTCGAGCTTTACCGGCGGCGTTCTGGTCGTTTTCCGACAGTGAGAATGGTAAGGATATGACCAGCGTCTCAAGGGCTTCGGATCAGTACCAAGATCGTCTCGAACGGTGGCCGGAATTGAGAGATCCGGCTGGGTCGAATTCGCGGGTTATGGGTTTGGATTCGGGTCAACAGGTCTCTCTTTCTCTTTCTCTCTCTTTCTCTTTCTTTCTTTCTCTCTCTCGACTTCTCTCTCTCTCTATATATATATATATATATATATGCAAATATTACACTTGAGGAGTAAAAGCAACAGTACTACAATGTGCTGAGTTCATATCTGATATTTTATCATCTAAAAAATTCTGCAGTAGGTCTAAACTAGTATGTGTTCAAGCAAGGCAATGAGCACTATTAATTGTTCCAAGCATAGCAAAGAAAATCTACCCAAAAATGATATTTTCAACTATGTCAAAAATAACAGAAAATAAATCAGAAATAGATCATACCTTAAGTGTTAAACTTGTTAACCATTGCTTTGGTAAGTGTCTGGTTAGACGTTCATCAACAATTGCAAGGCGAGGTGAAAATAATCGAAGAGCATCCTCAATTGCCACAGCTCTTGAAGGAAAGACAACAATGTTCTTAAGAAACAAGTGGAGAAGAAAAGTTAGGAATGTGGATTGTTTTACTCATATACAAAAAAAGAGAAAAAGGCAACTACAGCATCTTTAAGCTTGGCTAGTTTATGCATGCAGCATCACAAACTGTTTTTTATAATTGGACTGGATGGTGGAAAATCTACATATAGAAAGTTGCAGGTCTTGATCCATTCCAGATCGCAAAAAGTTCTTCGTTTTTCATGTACATTAATAAGCAGGTCAGGTGCAAAAATCTCAGGCCCAGTACATATAGAAGTACATCCAAACCTCTATGTTTAGATAAAAAGACTGAACGAATAACAAGCATATGCAGCATAACTCATAGCAACAACACATTCCACGGTCAAATTAAATGAACAGATAGATAACATTAGAATCAAGATTTCATCGAACGAAATAAATCGACAAATCCAAAAATGCAGTTAACTACTTGAGGGGACAGGATGCAAAAGGAATAAGGGAAACCTAGACAGAATTTCACATTACAGTATTTTTCCAATGGACATAAGAATGACCACAAAAGCAACACAAATTATCACAATTGCATGAAGAAGTACTCTGAAGAAATTGTAATGAGGATAAAAGAAGATAAGCAATTTGACCATAGAGCTCTACGTATTGAGAACAAAAAATAATGAGATTGTTTCATATGTTATTCATAAAAAACAAGTAAATGACCAATAGATTCCCTCCTAAACTAATATGAATGCACCAAGCTCGCATGCAAAGAAATTGAGATAATGCATCAGGAAAAACAGAAACTAGGAGTTCACATGCAAAGAAATTGAAAAAATGCATCAGGGAAAACAGAACCTAGGGCAGACAATGCAAAAGTTACTTGTCCAGAGAAGTACAAAAATAGATGAGTGGTTGAGGTTTTCTCACATTGGCATTTAGCGGAATATGGTGGTACTTTTTCATGAAGTCAGCAATCAGGCTCCTGAATCTTTTGCTTCCAGCTGGTGGCTCGTAGGGGAAAAAAGAACACTCTTTCAAAATAATGGCAAGATAAGCTAGGAATGGAATCTTCTCATCAGCATTAAGCTAGGAATGGAATCTTCTCATCAGCAACTGAATCATCTTCAAAAGATAAATCCAAAGAACTTCTGATCTCATGGAAGCCATTTTTCAGAAACTCAAAAATTTTCTTAACCTGTCCATAAATGTAAGTTGATATCATTTTAGCTCACTTCCCTGTTCAGAGCAATTACCCACTTTATCAATAAAACCCAAATGAAAGGTAAACCTGGTTTGGTTGACGGAGTTGACAACTATAAACTGATAAAGCATGAGAGATACGTCCAACAACCTTTCCATAGGCCCATGCTGTTTGAGCACAAATAGGTAAGTCACCAGAAAGTCCCATGAAGAACTCAAAAAGATGAGGACTGTTCTTCTCAATTTCAACTAAAGCTGAAATATCAGTGTCAGAAGCCTGCAAAATCACATTTCAAGTGGTGGGTATTTGGGATAGATGATGAATTTCCATAAATAAAAGTTCACTTACCTGAAGAATTTTAGTCTGCCAAAGCTTGTCGACATGGAAACCACGGCGTTCAAACAAACGTTTGCAAACACCCTGTCCTGGACGACCACCCATATTGAAGATCATAATCCCGGAAGGTTTGATAACAACAATTCCTTCCTCAACAGCTCTAGCAATTAGACCTAAGCCAAACTGATCCTCCATAAAACCCTGAATACAGGGAAAGTAAATAAATTAAAAAAAAAAAGAAGTAAAAGGTGACACAGCTGTGTATTGACCTTTTATGTTTTATCTCTCATTTACACAGCTTAGCCTTCATAATATATACAAATATGTTAAAAACAAGATATTGAAAACACAATTGAAGCAGTCAATCTTTCAAGGCACTAAAAGGTTTCGCAAACTCAGTGCTATAGATTTTCCAAACGTCCAAGGCTTTTAAATTTAAGTCAACATGAACCTTGAGAATAAAAGCGATAAAGACCACGGTCATGAACATTTTTCAAATGCAACAACTTGATACTGTATATTCATTATTAGTCAATCTACTTGTACTCTATTCAAAAAGCAATCTGTCAAAATGAATAAACTTTCTCAGTCATCCACAAGACATAACAGATAGTTGTTGTTGAGTGCACCTGGAAACATGAACTATGGGAATCAATGTCATTGTGAACAGGTAACACAATAAGAAAAAACTAAAATCAGGGAAAAAAGAAAAAAAATTTAGATCAGTTTCCCTATCTCCCCTCAGCATCTGTCAAACACATATTATCCTTTTCCCCACGGTCTTCACTGGTTTGCTTTATTTCCCAATTGATTTGAACAACTAAAGACGTTAACTTTACCTAAGGTATGCAAGATTCAAACCAAAATTATAACATGTATACTTAGACATATGTGAAAGCAGAGGAAACCTGTCAACTTAATTGCTAACTTCCCCACATTTTGCAATTGCGTATCACAATTAAATTATTTAGAATATCTTCTAACCTGCAGTGCACAATAGTTACTCAATGAATACAGAAACTCCTAGCTTGCATTTTCAGTGATTATTTTGGACATTGCATCAGGATAAAACAGAATAAGTTAAACTAGGAGTTAAAGGTGATCCATGTGGGCACACTAAAATTGAAACATGATGTTGGAAAACAAACTTTACCAAAATTTAATACCCAAGAAATATCATGAGTTGTAGATAGTGGTAGTACCTGAGGTATGCATCCTACTATTCGTTCAAGTTGAATGCCATGATCTCTGCAATAAGCTAGAAGATCAGATTCATGAAACTCCACCCTGTCCAGTAAAGTTTTCTTCTCCACATCATAGATGGGCTGACCTTTTTCATCTAATGCATTTAAGTACAAATTTATGCAAGAGATCTTTATTGCTCTGGGATTAATATCAAGGCCATAGACCTGCAAGAAGATGTTCTGATAACATAAAAGAACTGTTACAAGGTTATATTTTCAACATTCTCCAACAAAGACTTTGGACAAGGACAGAGTTGATAATTTAGATGTTCATTGATATGTAATTTTTCTGAATAAGGGGGCACTAAAACACCATAATCTGGTGCCAACGCTGTTACTTATAACTATCAAGTGGCCTTGCAAAACAAGGAGATAGAAAACAGTGAGGAGTGAAATCATGATAGAGCTCCTGAAGGCACTGGTAAGGAAGTAAACAAAAGCTCGCGTATTGCATAAGGACGACAAACCAACAAACCTTTGAAGGCAACCACTTCTCAGCTATGGCAATGGTTATCCATCCATTTCCACAACCAAGCTCAGCAACAGTCTTGTCCTTCAAAATAGAGTCAGGATGTCTATTCAGTCCTTCATAGAAAGTAAACGACCAGTCTTCTGGGATAAAAATGCTGGGGATGACCATCATTGTCAATTTTTTTCTCCCTTGGTAGCCTATACTCAGAAACAATAGTATTAGAGCAGAAAATCCAGCAACCATAATTGGGCATGAATCTAAAGGAAAAAAGTGAACAATGACCCATGGATGTTTATGTTGGGAAGATAATAAATGGAACTTTCGTATGGTAACAAAGATAATACTGTGTATGCAGACAAGTTAATAAGCTAAAAAGGATAAAACTGAAATTTGGTGCTTTTAAAGCCCCAGAAGCAGCTTGATGAGTGGCATATGAGGGATCGTGAATTCCAATAGGAAAATTTACATGGTGAAACCATGACGACCGAGTTAGCATAAGATGTACAAAGACCTCCTAGTGGCTTTGCAAATTTTTCACTGAAGAAAGATGAAAGTTGAGTTGGCTTATTGATTGCATAATTTGTGCACGAGATGAATAAAATGGCTAAGGAATTGGCATCAACTACTAAAGAGCTCCAAAGTACAGAGCAAGATTAGTGTTTCATACAGTTAATATGAGGAACTGTGACATTGAAAGAGAAGTTCATCCATTGAACTTTGCTCATGCACTGACGACAAATTTTCAGGAAACAAACCCATTAAAATCTAAGACTTGTTATGAAATCATGTACAAACTTATTGAAATAAATTAACAGCTGTTATTAAAAGGCAAATCCCATCTACTATATAGTATATTTTTAGTAACATACATTCCACTCCCAAGTCAATTTCAAATATTAATTCCCTTTCTATTTCGTTAGCACTAAACTTCTGTATTATTCGAGTTAGAGCGAATAATTATGCCAAAAGTAAATGTTTAAATGAAACAAATCCTGATCTGTTTGATTGTCAAGAAACAGTAAGAAAAGAAGGGAAAGAAACAAAAGAGAACAAAGTGGAACATAGGCTCACTGGGCTCACCCAAAAGGACAAAAAAGAAGAAGATTAAACTACAATTATGACTTCGTTTTTGTTTTCTTGAGAATTGAATCCTGAAAATGATTGGCACTCCATCCAAGTTTTCTCAAGACACTCATTGGTTGCTCAGAAACATCCAACTAAGGTGGACCCAACCAAAGTCTATTGCATTGTTGAATGAAAATAATCAGGATAAAATAAACACCCTAAGTTAAGAAAGTTAATACATAAAATAATGCAAATAATTAATAGCACTCACAATCGTAAGTGTTTTCAAGTAATCAAATCAGATTTTTCTTAAAAAAATAATAATAATAAGTTCTGCAGTAAGTTTCCGGCTGAAACACCCCCCAAAAAAAAAAATAGCATTTTCATTCTTTTGGGGCTTCTTTCAGAAAAATTCCTGACAATTACTTCCCTAAAACGCACTACTTGAAATTCTTTTAAAGGGAAAAAAAAAAGAGCATAAATCATATTCTGAAAAAACACATAATTAGAAGCACTATTCCTCCAATTTGTCCTCTACTAGATAACTGCCAAACTCAACTACTCAAAAATCCTTTAAAAACATACAAAAAGCACAATTGCTTTCCCACAATGCACTTCTTCTGTCACATAAGCACTTAAACTACTTTCCCAAAAATCACTTAATTTCAAAAGCACTTTTTCCTCCGAATTATCTTCCAAGAACCACTCTCAAAACTAAAAAAACAAACAATCACTTTCTAGTCCCTAATTCAAAGAATGTCAAACCACTAGCTCAAAAGAAAAAAAAAGTCAACCGAATTAAACAAGAAAAAAGCAACAAGAATAATGGACCTTCGTATTGGTCCAAGACAACATCTTGGATCCTGAAATGGTACTTCAGACACTCGTCCGAGTCATCGACCCGTTTCTGAAGATCCGAAAGGAAGACCCGAGCCTGAGTCCGACTACTCGGATCCTCCAGCTTCTCCAACACCGACCGAAACGCACCGTACGCCTCGTCACCCGACGCCTCGCATTTTCTCAAGAACTCCTCCACCGCCGCCGTCGCTCCCGTCATTCCGTACGTTCACTCAATTTACGGTTCCTACTTTAGAGAGAGAGAGATAGCGTGAGCCTAGAAAAATTGAAAGAAGAAAGTAGAAGTCTGCTCTCTCGTTCCCGGAATTTTTAGCGCGTCCGTGTGTACACATTTATACATGCATGCAGCTATTACTTTATTTATTTAATATTTATTTTTTAAAACATTTTAATGCCGAGCGAGAGGAAAGGTCATGATGTTTTACACGCGGTGCGTGGTGAGTGGACACTTTTAATCTACGTGGAATATCTTTTTGAATGTCATGAGGGAAAAAAAAAAGAGGGGGAAAAAAGAAAGGGAAGTAAGGCTATCAACCTTTTGTGACCCCTTATACTTTGTTAGAATGTCATGAAATAACAAAAATAAACTCTTTCAACTTTTCTGTACAATATTTGTCAAAAAAAAATTGTATCAATCAAATAATTTAGTTATATAATAATAATTTAAATATATTTTTCACCTAATTCAAAAATCAAAATAAATCTACGTGATAATATTTTATTATTAAGTCCAACTGCACGGCAACAATCTTAAATTGACATTTTATCAACTTCTAACAACAAGAATACAAAATAGACATAAGTTGTATTTCTCAGCACTAGAATTAATATTACATTTTATAAAGTCTAGGGGCCCTTGAGGATATTTTTACATTAAGTTGTTAAACATTTTAAAACGGAGTTTTATGGCAATGTCAGTGGTTATTGACTGACTGGCTTTAGGCAATTGACCCATTTATGTAATTCATTTTAAAAAAAATCAAGACGAGCTCATATATATAAAACTATAAAACTAATAATTGAATTGGAAATTGTTTGTTTTGTTGCCTAATATTTGTAGTAAGCATTCTTGATTTGAGAAAATACTAGAGTAAAATTTGTTTTAAATCTTTTCAAAGTTCTTTTTCCCATGATAGATATATGCATTTTAAATTTTTCTTTCTCGATTAATTAGTAAAATGTAACTTATATATCTCTTTTGAATTAAAAACCCAAAGAAAACGTGTTTTATTTGGACTTGGCTAAGTTACAGAATCCGTTACTAACGCAAACAAAATCTCAGACGTAGGATGCGAAGAGGAATGAACAAGAAGATGAACGGCAAGAAATAGAAGAAAAAAAAACAAATTAGTGGGAAACCGGCTTCATTAGTTAATGGGTAATGGTATGTCAGCTATAACAAAGTCATGTGGTGAGGGAAATGTCACGTGGTAGGCGATCAGAGTGAAAGAACTCTCTTCTTCGTTGACTGCTTTGAATGACTAATGTTAACGAAACGAACCGAACGATTATTCCATGCAGGAAAGTGAAGTCTAGTACACTACATGAGCTCCCACAGGCACACTCTAGAAGATTTGCTCAGGGTTGTTCACTTTCACTTGGTCACCTGGTATCTTGAAATTCGGAGGAAAGATGGAACCAGTCACTATACTGGGGGGAGGCAAGACATGACCGGGCTCAAACTGGTGACCCGAACTAACCATCTTCTATTTCTTGTTCCGTTCCCTCCACACCCGCGTTCCATGCTTCCGCCTTAGGCCTGGTAGTGTCTGTCGATGCTGGTGCTATGCCCCCGTCGGGATAGGATAAAAAGACAGGGCGGAAGGTTCCTTAAGAGAGAGATCCGTAGCAGAGGAAAGAGAAGGACTCATCCGTGGTGCTAAAAAGGGACTGCTACCAATTTTAAACAAAGGGTACAAAGAAGACAGCAAACGCATACCCAGGAAAATGAATTACGGGGAGCAGACGGCTTCCGAGCAGGAAATGAATCACACACCGTTTCGATTGATTATAAAGTGGAGGTGGATATTGAGACCTTGCTTTTGCAGGAGATGCAACATCAGATGTAATATCAAAGTGCAATTACGTATTCGAAACCCTGGAACCCCGCTCATGTTGTTGTTGTTGTTGTGCGTGCGTGTGGGTGTGTGTGTGTTTTTTTTTTTTTTTCTCTCGTATGAACTGAATAATAAAAAATTATGCAGATATTTGAAACCTCGATCTAAATTGAGTGGAAGGTTACCGATCAGCAACCGGAAGGTTTGTATATTTTCACCGAAAGCAAACCGGAATGCATGTTAGAAAAAAACACATGTTTACATCATCTTGTCGATCATCCGTGCGTCATCTTGTCAACTCACGGTCTGTTGCTAACATAATCTATAACGTAGACAGATCCCTTTTTTTATTTTTATCCACTTCAAATTCTAGTGCAATCTCCAATGCATTGCTCCCTCGTTCTCATTATCCTTTGGAATTTAATCAAATTAATAAATGTTTCATATTTTGTTATTGTTCATCCTAATTGTCCTTTGAAATCATGTCAAATTAATTAACGTTTTATATTTTGTCGTTTTCATAAACTAAGAAAATAACAAGAGCACGGCAATCTGGAGGATGAAACATGAATGAAAGGAGAGTTGATTTCTTATTAGGTTTCGGCCTCTTGGGTTGGAGACAAAAGAAGCTTGCCAGTTGCATACCCTGATAATTCCTAAAGGCTTAGAGGAGAATGGAAATGGGAACAATGATAACAAAAGCAGCACATGCTGTCAGTATAAGTCACAAAACGTGTCAACCCATCATGGAATGCCACTAAAGAATGCAAAGAAACAATTATATAGAGTAAGATCAGAAAGATCAAAAATAAATTTCGAAGAAACGATATGCCGGCAATGCAAGTAGGAAACCTTAATAATGCTCTCATGTTCTCTCAATGACAAAATCAGCAGGATGCATGCCAGTAGCACTCAGCGTATATTTTAACAAGAGATCCAATTTAATTTCGTTTACTTTTCCTTGACAGGTTCAAAGAGTCAATATGTAGCAGTAAGGGACAATCTTGGCCTTCTCATGGATTGTCAATACTTGATCTTGTGAAGGATGAAGAAAGATCCGGGAAAGGAATGGTGAAATGAAGAAGTATACGAGTAAACATAAACATGAATATATATAGCATAACAGTGTATTAATAGAATTAATGCTAATTAACTTGATTGTGATGTTGAGCTCTTGTCACCATTGTATTGACAATTTAATCCTAGCAAAGATGGCTAAACTGTCTGCATTCAATCAACATATTAGATGATCTACAAAATGAAGTCATAATTTTTTTTTTTAAAAAAGCTCATATTTAAGATTATAATATGTAGCTCGCTCTTCGTTGATTCGTTGATCATTGTCGTCCAAACTTCATGGCGTAATCAGGCACTTTTACGAATAATTAAACCAATAAGTACTTTAATTATGTAAACAAAAATTTTAACAAAATAAAAAATGCATCCACCATAATTTTGCAATTTATGTTGTGTTTATTTATTTGAATGAGAGTGAGAAGTGTAGATTCTTCTTAGAAGTGGGAACCTCATATTTAGAATGAGTAGTAAGATTCCACTCCCACCTCTTTTTTTCTTACTCTTCTATTATTACATACAACAAAATTATATTTATTAAAATAAAACAATGTTATTAAAATAAAATAATGTTACATTATTAAATAATAATAAAGATCATATTTGTTAAAATAGTATTATTATGTTATTCAATAATATTATATTTATAAAAAATGACAGTACTAAATGTATTTAAATACAATATTATTATATTTGGATACAAATATTAATTTATTTAATCTAAGTTAAAAATTATTTAAAAATAATATTATTAAATTCATAGAGAATTAATAATATCACTATATGCTACCATTATTTGAAAATACAATATTATTATATTTATTTAATCTTAAAAGTATTATAATACTAATAATTAGTAATAATAAATATTTTAATCTAAGAAAAAATTCATTTTGTAATGTATTATGAATAATATATTCCCAAGGAATAATATCTGAAAGAAAAGGTAGAAACTAGAGTATCAGGTAACTTGCATGAATTTTATTGGTTAATAAGCACATCTATCCGAGTCTCAAAAGCTCGATCACTTAAGCAATCCTTTTAGGATCTTCCGAATATTCATTGTCATTGAAGACTTACAAAACTTTCTTCAAAGATTTCTATATATAACAGTTCACAATTCCACTTTCGTGAACGTCACAAGAATTCAATATCAACAAGTAATCTATTCTGATTTAGAAATAATAATGAAAGAAAAAAATAAATTCAAAGACAAGAAACCTTTTAATTAAGAGTCAAGATAGAACGATCAAAGTATATTCGTATAAGCTCACCATTCCTTTCATCTTCACTCTCATCATTAGTGACCTGCGATAAGGGAAAAACTTTTAAAAAATAAAAGCTTACGCAACCTTCAATGTTTATGAATTCATGAATTAATCAATTTTGAGAGGAACACATTCGAGTGGGAGATCCAATATTGCATCACTAAGAAGAATGTTGACCGTTTTCTAGTTGTTATTATTTTTCTAGTTGTTATTGTTAATATTGAAATAGTATATGATGTCTGATTTTACTAGATAATTATCTGATTAAGACTAGTATTTAACAATGCCGGTGGTAATTGACTGCGTAGCTTTAGACAGGTGATCCACTTATGTAATTCACCCAAAAAAAATTAAAACGAACTTAAATAAAAATATAAAACTAATAATTGAACTGGAAATTTCAATAAATTGCACTGTCTTGTTGTTGCCTAATATTTGTAGTAACCATCCATGATATGAGAAAATACTAGCGACATTTGTTTTAAATCTTTCATAATTTTCCCCTTTATTGATAAATGCTTTTGAATATTTTTTAATTTTGATGAATTAGTAAAATACAACTTATATTTCTCTCTTTTGAATTGAAAACCTAGAGAAAACATTTTTTTATTTATCCACATCGATTCTAGTGCAATTTCCAATACTGTGTCATTTTTCATCATCATTATCCTTTGAAATTTCATCAAATCAGTTAATGTTTGATATTTTTGTCATTTTCATAAACAATAAAATGAGAGCACACCAATCTAATGAGAGCAGGACCTACTGTTGCTTTCTTTATTTAGTTTTGGCATTTTGGGTTGGTGACAAAAGAAGTTCGCAATCTACTTGCCCTTAATTCCTAAAAGCCAAAAGCAGAATGAAAATAGGAAAAATGACGATGAAAGCACCGCATGGTTTAAGCACGAGTCAGGAAAAATGTGTCAATTCATCATGCAATGCCACAAAAGAATGCAAAGAACCAAATATAGTTGCCATTTAAAAGCAAAAGGCAAAAGTCTTTATCAAAGATTGTAGTATGTGATTAGAAGAAGCAACTTTTCTTTTAATAAGACATGATTCGATCTCATAACTGCATGAAAGAGTATGTATTTCATCTATATATGCACACACTTATATAAAAGGCATAATTATGTAATATGTGAATATTCAACTAGTACATTAATAATATGACACCATGCCATATGATGGTGTCACTTCCATGAACATCTCTCTCCCTCAAGGAAAAAGAAAAATAAAATTTCATCCTTTCAGCATTTAATTTAACAGCCTTTCAATAATGATAAAAACATTTATGATCGATACAAAAATAACCTTAAAACTAAACCTTTAGTTTGACACACGGAATTACAAACTGAAAATGCAGAAGTTATATATCTACCAAAACTGACCAAAAGATGCAACATATTCTAATTCCTGCCTCGATACATCTTCAATAACAAGAAATGCATTGAACATGCTTGTCAGTATATCAATAACCAACCAAAAATCAAATTGATATAAACTAACAACTAACAAGAGTATAATTTGATGAATCATATTCGTGTTTTCCTTACAATTTCAATCAGAATCTTCTTCTGCAAGTGTTGAAGATGATTGTGTAAGACAACTGGGAAACCTGAAATGAAGCTTAATCAATGGCTGATCATCATCAACTAATCCTTGGCAAGCTCGACAAAAATGTATCCCAATGCAATACCAACTGAAACGGCTACGGCATTCCCAACTTGTATGTATCTGCAAAAGAATAGTAATATTGAGTTGGATTGCAAGTTGGTTTCTAAAAACACCATATCAAACAAGGTTTTTACTTGCTAATTGTTCTTCAAAAATAAAAGCAAGTCTTCACAGATGTTATGACTCCATAGTTTGCCAATTACAATCCAGATCTTGTCGTAATTCTATTCTTGATGACTGATTTGAGGTTTTAAAATGTCATTTTAAATAACATAGAAGCAGTAATAGGTGACAACATGACAGAAGCAAGATCACAAAGATCAAAATTTAATTTCGAACAAATAAATGGCAACACAAGTAGGTAACCTCAATAATGCCCATGTTCTCTCAATGAGAAAGTCAGCAAGATGCTAGAAATAGTCACAGATCATTTTAATGAGAGATCCAATTTAATTTCATTTACCTCTCATTGACAGGTCCAAAAACCCGATAGTAGTCAGGGAACCCTTGCAATTTGCATTCTCATAAATTGTCAGTACTCGATTTATGAAGGATGAAAAGGATCTAAAAGAGACAAAAGTAAACACAAACATGAATATAGCATTATAGTGTTGATGCTAACCCGATTATGAGATTGAGCTCTTGTCACTACTATATTGACAATTTCATCCCACCACAGACTGTCAGATAGTCTGTATTCAATCAATGTGTAAGATAATTTGGAAATGAAGTCATAACAAGTAAAAAACATTTCAAATTTAAGATTATAATATCTAGCTCTTACTAGGTTGATGATTGATGTTCAAACTTCATGGCGTAATCAGGGACCTTTACAAATAATTGAATCAATAAGTAGCTTTATTATGTAAACATGAAATTTTTGTAAAATAAAAAAAGTTTCTACCACAATTTAGCAATTTAATACAAATGGCTTCCCAGATTTAAGCACTACTCAATTCATTTATGGGTCCTACCATATCTTGTTGTCTAGACCAACCATTACACCTAGTAGGTGTTGTACAAATTTTAATGAACTCGCAAGCGCACGAATCTATTGTAGAATAGATTAATGGTGACGAGTGTCGATCCCACGAGGAGGTTGATTTTAATTATATGCTGAATTAATTTTCTTTTAATGGAAACAATTAAATTATGGTGATTTTATCATAAATTGTGAATTAAAATGGCGGGAATGATTAAAAATGAAACTGTTATAATAAAGCACTTGGGTATCCGGATCCGCATCAACATGCTCCATGGGCTAAATATTCCATATTAATACCAATTAAATCATAAGGGGGGATTCCACACCTCATGAACCACTCTCCAATAAGTATGGTGCCAAGGGCTTATCGTGCCAAATAATAATAACCTTGTACTAGGGTGCCGGTATAACCAGGGCTGTAACTAGACAAGACTATTATTATTTGTCGACGAAAAGTCAAAACAACCACAAATATTAGAGGGGAAGAGAAAGTAAATTTACCAAATTCAGCCCATGGAACATGTTGAGACTTCACCTTCAACCCAAGCTCAAAAGAAATTAGCCACTCATATTTTAACTAAGGATAAAAAAGGAAATTTTATTAAAATACAAAGAAACTACAAGAAGGAGAAGGAATTTCAGAAATCTAAGCTTAGAAATGGATTCAGGGGTGCCAAATTAGGGGGGGAGAGCCCCCTTTTTATAGATACATTGAGTGAATCGTGACCATCGGATTAAAAACAATTCGGATGCTCAGGATTGCGCCACGTCATCGATCAGCAACAACCGTCAACAATCAACATTTATACAAAAGGCCGCGAATAGTAAATAATCCCATGTAAGCGTATGTCTGTACACCCGATTTCTACTCCACCGAGATGTTTGCCACGTCATCGATCTACGATGACATAAGAAATTTAGTCCAATAAGATCGTGACACATCATCGGTCAACGCCACGTCATCGGTCAACGCCACATAAGCAGTCAATCCACATAATTCGTCCAATCAGATACTGCCACGTCGTAGGTAGTTGCCACATCATCGGTCCGTATACATGAACAAAGTGTAATAAAAGATCGTAAATGAAGATGCATGTATAAACAAAGATCTGTATATGTGAACAGTGACTTTTTTCCTTTAATGCTCTTCTTAAGGTTTTCGACCGTCCTGAGTCCAAATATGACGTCTGTTTTGCTGTCTGATCACTCGTTTATTGTGAAACGATTATAATACCCCTAAAATACATAAAATACACAATTATAATAAAACACATATAATTAAATAACAAAATACTTAAATAAATAAAAGTAACAATGTTAGTGAGATTTAAAGTGTAAAATGACAATTTTCTCCTTTATAAATATACATTTTCTAACATTCAACACACCCCCCAACCAGCTTATTGCTAGTCCCTAGCAAATAAAACGAAGATAAAATTCAAAATCTTTTTTTTTTTAACACACGTGTTTATTCAATCAGATTAATGATAACAATCAAATAAAAGTTTAAGCATTATCTCTAGTCTAAAGGAATATCACACCCACATCAACCATCCATATGTATCAGTCCAGCAGATTTTGTTGTAGCAATAGTAATGAGGTCACTTTCAAGAATGACATATCCAACCCCAAAATCTCACCGGTTGTAGTGACACTCTCACAAAGAAATTAATCCCAATAAAATTCTGTCACTACAATGAATGGTAAATTGAGAGAAAATAATAAAGAAATATCACACACTCTCACCAAGATGAAAAATATGCTCATACCTTAGAAATAATACGATCTCAAATAAAGTATTAGTCAACCTAATGTATTCATCATTTTTATTTTATTTTATTTTTATTTTATATGCATCACTACATCTTAATTACCCATATAACTAGCTTTTATGTTAGACTATAGTTCCCTAAAATCAGGAAGGACTTTTATTAGGACGTAACGTAGGCTAGGGACATGGCTAAGAAAGAAAGGAAAATAGGGAAACAAAATATATATGTTTGAGAGAAAAAAAATTCAAGAACTTTTTACAGGATACATTTTGCTTATTTATTACTATTGTACATCTTTTTTTTTCTCCTTTTTTTTCTTTTTTTTCTTTTTTTTCTTTTTTTTTATATGGCACAACTTCACTGAACAAAATAATTATTTATATTTTTTTTCTCAAACATGAATAGGTGGATGGAACTTGTATGATATCGGGTAATACTCCAAATTGGAGTGGGTCAGGATGATAAGTTAATAAAGAAAATATTTTTTTTTAAATAAAAGGCTCAAAAGGGTTAACTATGGATATTAAATAATAGGGATGGCTAGAAAGGCTCAAACGGGTCAAAAATGGCCTTCCATCATCTTTTAGGACTCTAAATAATCTTCCATATCTACTAATTAAGTGGACATTTAGATGCAGAATACACTTTTTTTTTTTTTTTTTTGGGTTGACTCAAAGAAAATCTAGAGATCATGTATGAAATAATAAACTGCTAAGCTGCATGAAGAATAGGCAAAAAGGGTTACTCTCCAAGAAAAATTAATAGGCTCAAAAACTCACTTGGAATTTATTATGACATGTGCATTCTTTCAAGCAACTTATATTTGTCCCCAACATCAACATGTAGAATAGTAAATATGGTGTAATATTACTCAAGATCAAAGATAATACAAATACTAAAATTCGAAAGTCATCATATCATCTAATATCAAGAATTCACAAATTTTATTTTTTTTAAAAACATAATTATTTCCCCTCAACCTATTCTAAACATAAAAAGAAAATATACATGCAAAAAAATTAAAGAAAAATGAATTTTTTTTCTTTTTTTAAATAAAAAATGCGTTTCTAGAGTTACTACACTCCATATTCAGCCATCTTCGACTTTAAAAACTTGAAAACATATATTTATAAAGGAGAAATTATCAGCTATTCCCTCCCCCCAACCAGAACGAAACATTGTTCTCAATGTTTTAAAGGAAAGAAGTAGAGATTAGAAGATATCACTTGGGCATTGCAATACAGAAGAAAATATTAACAAGTAGTTGCGACTGTAGCTCACATCCTCCTCTGGTTTTACGTCCAGAAACGGCTTGAACGCCCTCTATGGGTCGAGGATAGGCTTCCCATCCAGTTTTCTTACAAACTGGCAAACAGGGTCTTTTATAGTCAGATTCCCGAGACTATAGTTTGCACATTCTTTCTGAAATAATGGCCATAATTGGAGTATTGCATTTTGGACGTATTTACTGGGATGCGTTTCAAGAGACAAAAGGATATCATTCAATGACTCCTTATTCAAGCTATCCCTAATGAATTGAATCTTATCTTCTCTGTTATCAGACACCATTCCTAAAGAACATGATTTTTTTTTATTGCATATTATTCTGGCACACTTATTCAAGAAAAAAATATCAATAATAGTTAAACTTTACAAAAAAAAAATAATTTAAAAAAAATTAAATCACCGAAAATAGAAAGAAAGAAAATTCAAGTCACTTCAATGTTTTGTGCTGTTTTCTCCACATGATTGGTATTCGTGATATGACTTTACTTTTCTGACCATTAACTTTAAAAATTACATTGTTCCTTGGATTCTTAAATTTAATGGCTCCATGTGAAAAAAAAAGATGATGATCAGAAGGACCAGACCATCGAGAACGTAACTTACTTGGAGAAACGTGCCATTGAGAATTGAAAGAAAATACTTTCTGACCTGGTATGAAAGATTTTCCAATGCTCCGCTTGTCACGGAGGATTTTCATTCGCTTTCTGTAGTCCTTAGCATTTTTGTTGTTATGAATCTCCTCTGGTTTTGCCAGTTGTATCCTCCTTTTTGAACCAAAAATGGGGTCAATGATGTCTGTGTTCTTTTGTTTGTAATCAGGAGAGGATAGGATGATTTCTGACAATATTTCTTCTTCTTCCAAGAATGTAGAAATCAAAGGGCTGAGTGAAGGTTTGAGCTCAATTCCTGGTAGTGATTCTGATGGTGAGATGAGATTTTCTTTCAATGGTGCCAATTGCTCTATCCTTGTCTTCCACTTATCAATGTCCATGCATGGCGATGAATTCAATAAGGCATTAACCTCATCAATCGACCTGTCAATATTAAAATCCAAACCAAAGTGAGTTAAACATGTCAGTAAAGGGTCATCACTAAGGTTTAAAGGAGATGTATGATAAACCAATTCATCAATTAAATCCACATCTACAATTTCATCATCAGTACTGTGAGGTTGTTTGGCAATGTTAAAAATATTTAGTTCCATGGTCATATTGTCAAATGACAACTGCATATTTCCAGTCCTGCATTGAATGTGAGCATCGGTAGTTGCCAAAAATGGATGACCCAAGATAATGGGGATATGCTTCCTTGAATCTTGCACCGGTTGAGTGTCAATTACAATGAAATCAACAGGAAAATAAAACTTATCTACCTGGATAAGCACGTCCTCCACAATACCACATGGTATTTTCATAGATCGATCTGCGCAAGTCGTAACACCACTGGAGTTGGGTGTAATTCGCCCAGTCCAAGTTTCACAAATACAGAGTAAGGTAACAGATTTACACTAGCTCCTAAATCTAACAAAGCATTCTCAATTGTGTGGTTCCCTATACTACATGAGATAGTGGGGGAGCCTGGATCTTTGCATTTTAGAGGCATTTTATGTTGGAGTATAGAACTAATATTTTCTGTTAAAAAGGCCTTTTTCTGAACATGAATATTTCTCTTTTTAGTACAAAGGTCTTTAAGAAACTTGGTATATGATGGCACTTGTTTTATGGCTTCAAGTAAAGGGATGTTAACACTTACCTGTTTGAAGATTTCAAGAATCTCACCTGTGGATTTTCCTTTCTTCCCTTTAGCTAACCTCTGAGGAAATGGAGCTTTAGGAACATATTCTCGTGGGTTAGTTTCCTCTTTTTCCTCTGATGATGATTCCTCAGTGTTCACAGGTACAATCTGAGTTGATTTTGGCATCTCCACTTTGTTGTCGACTTCTTTTCCTTTTCGCAAGGTCATCACTGCTTTGACCTCTCCATGCTGCTGTGGTGAACTAGAACTTACTTCATTCACTGCTTTAAGATTGGGTACTGGTTGACTTGGGAATTTGCCTTTTTCAATGGTCATGGCCAAAGTTTGAACTGAAGAGGCAAGTTGTCCTACCATTTTCTCAAGGCTTGAAACAGATTGAGCTTGTGAGTTGAAGCTCGCTCTCATCTCATTTCGTAATTCATCAATGGTGCGGTTCTGCTGCTCGATCTTGGAGTTAGTAAGATTTCTGAAATTTTGGGATGTCTCCTCCCATGGTTTGGGTTGAGAATGGTTGGGATTCTGATTGTATGGTCTAAATGGTGGTTGAGAGGCTTGAGACATTTGAGGAACTGGTTGCATTGGTGGAGCTGGAACTGATGGTCCATTTTGTTGGAATCCTTGAGACCATGAAAAATTGGGGTGATCTCTCCATCCAGGGTTATATGTGTTGGAGTAAGGGTTGTAGCTTGATGGTTTTCTCATGATACCTATGGGATTGGCTTGATCTGAATATGAGTCATGGTCATGTGGCTCTGTTGATTTAGCGGTTGTCAAAGATGCTATTTGTCGAGCAAGGCCTTCGACCATCTCTTTGACTTCTTTAATTCCTGAGCTTGACTTACCAATGTTAACCTCATTCACTCCCTTAATTCTCCTGGTATTTCTGAGTGATCGACTCCGTTGTTGAGAATTATCCGATTGCCGTTGGAAAAATTCCCAAATCTCTGATGCGCTTTTGGACATTAACTCTCCTCCACTGGTTGCCATTAGCCATTCTTGCATATGTGGCAATAATCCCTCCAAAAAATATTGGCATTGGTGCCATTTCTCGTACCCATGATGTGGACACTTCAAGAGTAGCCCATTAAATCGCTCCCATGCTTCGAAAAACTGCTCGTCATCTCTTTGAGTAAACTCTGAAATTTCCCTGCGAATAGCATTGGTTTTATGAACTGGGAAATACTTATTTAAAAATTTAGTTACCATTTGTTCCTATGATGTAATGCTATTAGCAGGCATTGTATTAAACCATGAACGAGCTCTATCTTTTAATGAAAATGAGAATAATCTAAGTTTAACATCATCATCTGAAAAATTCTCATATTTAAAAGTTTGACAAATAGCATGAAAATCATTCAGATGATTATATGGGTCCTCATTTTCTAGGCCATAGAATGTGGGAAGACAGTTTAGCACACTAGGTTTTAATTCAAAACTCCTAGTAGCTACATTTGGGTACCTTATGCATGATGTGCTCAAATTAGCTAAAGGACTAAAATAATCCTTAAATGGCCTCTCTTGTGGTTCTGGTTGCTGATTTTGCAATTCCATTTCAAGTTTCTTTTGAAAAACAGTTTGTTTGTGTGTGCGAAGTGTTTTATCCAAATCAAGATCTAAAGGTTCAAGATTAGGTGATAATGACCTTCGACCATGCATGCAAAGAATAAAATAAATGAAAATAAAACAAATAAAAATAAAGAGGAGAGATAAATTACAATACTAACCTTGTGACGTTATTATAACCGTACTATAAACATACACTCAAGTGCTAAAAAGAAAATACAAGAGATAGATTAACTAAAAATAAAATAAGAAGATAAATTACAACGAAAAATGAAAAATTAAATTAAAAAAATATAAATAAGAGAAAAAGAAACAAAATTAAATTACAGGAAAAAAAATTTAATTCTATAATAAATTAACAGAATAAATAAAAATTACAAAGAAAAATAACTCAGAAATTAAATTATAAAAATTTAAAGAAATTACAAAGAAATTAAATTATTGAAATTTAAAGAAATTTAAATTACAAAAATTAAATTATAGATTCACTTTTTTTAATTTTTTTTAATTTTTTAATTTTTTTATAATTTTTAAGGAAAGCAAAAAAAATTACTTAAAAAAACTAATTCTATGAATTAATTCTACGAATAAATTAAAATAAATTACAAGATAAAAAAAATAAATTACAAAGAAAAGTAAAGCAAAAATTAAAGTACAGAAATTTAAAGAAATCACACAATAAAATTAAATTATAAAAATTTAAATTACAGAAATTAAATTGTAAAAATTTAAATTACGGAAATTAAATTGCAAAAATTTAAATTACAAAAATTAAATTATAGAATTATTATTTTTTTATAAGAAAAAAAATACAAGAAAATAAAAAAATTAATTCAACAAATTAAAATAACTTACCTCCCCGGCAACGGCGCCAAAAACTTGTTGTGCAAATTTTAATGAACTCGCAAGCGCACGAATCTATTATAGAATAGATTAATGGTGACGAATGTCGATCCCATGAGGAGGTTGATTTTAATTATGTGTCGAATTAATTTTCTTTTTAATTGGAATAATTAAATTATGGTAATTTTGTCCTAAATTGTTGAATTAAAATGGCGGGAATGATTAAAAATGAAACTGTTATAATAAAGCACTTGGGTATCCGGATCCGCATTAACATGCTCCATGCGCTAAATATTCCATATTAATACCAATTAAATCATAAGGGGGGATTCCACACCTCATGAACCACTCTCCAATAAGTATGGTGCGAGAACTTATCGTCTTAAATAATAATAACTCAGTCTTTAGGGTCTGCCACGGTATAACGTCAGAATTAGACAAGACTATTATTATTTGTTTACCTAAAAGTCAAAACAAACACAATTATTAGAGTGGAAGAGAAAGAAAATTTACCAAATTCAGCCCATGGAACATGTTGAGACTTCACCTTCAACCCAAGCTCAAAAGAAATTAGCCACTCATATTTTAACTAAGGATAAAAAAGGAATTTTTATTAAAATACAAAGAAACTACAAGAAGGAGAAGGAATTTCAGAAATCTAAGCTTAGAAATGGATTCAGGAGTGCCAAATTAGGGGGGGAGAGCCCCCTTTTTATAGATACATTGAGTGAATCGTGACCATTGGATTAAAAACAATTCGGATGCTCGTGGATTGCGCCCGTCATCATCAGCGATCAACAACCGTCAACCGTCAATCAAACATTTGTACTGTAAGACCGCCTGAATAGTAAATAATCCCATGTAAGCGCATGTACTGTACACCCGATTTCTACTCCACTGAGATGCTGCCACGTCATCGATCTACAGTACATAAGAAATTTAGTCCAATAAGATCGTGACACATCATCGGTCAACGCCACATCATCGGTCAACGCCACATAAGCAGTCAATCCACATAATTCGTCCAATCAGATACTGCCACGTCGTAGGTAGTTGCCACATCATCGGTCCGTATACATAAACAAAGTATCGTGAATGATTGTCGTGAATGCGATCTGCACGTATGAACAAAGACGATGATAAGCGAATGTATATGTGACTTTTTCCTTTAATGCTCTTCTTAAGGTTTTCGACCGTCCTGAGTCCAAATATGACGTCCGTTTTGCTGTCTGATCACTCGTTTATTGTGAAAACGATTATGATACCCATAAAATATATAAAATACACAATTATAATAAAACACATATAATTAAATAACAAAATACTTAAATAAATAAAAGTAACAATGTTAGTGAGATTTAAAGTGTAAAATGACAATTTTTTCCTTTATAAATATGCATTTTCTAACACTCAACAGTAGGTCCCTAAAATTTACACCCAAAAAACAAAAGTAGGTAGAAAAAGAATGTAAAATAAAATAAAAATATATGCACTTGAGCATAAGCCAAAGACTACAAACGAACAAAAAAATAAAACCTTCTTTTTAGGAATGCAACTGACTTGATCGTGATCATCACTGTTCACTCGGAAGGACAGTTATCATTCAATAAAGAGGGACGTGACGCCATTTGTGTAGTAGAAAGATTAACCACATCTACAAAAAGGCACAAGATTATCATATTCCAACATTCATAACTTTGTTCTTTTACCAAATTCATATTGCATACTATGTAGATAAGGGTACAAAGGTTGAATAACTGATGCACCTAATGTTTCATTTGTAATATATAAATATAGTTGATGAACGCTATGCAAGTTGAAAGTAGATGAACAGGGCATAATAGTTGAGGTCATGCATTTTTCAAATTTATACACTCATTCAAATACTTTAAGAGAATTTCTGGCTCATTTATACAGGTGAATTCCAAAAGAATAATATCTAAAAAAAAGGAGAAACCTATTACAGGCATTAGATAACATAAACTTCATCAATAAATAAACATATATATCTAAATCTTAAAAATTCAATCATTTAAGCAATTTTTTCAGCATCTTTCTAATGTTCATTCTTATTAAAGAATAACAATCTTTCTCCAAAGGTTTCAACCGATAATAGTTATTTTATCTTGATGAAGGTAATAAGAATTCAGTATTAGCAAGTAAACTATGCCGATATAGAAATAATAATGGAACAAAAAAATAATAAATGCAAACAAAAGAAACTTTTTAACAATGGAGATAGAAAGATCAAAGTATATTCTTATAAGTTCCCCATTCCTTTTGAATCTAATATACTTTTGAAACACCGTCCAAGCTACTGTCCCATACTTCCTTTCATCCTCAGTTTCATCATTAGTGACCTATGATAAGGAGGACAATATTTTTAAGAAATGAAAGGTTAAGCAACCTTCAAGCCTGATGAATGTATGAATTAATTTTCAGAGGAACACAAGCGAGTGAGAGATCTAATATTGCATCACCAAGAAAAACACCCTTTTCTAGTTGATAAGGCTGATTTTTAACATATGTAATAGTATTTTTCTAAAAGAATGATGGATATTAATTAAATATGTTCTGTTAGTGACAATTGACAAAAGCGTAGGTTTAATAAATCACATACATAAAATTCATTAGGTATGACACCCTTGGCCACAACCTCATGAGTTGGTAAAGGATACTGTCGTAATTGCTGAAAGTTAAAGGGAAAAACCATTGAGATCTCATAGCCAATTATCACTCGTTGGGATAAAACTAAAATGTACTTGCCTTAAAAGGATGGGCACCCCATAAAAGACCTATAAACAAAATTGTGGTAAACCATAAAATCTTGCAGCTATGATCCCCAAACTTCTTTGATAATTCATGGAAACAAGACGACCTATGGCATAACGAGCCAAAAATCCACTAGAAAATTTCAAAATATCTACAACATTCTCCATTAGAAAATGTTTTGGTTTTAGATACTCAATAATGTCCATAAACACCAATAGTTAACGATTCTTAATACCTTCCAAGGCAATTTGTGGGTTTCTGAAGCGATTGAAACCACTAACCCCTTGACATGGGGACCTCTACAAATAAAGTTAGCATTTCCCTGCAAAAGCAAGGACGATGTGCAATATATAAGAAATTTAAAAATATAAAATGCAGCCACAATGAGATATATTATAAGAGATCTATTGGAAGAGGTAATATGTTTAATCTATACCTTTTTGTCACAAACTCTTTCAGTTTATCCTTGCATTTGTTGGCAAACATATGAAGTGAGACAAATCATTTGGGATACATCTAACAGGAGAAAAAATGATTGCAATGAAATAAAGTACCTCAAGCCCTCGATTGGCTCCCAAGTGTCCTCACTTGGACCATAACTCTTCCACCGCACCTGAACGTGTATCAAATAATGAAATTCATTACAGTGCAGTAAATTTATAACAAATTAAGATAATGATGCTGTAAATTGAGCAAATAGTATAAGTACATTAACCCTTAGAATACGTATGTTTTCTTACAAGCTAAAATCTATAGTTGATCTTCATTTTAGACATAACACAACATAAGAGCCTATTATCTTATGTTTTCACATAGATCTTAAAGGATCCACACATTCCCTAATCAGACCTCCTAAAAGTTTCCCTTTTAAAAGAACATGTACCTAGTATGAAAACATTCTATTAGTCAAGTTTCACCACCAAGATAGTAAAATTTCTACCATAACTGAAGTCATTCATTAATTGGTCTATAATACACACTCTCAAAGAATTTTTGAACTTCTGAAGTCATCATTATAAAAAGTTATTCCTAGTTTATCTTAAGAACTCATGGTGGGAAAATTTATTAGCACCAATTTAAATTTTCAGTGCAGTATTTACTGCAAACTGCAAAATGCAAAGAGGTAATAATGTATCAAAAAAACAGTTCCAAGACTTTACTGAAATCTGGCAATGACATTTTACAAACTTTGATCTCTTTCATCATCAAAAGAAAAAATGGATTCCATGTCTACTATTAAGTAGTGCTTCGGCACTAACTTTTAGAAGCAAAATTCTGATTTCAGTGCTCCCTTATTCAAACAAACACCAACATTTTGATTAGTAATGTAATATATACACTTTTATTTTTCCCATTAGAGTGGATCGTATAATTTTCATTCGGTATCGATTTTATAAGTTCGAAACTCGTTACACGTTAATGCGGGGAAATTCGATATATTAGTAAACATACTGTGCATGTAGAAATTTTATATTTTATCTTGGTGAAAATCGGAATAAAATCGAGTAAGATTCCGAGTCAATTAGTTAGAAAATTGTTATTATGAAACCGGTTTTATTTAATCGGTTAATATAATAATTATATCGAATAGTTAGGTTAATAAAATAATAATATTATTTTTAATATTTGTGTAAGAGAAGCCGAGAGCGAGAGAGAGAAGGAGAGAGAGAAAGAAAGAGAGAGAAAGGGAGAAAGAGAAAGAGAGAGGTGTTGACCCGGATCTGACCCGACCCGACCCACGACCCGTGAATTGACCCGACCGAATCTCTCAATTCCGGCCACTGTTTCTGACGATCTTAGTATTGATTTGAAGCCCTTGAGACGCTGGTCGTATCCTTGCCATTTTCACCGCCGGAAAAGGACCAGAACGCCGGCAGTAAAGCTCAAAAGTTTCAGCCAAAACACCCGTTCTTGCCCCACAGGAGACTTGCAGGTATAACAATTGACTCAGCATCAATAACTATTTGTAATTTGGCCACGTGTTTGTCCTAGGATTTGTGAAGTTCTGTGAAGAATATTTCGGATTATATAATATTACAATTTAGAATAACTTACTGTGTTTGGTATTAAAATAATTCGAATGATAATTGGTATTTTATTGGGATATTGATTAACGGAGTTGATTGTATTTGGAAATTATTTTGGGAGTGTTATCTTATTAATTGCAGGATTGGAAATTTTAAAAATATAGAAAAAGGCTATCGGAATTTAGGAGAAATATTATTGTTATTATTTATAGATCGTTATTAGTCAAATTTCGAGGATCAGTCACGATTCGTCCCAGGGTTCGGGACGGGTCATGACAGAGTAAATCCTATTATAAGGAGATGCTCCAATTCACCAATTAGATAGCAGAGTGAGTCAATCAAATGACACAAAAGTAAGAAAACATATAATCAAGCAATACTCCTACAATGACGAGAATACGATGCAACCTAAAGTCAAGCAAAAATAAAAAAAGAAAACAAAGATGCCCAAGATGACTGATCATTTTCCATATCAAATATGTATATCTTAAAATACAGTCCATGTTTCTTTGTTTTGTTAGGATCACCATAGCAGATAGCTATTAACCTCTCCACTTCAAATTCTTCATCAAGAACATTGGAATCGTCATTATTTTCTTCTTTTTCTTCCTTTCTTCTTCTTCGCTCATGAAATTCAAACTTTGTTCAGGTACTTTATCAGTCCATATAAAGAAAAATACTGGCACAACTTTGCCCATTCCTTCAGCAGAGATAAAAAGTCATCTGCTGCCTCATTTCTAATCTGATCATCATTCGGTAGAGATATATTGGAGACATTAAAATCAAAGCAATAATGAATCTTCACTCTTCAGTATAGTAACATATAAGTGCCATTTTAAGATATTTTACCTTTGTTTCAGAGTGGTTAAATTTCAAACTTTTACATGCATGAGGATTTATATCAATAACCCACCTCTACATGAACAAAATATGTCATAAACCAAATTAGCAAAAACATAAGCCTTTTATATTTTCATAAATGCAAGTACGTTAATTAATAAGTTGATGAAAATAAACATCAAGTTTTAGATTTTGACTTACAATGACTAGTTTTACTCCAGCTAAAGATGCGCCAATGCATAGACAAGCAGACATGGCTCTATAGCCAGAATACAGGTTCATTAAACGTATTTTAGGCTCCCTAGTTGGACTGTCTGAGCCAGTTTTACTTGAAATAGTTGATGGTGCATCACTATCCCTTCTTTTACTTTCTGAATTACAAAACCAAGATAGCAAAATTACAATAAATGAAGATTGTGATAAGGAAAAAATATATATTAAATGCCATGAGGAAAAAAATTATCAAAATATAAGTTGTCTCTCATTGAAAAATTTCTACAATAGAGCAACAGAAATTACCATTGTTGATGTTTGAAAATGTCAGATGAAGCAATGTGTATTTCATATCTAGTATATATCGCAGGGAGGAATATTTTTTTGTTTTGTCTTCTAGTCCATCTATAATGTGAATTGAACTAATTATGGTTGTTAATATCTATATAAAAGCAGCTATTTAACAATAAAAAAGGTGCTTTAACTAAAGAAACAAGCATATGATGATCATACATTGGCTGCCACTTCAGTAATTTTCACTTTAGACATAATGTAATTCAACTGGTTGTCATCTTCAACATCTGAAAGAAATGCTCTTTCTTGTCAACAAGATAGGCAAGATCCTTAATGACCTGAAATTAAGCCAAAGATTACAAGTTTTATCTATAAAAAAAATATGTGAAGATATTACTAGGTAATTGTAGGATAATCTCACAGTGCCTTTAGCCCTGTATAACCATCGAGCCTTAAAGTACAGTTCCTCATCTACATATTAAACAATTCAACTATTCTAGCTATGTAATCAGCAGCTCCCTCCTAAACCTTTAAACAAAGAAACAAAATATAGAAATATGAATTAGAAAAGAATTGTTAAATGAAGAGAAAATAAACACGGCAAGAGAGAGAAATAAGAATTTACTTTGACATAAGCATCATCACCAAGATTGTACAAACAACCATCTATTAAAGCTTAGGTGTAATGACACCTTGCTTGCTGAACCTCCTCTTCTTCATTCAAAGCTCTATGCCCACAAAACAATTAAATTCTACCCAACAATAGGCGTATTTAGGAGTAAGGTTGTGCGACTTTTAAACCAAAGTTGATATTACATAAAATGAGTAGGTGCCAAGTAAAAAGAAACAACTAAGCAAAGTAAAATTATGCCGCCATGCTTTTAAAATTAAGTAATAGTTACAATTCACAAACATACCCTATAAAGAATAGCCTCGTCAAATTTCAAATATTCACAAAAAAGAAAGTAAATAAAAATATAATAAAGTATCATTGAAGGCCCGTGAGAGAAAAGTTACCAATAGATAAAACCTTTGCAGCAACTTTCTTCTTCTTATGACCCTTAAAATACAACAACAAAGTTCAGCAAACACAACCCAAAAAATACTTGTAGAAAAAAAGAGGACCAAAATGAAAAAAAAAAATTCAGCCTTTGAGGAGTACATGTATCTATCTGGATATCTCTTCAAAGATTCATCAGCAAAGATGGGTGGGCCCACAAAAAAAGATCGGAGTCGAGTTCATTTTTCTAGATCTTCTTGACTTGGGTCACCAGTTCGACCGGCTCCTCTTTCACTTCCTCATCCTTTCGCTGTTGCTGCTATTGTTCTACTAAGGTTAGTTTCTGTCTCTTGGCTTTGGAATGCCTGGATTCTTCTACAAATATTCGTGTTGACATCCGCTTTGCGGGTTAACCTATTGTTTTATTTCGGATTCTAAAAATGTGGATTCTTCCTTTTTTATTAGGGATTTTTTGAAGCGAATTTGGCGTTTTGAATTTTCAAAACGAGCGGGAAGGACATAGTTTTCATCGAATCCCTTAAGCTTTGTATTGAATAAACTCAGACCAATCTGAGTTTTATTTTTAGACAATTTGATCCCATTTCGAAATTTTTGGGGCATGGAATAGGCTTTCTGACTCATACCATCGAGGCCCATCACCTTTATCACCAATTCGGAATGTACGTTGTGATGTTGCGTTGCTAACTTCTGTTGTGCATTAATTTTCTTTAAACATATTTAGCAATTTTTTTATATTAAGTTAAAATATATTAAAATAAATTAATGATGAAACCTGAATTTTATTTACTATTGGATCGAAAAACGAACAAGCTCAGACTATCCCTGCCTTGATGAAAAGTTTATGTTTCCCTTGTCAAAAAAAAAAAAAAATCTATCGCATAATCTTAAATTGAAGAAAATCATTTGCACATTAGAGTGTATACAAATAGTTCAAAAGTATCATCAAACTTAACTATCAATTCATCACATATTACGATATTATTAGATTTTAAGGAAAAAAATATAGACATAAATAACCTTATGATTTTATGAATATGATTACATAGATTCCTATGTTTTCAACAATGTATACATTGAGAACCCGTCCATTACTTTTTTTCCATTTATTTTGGATGAAAATTTTGCTTTTAAGGTGTCATTGCAGTTTTACCCTTTGATTGCAAACTCAAAAATTGACGTCGTACTAAGGGCCTTTTTGCAATTGTTGTTGAGATAGTTAAAAGCGATTTTAGGAAGTTAAAATCCAATACAGATGTTTGGTAAACTTTTTTAAAAATTACTTTTGATAAAATTATTCCATCGATATCTAATTTTAAAAGAAGAAAAAAAAATATCATTTCGAGTTTTGATTTTCACAAGCTTGTGACTATTTGCACTTCAAATATTATTTTGAACACTCTATTATTATGAACACTCATATAGTAGTTATAAAATATTATTTGTCCACTCTCTAAAATTTCAAAAATAACCTTAATTAAAATATTTAAGTTAATTAAACTTATTTAGTTAATAATTAATAAAACCATTGAGCATGTCATTTTAAGAGATTTAACATATACTTAAAACAATATAATTAAATCAAGTTATAAACAAATTATTTGACATCATTTTAATTATTAAAATTTTTTTACATTGAATTTTGCACCTAAAATAGCTTGCAATGAGAACATGATAGTTAAAAAAATATTCCTTAAATACTACCCGAAAAAAGAAAGGAGGAGAAGAAGACGAAGAGAATTAGAAAATGGAGGGCTAAGCGCAAAAAAAAAAAAGTTGTAAAAACAATATTATTATTTCAATTTATTTTTTAAAAATAAAAGGTATCATACATACTTTGGAGTCAAAATTTTCTCAAAATTGATTTCTTTATTGTTCATCTAATATTAATTAAGATATTAGAAATAAAAGTTTTAGAGTTTAAGGTATGAGAATTGTAAATTGAATAATGAGTGTGCTATGTGGGTGTTTACAATAATTATATAATATTTGATTTATAATAAATTATCCTTAAAAATAATTCACATGATGAGTGTTTCCATGGTATGCATTTTTATTAAAATTAGAGTGTTTAGAATAATTTTTAGAATATAAATAGTCCCTTGCTTTGGACAATCAATTTTACAATTAATGCCGCTTTGGACAATCAATTTTACAATTAATGCCACAAAAGTTAAAAGAATTAATTATTCTTAGTTAGCTTCGAGAAATGAATGCACAGATTAATTCTATTCAGTAATTAATCCATTATATCCATCATATATATGAATTTGCAGTAATTCAATCCTTTGTATAATTTGTAGCATTTCAAAGTAATTTCTTTTCGATAACGCCATGATAAATCAGTGGGGACTTGAGATACTGCAATTTTCATTACAATTATGTGACCAATTATTTATTACCACATGCACGATATCCATTAATTGATTTTACTTTTACGAATAAAGCTAATTAATGAATGATGTTTTTACGAATAAAGCTAATTAATGAATGATGCACATAACTTCATTAAACTAAATAATTTAACAGTGTGTCCGTGTGAAAAAAATAAGGATAACTACACTAGAGAAGGGGTGTGTGTGTGTGTGTGTATCACAGGCCACATTCCACTCAAATACAGTACTCGAATCAAATGACAATGTCAATGCTTGAATCAAATGAACCCTAAAATATTATGCTCTTGTTCAACTATAAAGTGATAATTTGATAGAGAAACTTAGAGTTTTTATTTTTATTTTTATTTTTTACATTATCATTATTGAATGTTTTTATTTTTTTAAAGAAATTATATGCAATTTCATAGTCATTATCAATTCAAAACTAATCGGAGAAAACCCAAAATCATTTGCACTGTTAACAACGAACATTTTTGACAACCCACATTCAAAGTAAGAACCAACAAATGGAAGAAGATTAATCCAAGGAATTAAAACATAGTAGCTACAATTAGGACACCTCTTCCATTTCTTTTTCTCTGCTAATTTCATTAACTTATTGTCATTACGTTCATTTATATTCAACTTCTTCTGAAACTGTGCACACTGAATCCCTATATACCAAGGAATCTTGCACTGGGCACAAAACATTCTATTAGAGTGAGGACATGCTGATTCCTTTATGGCCTTTCTAGATACTCTATTATCAATAATTAAAAGGGCAGAACAGTCTTTGAAAGGGCAATGAAATTTTTTATCCCCACGAATCACAGCCTCGCACAAAGCGTTTCCCCATCTATCAAACACTTGTTTTGGGAGTATATTCCGACAGTAAGCGGGCTCTAACACTCCTTGGCAACCGGCTACAGGGAAGCTGATTGTTGTAATGCTATGTTGCAACTTTGAGGCCACGTC
This sequence comes from Aegle marmelos, assembly GCA_030449875.1. Lineage (NCBI taxonomy): Eukaryota > Viridiplantae > Streptophyta > Magnoliopsida > Sapindales > Rutaceae > Aegle > Aegle marmelos. The sequence continues at coordinate 298,858 of JASUUL010000043.1, read as the reverse complement.
TTTGACTATGCAGCGGTTAGAGTATTGTTAGGAAATTGAGCTTCTTCCCAAGATTACTCCAAGTAATTTATCAAGTACTAAATTAATAGAAAAATTAAATAGAGAATATATCAATCACACAACATAAGATTTATGTGAAAAACTTCAGATTCGAAGAAAAACTACGGATATTGTCAAAAGACAACTAGAAAAAATATTTACTATGTGAAAAATAGTTACAATCATATTTTTAAAAATAATTTTCTCTCATCCAAGCCCCAAATACATGATCCTCAGAAATATTTCTTAACAAAACAAACACATAATACTCATATTCAGGAGTCAAATGCTCCTTCAATATAACTATATACTTAAGAGTATTTCTCTTTATTTTAGAAGCCCTGCATACTTATCTTACATTCCCGTACTTCTCAAAATTGGGATTATGAAAACTTATAAAAAGCTCTCCTATTTATAACCAAATAGATAGCACTGTTTACTATTCATACCATATTACTATTTATACCACTTTACTGTTCAACCTGTGTGGTCAAACTATGTTAATGTTTATGCTTTTTTTGTAATCAATTTTCAACAATCTCCACCTTGATTAACAAAAAAAATTTTATAGCTACTACTATAAAGTATTGACTTCACCAATAATAATAATTCTTAACATAAAAAATTATCATACTCTACCATAAAGAGTATATCACTTAGAATTAATTGCCAATTTTAAGAATTTTATATCAGCACATATCGAAATATTCCACTGAAATTTATAATACAACTTCTATGTTGGCTTTCTTAGAAGTTCGTTAGACATCGACATAAATTTCATCACACACCCTACATCAATGCCAACCGCGCTTTATGTGCAAATCTTATGGATCTTGTAAATAGTAACATGTTCTCTTTCATCGCAACTTGGAGATCTATATGGCAAAAAAATTAATCTAGTCTTTTATTGAAAAGACTCTCACTATTTACAATAATATAAGTATCTCCTTTACTAATTCTAAAGCAATTTGCCGAACCTGCGCTACCTTCTCCACAAGCCAAAAATTCATTCTCCTATAATTTTTTTTTTTGAAAAACATCAAACCCACCGAGTTTCAAAAAACATTAACTACTGGCATATATGCTTGACAAATCAACCTTTGGTCTTTGCTACTGATTATTTGGATTGGCTCCCACTTCTTCACGTGAACAGTACCCCAATACCAAAATTTTGGCCAATGGTTCTGATACCATTGTTAAAAAATTAGGCTTTCTCCTAAAATCACTCCAAGTGATTTTTCAAGCAACAAATTAACAAAAAAAATTAAATGGAGAATCCACCAATCACACAACACAAGATTTTCATGGAAAACTCTAAATATAGAGGAAAACTACAACTATCGTTAAAAAACAATCAGAAAAAAATATTTATTATGTAAAAAATTGTTACAACCGCATTATCAAAAATAATTTTCTCTCACCCAAGCCCCAAATACATGATCCCCATAAATATTTCTTAATAAAATAAACCGGTAATACATATATTGAGGAGTCAAATACTCCTTTAATATAACTACATGCTTAAGAACCTTTCTCTCTATTTTCATACCACGATTAATTTACCTTTGCGCTCCTCAATTGTTAATAGTATCATATTGCTAAGTTTATTTTTCAAAGCCGTCCAACATTTAAAATATATGTTCATTAAAATTAAAAAAAAAAAAGGTGGTTGATATTGCTTCTACATATCCACATAACCTTATTTGTGTATATACACAACTCAAAATACACTTACCTGTGTATCGTCTGCACCTGTATCAGATTTTTTTATTTGTTTTTCTGCGGTTGTTACATGGAAGAAATATATGTTCAACAAAAATCGAAATCAAGCCAAAGAAATTAGAATCAGATATATAGCTAGATACAGTTTCATTAGTTGTGAATGCGCCTTTTTTACCCAATTATCCAATTTAAATAATAATAAAATTTAAAATTTATATTTAGTGGATGAGATTTCTCATCTCCCAAGATTTTGTTTAAAGGAAAAAAAATCAATCTTACACAAAAGAATACAAATCGGAGGACCATTGCAAAATTAAAATTACAAAAATCAATAAAAGAAAGCACAACGTGTCGTAGCGTGCTACCGAAATTACGGAAGCGGATTATGACAATGAAAATCACTGTTATTCGTTTGTTAAAGTAGATTTTATTTGGTAATTAGACACGTGCTTATATACAGTAGCTGACGATCTAATACTAGTAATGGCAGACTGTTCTTTTTTCTTTTTGGCTGGGGAAAAAAAAAGCGCAACAGTCGTTTCTGGAAAAAATAAAAATAAAAAAGGTACGTGCAAAATATATTCTAATTGTTGTTCTTGTAATTGATTTTGACCTATTTCATTTCTAATTTTTTTTTATACAAGAATGAAATATCTTCCCGACGTTCTCTAAATTAAAGAGTAGAATTGATGTTAATTTATTGAAAATATATTCTTAATAGCAAAAAATAAATTCTGGAAAATATATTCTTAATAGCAAAAAATAAATTCTTAATCCCGGAAAGCTACTAAATGCGTCAACTAAATGACGTTGGTTTAGAACCAGAAATCCAAATGTGAGGGCTCCAGTAAGCATCTTCGGAGACAGCCCTCCCAGCAGAGACATAGAGAGAGACGGATACAGCTTTGACAAAACATTCTTCCAGATTCCAGCCACCAACCCTCGCAGTTGAATTGCAATCCCGGGAATGAATTGCTTATTAAACAGAGATTGAGAGAAACCTGCATACGTGAATTCTGTATCGGTATCGACTCGGAAACCAAAATTGCTCCTGATAAATTACTTATTCCTTAAATAATAATCTTATTAAAGAAGAAAATATCATGAAAAATTCTTATTAAAAAATTAGACATATTTCCTAACAAAAAGTTGGACGTATTTATAGTCTATAATTTACTATGAATGCCCTTTTGTTATGTGCATATAGCTAATGGATTTTGAGAAACCCCTTTTTGGTTTGAACGCTTTTGTAAATACCAAAATACTCCTCGATAACATTCATTCTATTATTTCTCTCTCTCTCTCTCTCTCTCTCTCTCTCTCTTTTGGGTTATTATGTTCATGAAAATACTCATCACACCAAGATTAATTATCTTTGCTCTCGTTATTTGTTAACAATATCATTTTCCTAATTTTATTTGTCATAGCTGTTCAATGTATGAATCTATGTTCATTAAAATTCGAAAACAAAATTCTATGGTTGACATAGTTTCCTGACATCCACAAAACACTTACTTTTGTCTATACGCAACTCAAGTTTGTATATAAAATTAAAATTTAATGAGGAACTTCTACACCCCTATTATGTTTTATATTTGCATTTCTGTAGCTGTTTGTTCGTGGAGAACCTCCTTGGCAGAGAAGTGAAAAATCCATTAATTCTTTATATGGAACAGATATATGTTCAATAAAAATTAAAATCAAGTCGAAGAAATTAGAATCATAGAGTCTTTGTTGTTCAAATTTGTTAAATACACTTTGAAATAATAAAGTTACTTTCGATGTTGAGGTACAATGCTTTTACTGTTTAAGGTTTAATAATTTTACGTGGGTGGGTATGCACTCTAGATGGGTGTCAAAAGTATTATTGTTCTATGTATTTAAATTTAATTGTCCTCAGTAGTAAATTGAGTTATAATATTTTTTGCAAAAAAAAAAACGTGAGTGTTTAAAATAAGACAAACTCTACATTACCATTATTGTATAGTGTACTCCACAAGCTAGATATTGTGGTGTCCACACAACACTGTAGGTTTGTGGAGCGAATGTTACAGCAAGCTGTAACATAGAGCCTCCTTTAAAATAAATTTTAGAATGTAAATAATGTCCCCTTATTAACAACATATACGTTTGATTTTTAAATCATCATGTGCATGCATTCATCTTTTTGACTTTGTACATCTATTTCTTTTATTCACTCCCTTCAATCTGAACTCTAAACCAATACATCATAGAATTCTTTGCTTATGTTTAAGTACTCTACTCAGTATTGTGAAGCTTGTTAGTTTTATTCTGTTAAGTATTTGCGGAGGTGGCGGGCTAAGCTGGCACACGTGGGCCCTCAGTTAGTTAAAAATTGTTATAACAAACAATTGATTCCAGAAAGAGGGGATATATGTATATAAGTAGCTACATGGTGGCTTGTATTTGATCGAATTATGTATACAAACGTATCACGTCTATGATCTTATTTACAAGTTCTTTGTGATTTCACAGCAAGAAGTATGAATGTATTAAGCAATTGTCTAGTTGTTACAAATGAAACTAATGTCTCGGTTCATTAATTTATATATTTTGCTAACAACAATAAAAATAAATTAAAAAAATCCTAAAACAAGATAAACACCAAGGAACTGATGCAACAAAATCCAAAAGACTCAAGCATATGGTATGAATTTACAAAAATGTACACAGAAAATGGAGTGCTCAATGATAATACGCAATCCACTTTCCTTTGTTTCTTTATTATTTGTCTATTTTCCCAACTTTTTTCTTTTTTAAAAAAAAATCAAACCAATTGAATCACGACTATTACTGTGATATTAATTTTTTAAGAAAAAATGATTTGAAATTCAAATAGTATATTTTGAAAGAAAAATTTTCTCTCTTCGTTAAGTCTGTCTCTTGTAATTATTGGCGGCAAATTAAACTATTTATTGGAGCGCACGTCATTCAATAACCAACTATCAAATTGATTAACGCATACTTTTGCTTTACTATCAAGGGTGTTTGAAAAAAAAAGGAAAAAAGAAAAAGAATTATTTTATGGAGACATGCCCCTATGTTTTAAACATTGAATTAACACTTGCTGTTAAACTTTTATATGATTGAAAAGGACTAAATTAGAGCTAATATTGAATAATATTTATTTATTCGTCTACAAACATATATATGAAATATTTTTTATTGCGTACATAAAATATTGAATAATGAAAAAAGATTTTATATTCTTAAATTTTATTTGTTATTTTACTATCTAAATATAATTGGTAATAATAATAATCTCTTTAGAGTTAATAATTTTATTTCTTAATTAATAAGGATAATTTTAGATTTTTACTTTACACACACACACACACACACACACACAATTGATTCTCAAAATCAAATTCTAAAAAGTTACTCCTTTCATAATTTTTTAAATATATTGTAGAATAGGATAATTCTGTCAAAAAATTTTTTAAAATATTTACCAAATACCAAAATTAATTTCTAGCCTCCTGAAATAATCCCAAACAGCCCTTATTCGACAGTTAACATGAGTAAGAATCTTTAATAGCATAAATAGAGGATAAAACTATAGTGGTTATGGTGAAGATGGAAGTCTTATTGTCTTAATCTCTTTGTTATATTCATAATTGCTTGTATCTTTATTTATTTTTTGTTATTTATTTTATTTTAATTTTTAGTCCAAATTCTCTTAAATGATGTTTGCATAAATTAGGGTTAGAATAATTTGATAGCTGGTAGAATACACAATCTTTGTGAGATGGCACGCAATTTCGTCATTACATTATTGTGCCGACTAATACACTTACTAATCACATAACAAAACTCTAATTACATCTGAAAAGTGAGTTCTAGAATCTACTTCCACTTTTCAAATGCTGTATAGATGTGCGCATATATGCATGTACTTAATAGGAAGAAACATATCAAGATGGATTCTTTTTGCTGGACACCGATTTTCCTTTCCCCAGTTATTCAGTGATGCTTGGTCAGCCCATGTCCAGTTCGTCAAGCAGACAAGTTGAAGCATGTGAAGCTTGCCATATATGTGTGTGTGTATCGAAACCAAAAAGAAAACTAAGCAAAACTATCATTACTAGAAGAATTACCAGCTGCGTCATCCGGGATAATGTTAAAATGTTCTTTTAATGGTTTTGGAGAAGCGATTTTTTGATTGCTAGTTAAGTGCATGAAGGTTCAACAGTGTTAAAAAATTATTTATACTCTCTAATTTAATGCACTTTAAGCAAGTTCCTGAATTAATAGCTTCTGCACCATCACTATTAATATTTACAAATGTAATTTACCGGTCATTAAAGGTTTGGATTCGTCAAAATTGTTGTAATTACAAGGAATCTTCGCATTAACACATTAATATCTCATAAGAGGATGAAATTGGAGTGGCATAAATAATTTTTTCCCCCTTAAAATGCATAACAAATGCCAAATAAAAAGACCTTTTTTTAATTTTTTTTAACAATAAACCAAGTGTACTTATTTCTTTTACTATTGTAAGACCAGGATTTTTAAAATGAAGTTTATTGTCCTTAATATAGATAAGTCACCCTTAAAAACGCCAAAAAAACATAAACAGAATATCCAAAGAGGAACATTCCGCAACTAAATCAAGAATCACCTGAAACAAATAACACATCAAGCATAGGCCAAAAATGGCATTGCCATTGCAAGAATTCTTGAATGTGCCATCCGGGCACCTAGCTTGCTTTTTTGAGTGTTTTGAAGCAAAGTGTTCGTTGATTTTCTGTGGAAATGGTGGGAGGTGAAGTAGAGAAACCTATGGGTTAGATTGGACTTTATCGCAGTATTTGGATAGTTCTTTATCAGTCTTCGTAAAAGAAATTGGGAGAAAAATTACAGATATTGGATTGTATCTACGAGTATAGACAAGAAGAACCGTTCTGGAGAAATTTGAAATGTTCTGTTTGAGTTAGAAACCTGAGTTGGAGCTCAGTAGAAATGTTACTTAAAATAGTTTGTATAAATAATAAACCAATTACTCATTGTAAAACACTGGAATAGTTTATTAAGTAGATTCTTAAACATGAACTTGCATCTATGTTTGTAAAATTATAACATTTTTTAAATTTGGTTCCTATTGACCTTAATAGTGAGTACGTTGAAAATTAATTTAAAATACCAACACCAACACAAAAGAAAACATGACAAAACTACTGCCAAGATTATCATCATCTGAATTTTGAATACTAAACATCATATATCAATCAACGATCCCAGCCTAACCTAAAGGATAAGGATGCCCATTAGATAGAAATTCTTGTTACAGTTTGTCCAACAACCACAGGAAAGAAAGACCATGAAAACAGAAGACATAGCCTGTTATATAAAAACAGTCCATACCTCGTTCGCGTGGAGCTCCTCATTTGCCGATCTTATGTCCGCGCATGTCTCACTGTTAGCCTAAGCTCGGTCTGGCCATAATTGACGTGAGAGCTCAACGGTAACTCAACATACAATTTGATGAATAGTTGCCTGAATTACTGGAAGCATTCTGCCGCTTCTGCAAGAACTACGGACCCCATAGATTTTTGGTTGCGTCCATTCTAGTAAAAATACTTAATATCATAGATTTTTGGCTGCGTCCATTCTAGCAGAAATACTCAATATCTGATTTTGGTTTGAGCCAAAAGCAAACATGCAGCTGAATTTGACAGATTAAAAGTTTAAAACGGTACACAAAAGAAAGAAGAAAATGACAAGCAGCTCAAACTAATGCAGGGGATGCATGCATATTAATATTTCTCATCAAATCATCGCTCATTGTGCTCTGAGACTAAGAAAAACTAAGGTGATTGATTTATATCGATTTTTCAAAACAGAACTATTTTATATCATTTAGCGATTAGTGATGCAGATGTTTGATAGAATGAATAAGGCGTTTGCTGAAATGTCTCAAGGAAAAGACCTTCCAGTATTCATCATCTCAGCAAGCGACTCAGCACATGAGAAAAGAACATTCAAGAATCTCCAGGATGATATGAGATCAGGGATGCAACGAGAACAAACGAAGATGGCGGTGGTAGCGCTTGACAGTACACATGTTATAGTTGTTAGACTAAACAAATGTAAACCATCGGATACAAATTTGTATATGAAGTGTTGATTTAAGAATGACGCATTGCCGGGATGTGTGTGCATTATTCTCCCATTTTGCCTTCGTTACATCTCTTTAAGATTTTTTTTACCTCGTAATTTTCAGTTCTCTGACAAATGCAACATAATATGATCACGTTCTAATTAATAACACAAAGCATAAATGCAACTCTAATATTTTTCAAACTCGGCCAAAGTTGTTGAACATATAAATAATCAAGTGTTCAGTGCTCTTTACTAAATTAGCATGATTGGACATGATTAAATAATGAAAATCAGATTATTATAATGATTGGATAAGCAAGCTAGACTGATGTTATTTTGTCTATTATCAAGGAGAACATTCAACTATATATAATATGTCCTTTGTATTTTCTTTTTTGATGAAAATTATAAAAAGACTTGCAATATAGAACATGTATTTGTTATTTGTTTATAGGAGTGAAGTGTTGCTGTTTTCGTGGTTGTTTAATATTTTCGCTTTTACTTAGTCATAAAGAACGAATAGTGATATTAATTAATTAGCATAAACAAGCTAGCGAATGTTCAATGTTATTGCACTTTTGAGCGATATACGGCATGGCATGCTCGGGCAATAAAATTGAGTTTAGAGTTCGTGTGATATGATACTACTCAATCAAGCAACTTTGCTCTTCGATGATACACACAAATGAAAGTTTGCATGCATTAACTTCTTTTATAATATATATAATGGCACTCTAATAACTGAATGTTGATTTCGCTATATTGGACACATGCATTAGCGATATTCGGGTTAATGTGCTTAAGGGCTTCTTATATCATATAAATTACAGTGGTTCTTTATAACTATTAACACATCAATATGACTAGATACAAAGTAATAAAGAGAAGGATTTTTTTTATTTTGACATAAACAGAATTAATTGAAGAATATTATCAAAAGAGTGAGACTATTTGTAGTTTTAAATTTACTCAGAATGCTCTTTTATTATGTCCTCCAGGAAATAGATTTCAAAAAATCACTTTTTTCTTTGAACACTTTTGTAAATATCAAAATACTCTTCAATAACATTCCTTCTATTATCTTTATTTTTCTTAGTACATCTATAAAAATATTCATCACACCGAGACTAATTACCTTTGCTATCCTTATTTTTCTAAGCCAAGCAAGTCTTCAAATCAAAGCATTGGATTGTAAGGATGTGGAATGCCATGCGTTTCCCATGATGAAGATCTGTGATTGTCGCAAGCTCAAATACTTTCCGGAGAAGGGCCTGCGTACCTTAATAGAGATCTCGGGTTGTCCCTTACCCATATACCTTGGGTCATAATAACTTGTAAAGCAGTGGATTTGGATTTGAAACAGAGGAGGAATGAGTACTGAACTCTTTGAATTAATTAATTATTCCTACTGCATGGGTTTGTAAATTTCTTTCAAAACAAGGGAGCTAGAACCGTATTACTTAACTTATTGCTACGGTGGGTGTAAAATGTAACGGCCTATATGTGACTCTTGATGACATTATTATTGATCTTGACGGCTTGGCAGTCTTTGGGATCCTCAGTTGCTTACTTTGAATGCCAGAGCTAGGCTGTAGTCCCCGAATTGCCACCGGATGGTTCAATAGCCAAGTAAGTCTTCAACTATTTGTTGATCTAGTGCTCTATTTATGTACAACTAATAGTCCATTTGATTCTTGGACTAATAAGAATTGTCATTCTGAACTAACGCCCAGTGAGCTCAGGATTCTATCATGCAATTTGTATACTATTAATTGTTCGAGCTTATAACTCAAGACGTCAAATATGCATTTTGTTTCACTTTAGACTTGGGATTGATGTTCAGCTTTATCTTTCAACATCGTTCCTCCTTACTCTTTCTTTATATGCTAAACTAACTCAAATCATTTGTTTATATGTATATTATGATCTTAAACATCGCAATTGTTGCCCTCTGGTAAAAACCACTTCAATTTGCTTTTCAATTTATTTACGACAACTAAGTCGTGACGGGTCTCATCATCAGGCAATAGAAATAAGGATTACGATACACGTTAGATAGAAATTCACATTACAGTTTGTCTAACATTTATGCAGAGAAACACCATAAAAATAGAGTACATAGCTTGTTGCATAAAGACAGCACATGGCTTATTCCAATATATCCATTTGCCAAAGCACCATCTGGCCATAATTGACACAAGGGTCAACAGTAACACTGCACAATTTGATGGATAGTTGCTTGATTGGGAAGCCCAGCTTTGTACTTATAATATGATCTTTTCATTAGACTTTACCAAAGATTGTTAACTAATTAATTTCATCAGTTGAAATAATGCTATATCATCTTTGTATAATCTAACTTGAGACAATATCTATATTAATTTTGTCACTTTGATCATTGCTTTGATGTATGCTTTTAAAAATTCTCTTCACCTGCCGATTCCATTTAACGAAACTTTTACACACAACATAACTCTACAGAAAAATTGAAGGAGATTTTGAATGATTTATTTAATTATAAATTGTTCAGACTATGTTTCAGTCAAAAACAGGTGATCTCCTTCCGTTAGCGTGACTTTCCAATTGAAGTCAATTCTTAGTACTACAACTAAAAATAGAGAGACCTTCCCAATCAAGTTCATCGCCTAAGGAATTTGACCTGAGAGATTATTTTAAATTATTCGTATTATTTTGGCCAACCTCGAAACAGGGGACTTCCTTTATGTCATCACTATTAATATTGTTTTTTTCCTTAACACAATTTATCAGTTACTGGGTATTTGAACTCATCAACTTTAAAAAACTGTTATGATGAACATCTCCTTTACAGTATCAGGTTTTACATTTGGACTCATCACGTGCATGCGTTCATTTTTCTGACTTTTTACTTCTATTCTATTCACTTCCTTTAATACCAATAACCCAATGACTATAAGGTATATCATAAAATTGAATGCTTATATTTAAATATCTTTATTCAGTATGTACCTATATAAGAGTCATCTCTTAATTACATTTGAATTAAAATGTCTACATTCTCATTTACAAGTTCTTCTTGATTTCACAGCAAGATGTACAAAAATGTATTAAGCAATAAGCCAGTGTAATTTGAAAAGATTTGCGACAGAAAATTATTCAACATCAATATCGGTACTTCTTTATCTGAAATTATTTGTACGGTAAAATTATCATCTTTAATAGGGGAAAATAAAATCATACCATAATCTTACTACTATTAATATAAGCAGCTAAATATTAAAAAATCTCCATAAAAAATAATATTTAAATAAAACATAATAGACACTAGCTCAAGGTAAATCAATACTATAAACGTGACCGTATTTTTCCCAAAAAAATAAACATTTTCATAAATTATAAATTTATTAATTTATAGGTTAGTAAATTGCTTTTTTCATAAATTAATAATTTATTAATCGATATTTGTAAAAAATTAATAAATCTTTTCATGATCCCAGAGCTCTTAATTTATTGAGATTTTGTTATATTTGTTGCAGGAAACAATTCAACTTATAACGATATATTGTTGCAATGGAATTACAACACTGTTTTCATAAATAACAACCATTTGATTTCGATGGCATTAACTATATAGATGTTAAAAACACATGATTTAGAATTAAAAAAAAAAGTGTTTCTAATGATTAATCAAAGGAAAATTTGAAGGAAGACAAAAACCATTTGTGTTGGGAATAACCATTTGCGATTTTTGCTATCTCGTCACAATTTGCTTTCTTCTCCGTGCATTCAACATTTGAATGAATGTACTCGTAAATCCATGCACTAGTTTGGTGGTGGATACTTATTTTGTGTTCATAATGACATTTGCCCACAACTAAAATATAACACATGCTTCAGTTTTGCTGTTGATGGCGGTCGATATTTCCTTACAAAGAAGAAAGCCAAAAAAAAAAAAAAACTTTGCAACAAATAATAATAGTGTTGTGTTAATTTTGTTACAAGTTTATTAAACATGCATCTTTAACAAATGAGTCAAATTCCTCTTGATCCAAAATTTTTTATAACTTATTTCGACACAACAAGAATATAATCAATGATATATACAGACTGTCACTATCATTATAATTACAAAAAACATAGTGTACTTTAGTAATAAAAAGAGATTAAAATTTTTTTTATTTTAGCTTAGCGAAGGTAGATATATTCCAATTTCCTCTTTATTCAACATTTAAAGAAAGCAAGAATGCTGATTTTCTTATTGTAGAAGACTTGATAAACTCTTTTCAAACTTTTGAAACGATCCTGAAGAGATGGTAAAAGTACAAGGATGGAGCTTTATTCTAAGCTAATTGTATTTCTGACATTTAAGATTAACAAAAGGGTTTGCTGCTGTCATGTAGCTTTACTCCAAGCTAATTTTATGAAATAGTGCCTAATTAATCATGTTAAGCAAACACATGAATGTGAGCTCGGCCGATTTTATATTTGTGGTGGGCTCCGTTTCTTATTTTCACTTGTAGGTTTTGCTTACACCACTAAAACATATTACAGGACAGCACCTCACACAGGTTCTAATCTGTTAGACATCTCTCTTATTACACACATAAATAGGCATGCATATATTCTCTCTTCTCTGTCTCTGCGTTTATACTTTGAGATGCAATAGAGATACAGAGCGGACTAGGGCTTTTACTATGAATGAATTTTTATGTGAAAAGTTTTTAATGAGTTACCAGACAGTTATTACATAAATCTAAACACACACACACATACACACTCTCTCTCTCATTACGCAAATCATTATGTAAGTTATAGTTGAAATACATATTGTTTAGACATCATATAATTTTTTTTCATGTTTAAATCATTTTTAGAGAGAGAAAGAGAGAGAGAGAGAGAGAGCTCAATTTTACAATCTACTTATGAATTAAATTTTTCCATTGGAAACTGAAGTCAAACATGATTTTCACACCCCCCCTTTATAGCAATACAAATCTAAAGGAATTAAGTACATGCTGACAAATGTATACGTTATGTGCATACATGTTTGTTAATATTAGGAATGGGGTCATGAGCGCCTCTCGCTCTGCAACCAGCAACTGCAAAGATTATTTTGAGGGCCAAAATCGGTGTGGTGGTTTGTGGGCCAAACTTAAGCATTTTAAATTTTAGAAGTTTAAGCTCGAGTAGGAAGATTTACAAATTGTAATGATTTTTTGAGGTGGGTAAAAAAATTGAGGCGGCTCGCCTCGGTTCTAGCCAGCAGACTTAACGAACTTCAGCCCAACCCTCACACGTAAGAGCCTGAACAAAGGCTCAAAAAAATTCGACCCAAGGCCAAGCCCACTATTTTATAAAAATAAATTTATAAATTAAAATAATATAATTAAAATTAAAAAATAATATCAAAAAACTTAAATTCTTAATTTATAAATGAATAATGATTCAAAAGAGTTAAAATTATAATATTAAAATCTTTCTTATGTGTTAATTAATTAACAAAGTATTTAAATTAGAGAATTTAATTTTAAAAAAATAAAATTTGAAGTTTTTATTTGCTTTATTTATTGTTTTGCTTTGAAATATTTATTTTTTAATTTATTATTGATTATAATAACTTTTTTATTTTTAATCCATTTTAAATTTACAATAATTTAAAAATTTTTAAAAACAAAAAAATCCGAAGCCTAACCTAAGATCCAGGACCTCAATGGACTCTTTTCATAGAAAGATTGAGAAACTCTTTTCGTACTTTTGAAATGAACCTGAAAACACTGGTCAAAGGAGAAAAACCTGATTATTAATGATTAGTTTATCTTTCAATTAGTGATCACTTCTTAGAAATTTTGTAAATATCTATAATTAGTATCATTATTCAATAACTAGAAAAACCTAATTATTAATGATTAGTTTACCTCTCAATTAAAACTAGATATATGTAAATATGTGAACTCTAATTAAATCTTTATACTTGTAATATATGTGAGCCCAATCTAAAAAAGAAATAAAATCTATTATGGATTAAATCAGACAAAATAGATATCTTCTCTTATAAATAGCATAATGTACTTTGTTTTTGCAGCTTTCTAAGTTTGAATAATAATAAAATTTAAAGTTGGTATTTTTCATCCCAAAATTTTGTTTGATGAAAAATAAAAAATCAATCTTACTGAAAGGAACACAAATTGTAAATACATTGCAAAGATTCTAGAGTAAGTGAAAATTTCGTAATTAGCTTGGAGTAGTTTGCAAAGTAACTTCAATAACTAAAAGTAAAAAATAATAATAAAACCAAGCACAACAAGTGCGATCAATGAAATTAGCTTTTATTCTTTGTTACAATGGAATTTATTTGGTAATTAGACACGTGCTTATATTTAGTAACCAACACTATATAGTACTAATAATAGACTGTGCTTCTTTTCCCCCTGGGGGGGGGGATTGTAACATTCTTTTCTGGAAAACAAATAAAAAATTTTATGTATAACGGTAAATATATCATATTGTTCTCTGTTTATTTGCCCCGCTAACCTATAGGGTCTTCATTATTTTTCTATTTTCCTAGCCTTTTTAAAATCTTAAACTTGTCAAATATTTTAGTGATTAGCTTGTAAAAATTAGAAGTTTATGTTTTCTTCACTGCCATTACTTTCAATTACTTGAGCTTTATCAAACTAAACCAAACTAAAGTTTTTCCTTTAGCAAATCTCTTTCAAAAAATTCCTATTTTTCTATAAGACCTTCTTGCTATATAAATTAATAATTACATAATTCAAAACTAAATTTATATTATGTGTTTGCGGCTTTTATAAAATAGGTTGTTATTGTTGTTCTTCTAATTGATTTTGTCTTATTTCTTTTCTTTTTTTTTTGTGCATATAGAAAGCAAATCTCTTCTCCACATTCTCTAGAGTCGTTAATCAAAATTAATTAAATTTTTAATTAATATGCAGTTACAAAATTGTTAGAGAAGTGACAAAATAAAGCCCAAAGCATTGCATTTATATCTTTTTATTTTAATTGTCAAATTATTTTCTTGCAATTGATATTAAATTTTTATAGCGTCATTTTATAGTCAAATATTTTTCAATAAAAACATATTTTATTATTCTACGATCAATATTTGTGTCTACCATTACTCATCGCATGCCACATCGATACCATTCCTCATTACTCTTTCTTTATATGTTAAACTAACTCAAATCAATTATATATATCCACTAAATGAAATTACATAAAATTATGAATTCAATGTTTCTAATCTCATATCATGAAAATTGATAGATGATCAAATGTTGTGGTAATGCTGCATGGTGCTAGTACTATCCATGCCTGAAGGATTAATGTAGTCAAGTTGATATTTCTTTGTTGCTGTGGCCATTGCACAAAGAATTAAATTGCTCAGTTATTTCCTCCTTTTATTTGATCTGCTTAACTTGTAGTGGCTTTCTTATTTCTCTATTTTCCCAATATATCATAAGCCTTAAACTTGTCCACTGATCCTTGCTCCAGGTCGTGTCCTGTTAGTCAGACACATTCATGCATATGTGGAGCTTGCTCATTTTGTGCATCGACTGATCAAATTACTTATCTTTCTTTTTTATCTTTGTTCTGTATTGTTAACATATACATGTTTTTGCAATTGATTTTGATGATAACAAACAATGAATTTTAAGTTGATAAATGTGTTTTAAGACTTACAAATGTTTCAAGTATTCTTTTAAGAGTCAAAACTAGGTAGTATTTAACATTTCTTTGAAGAACTAGAACAATTTGTAAGTTAAATGAAATTCTGAGTATAAACGGCTAACCGATTATATTAAACGGTTAACCGTTAGTGAAGTTGCCTTAAGACTGTAAAAGGTTAACAGCTTAAGCCTTAACCGATAGACATTTTGTGAGATACTGGAAGTAATCGGCGAACCGTCAACATAAAACGGCTAACCGATATCGTGAACTCTTTAAAGTTAAAAGGTTAACAACTTAAGTCTTAACCGATAGGCATTTTGTGAGATACTGGAAGTAATCGGCAAACCGTTAACACATAACAGTTAACCGATAAGTCTCAGAATTGACATTCTTTGTTAACCCTTAACCATTTAGAGAAAACAGATCAAGTGTTTTTGTTATGTAGGTTTCTGGAAGTTAATGGCGAAAGGGTAATGCTTAACGGTCAACCGTTTATTTGAAATTACGCTCAACGGTAACATTGACCAAAGAATAACGGCTAACCGTTAACAGCTAACGGCAAACCGTTTTATGTCAGATGGAAGAATAACGGCTAGTTTTCAGCTCCAACTATAAATATGCTCATCCAATTCAAATCAAGGACTGACGACAACACAACTACTAAACATATATACGAGTTTACCAACTACAGAAAGTTTAAAATAGATTTGTACTTCATTCATTCACACATTGTGCTTTAACTTGTTTACTCTGAAAGATTGTGTGAGAGAAAAATTAATTTGTATTTCTCTGTCTTGAGTGACTGCAAGTGTGGGGATACATTTGGGTTAAGAGATTGGGAATAATCTCTTGTTGTAAAGGTCCATTGATACCTGGGAAGTCAATTGTAAGTTGTTGAAGCCTTGAAGGCTTGCATAGTGGAATCCTCAAGCCCGGAGTGCTTAGAGGCGTGGACGTAGGCGAGGATAGTCGAACCACGTAAAAATCATTGTGTTTGCTCTCTCTTCCCTATCTCTTAATTTATTTATCACTGTCTATTTATTCATTCAATTATTTCAAATTTGTTAAAGAATAATTGAGCAATTTATTTTCATAGTTATTAAAAACTCAATTCACCCCCTCTTGGGTAATCTAGTTAGAATTTCATGTATTTTCTTTGATGACGTTATCGATATCACCCTTAGCCAATTATAAAAAATTAATCCTTGCTTTAGCCGTACATGTGGAGTTGGTCATTGAAAATTGCAACATATGCAATTGCCTGACAGAATATATATAAAAAAATTTCCTACAGCTGTTGACGGGGTAAAATTTTTTGTGATACTTAAAAATTGCAACATATCCATGCAACTAGAAACAAAGAGGCCAGCTCTTCCTAATTTGCACATTTTACTTAATGATGTGTCACAAATGTGGGACTCTTAACAAATGTCTACGCATATGCGAAGCTATCAACAATGCCACGTAATTTAATTTTGTGTTGTGTGTGAATACAAAAATTAATCAAACTCTTATTGACATTCTCTAGTGTCTTTGGCCAGAAATAATTTATTTTTCTAATTTGGAATTACGAAATAATCAAAGCATTGTAGTATCTTTTAAAAGATAACAAATAAAAATAAAATAAAAAACTGACTGTTAGTTATAAATGAAACTAAAATCTCAATGAGTTGATAAATTAATAGTTTTTGTTAGTAGAATTAAAAAAATTAAATTGTTCTATTCATGAAAAAAACATATCACATTTAATTTCTTCCAAATTTTAAGATTGGAATTTTACTCTTTTTCTTGACGTACCTCTACTAAAAATCTTGTATTATAAAAAAATAAAACAAGATAATCCAAAAAAATAGATACAGCTAAGCCCAAATTAAAAGCTATAGTATATGATAAGAATTTTTATTTTAAAAAAACACACTTAAAAATTGAGTTTATAAAGAGTTGAGTTCTCAAGGACAGTACATAGTTTTTTTTTCTTTATTTATTTGCTCTGTTTAACTTGTGTCTTTATTATTTGTTTCTTTTTCCAAATTCTTTCTTTAAAAAAAAAACCTCAAACTTGTCTATCATACTTATGCATGCTTGATAAAATCTGGAGTTTAGTGATGCAGGACAAATTATTTTAGGAAGTATTAGAGAGTATTTCTATTCCTATTCAATAAAGTTTTTAATACCATTTTTTAAATTTAGATAGATGCAAGGCATGTGCATGTGCATATTTATATATGTGTAAAGATTGAGAATCAAACAAAAGGAAGAAATTATAAGTGGATCTAAATGCTAATTGAATCATGATTAATATCATTGTGATAATAAATCTCAAATTCGAACTGCTTATATAATTTGAAGGAAAAATCGTGCCTTGTTTATATGTAGTGGGTGATGCTTTTCACCATCATCAATTTTTATTTTTTGTTTTCTTAAAAAAAAAAAGAATTATTTTATGGACTGCATGTTTCCACATATCACATATGGAATTGAATCATTGCCCTTAATCTTAATTAACTTTTTATCTGTAATTAAATTAAAGTTCAGCCATTGATCATTACTTTCTGGGCATTACTTGTTTCGCAACTCGTCGCGTGATTGCTTCAATTTATATATCGGATACCAAAAAACAGAAGCAAGAACACGTTCAACTACTTACTTTTGAAGTGAAGATCATGGAACTTACTTGTGTAGGTAAATTATAGTTTTAGTACAAGATCATTTATAAGTATAATTTTATATAAACTATATCATTTATTAATAAGATTTTATATTTGAACTTTTTAAGTAAAAAAAAATTGATCAGAAACATTTTCGCTCATAAAGATAATTTCATGACTTTCTCCTTTTAATAAATTCGAGTGTTCTCTTGTAGATGAAATAATTAACAATAATTGTCATCTCATAGCTTCTCAAGTATGAGAGAACAATTGATGCTCAATTTAAAATACAGCTCTATGTCACTTAATCATGAGCATTAATCTAATTAACAGAAAAAGAAATCTTTCTCACTTACAATATTTGGACAACTAAAAATATAAATTATTATTTATTGATTTTCTTTCTTGATAATCTAATTCAATCATGGGTTATTTATTGACGAGTTGACGGCCCAAATAAGAAACAATCATGATTGTCTGTGAAAAAAAATACCCACGACCTTTTTATTAATTTCAATTTACCTACAATTAACTGTCTTGCCGTGTTGACATTTAAGCTGGCATTTACCATCGTGTGAAGCTTCTAAAATTATTGATAGTGGTGGCTCACTGCAGAGACTGGAGTTTATTCAATGGTAATGTAAAAAAGTTTAAAAGTAATAAAGATATAAATTTAAAAAATTTATAATACTTCAGTATATATTTACAATTATTTTTTACATATTTTTATATACTGCTATATTGTATTATAATTTCATTATCAATATTATTGAAAAAGTTTTTTTTTCTATGTAAACAATCGAAATAAAAGATGTTTAAACACCTTTTATGGGTGGTGAATTGGTGGTGGAATTGTGAAATATAAAATTAATAAAATATTATTAATGAATTTGTGGGTTGTCTAAAAATTAAATTAATATTAATATTTATAGTTTTGATTTTAGTCTATAAAATTTATCTCTTTGATTTAAATTAAAAATTTAAGTGTGAGAATTTAAATATAACATTGTATTGTACGCTTAACGAATATCTAATGGAAGGAATTTCGTAACAAGTGGTGTTGATTGGGGAATTGCTAAATTATTAATGGACGGTGGGTTAGTTTTTTGCTGCAAAGGACAACAAGTGGAGATCCTTCATATTTAGGGTTTGTTAGTGTAATTTTTTAAATAGAATATATTTAAATAAAATTTTTATTAAAAACTTTAATTATTTAATTATTCATAAAAATTTTTATTAAAAACTTATAAAAAGTATTTTAAAAATAAATTTTTTAAAATAATGTTATATAAAGAATAAAATAAATTTATTAAATAAATAAATATATTAAATATTTTAATATTTAATTTTTTTAAATTTTATTTTTAAAAATTAAAAATTTAAATTTTTATTAATAAAAATAAAATAATTTATTTAAATTTAAAAATTCTATTTAAAAATAATTAAATAATAATAAAAATTTATTTAATTAAATAAAAATTTATAATCATTAAATAAACCCTTCTCACTTAGTCACTTTCACTTTCCGAGCTTTTTCATTTTGGTTACCGAGGCGTGGTGATGGGTGCAATGCCAAATTAGCAGTCCATAAAGTATAAACCCGCAACTCCCACTAGGCTAGCAGGACCAGACCCTTCACTTTCCTCATTGTTTACTTTACTCATTCTGCTTTCCAAAGCCCATAATTCTGCTCCTTTCTTTCTTTGCCCAAAAAAAAAAAAAAAGGAATGTCAATCATCGGAGAGGCAATCCTTACGGCGTCCGTTGATTTGCTGGTCAATAAGTTAGCTTCAGCGGGGATTCGGTTGTTTGCACGCCAAGAGCAAATCCAGGCCGATCTAAAGAAGTGGAAGAATATGTTGGTGATGGTCAAGGCGGTGCTTGCTGATGCTGAGGAGAAGAAGACGACTGATCAGTCTGTGAAGTTGTGGCTTGGCGAGCTTCAGAACCTGGCTCTCGATGTTGAAGACTTGTTGGATGAGTTTCAAACGGAGGCTTTCCAGAGGAAGTTGCTGCTTAGAAATAGAGATCCAGCTGCGGCTCATGATCAACCCAGTAGCAGTCGTTCAAGAACAAGTAAGTTTCAGAAGCTGATTCCTACTTGCTGCACCACTCTTACTCCACAATTGATTCGGTTCGATTACGCCATGATGTCCAAAATCAAAGAGATCAACGACAGATTTCAAGATGTTGTAACACAGAAAGACTCGCTGGGTTTGAACGTATGTTCAGCTGGGAGGACCATAAAAGACAGGCAAAGACTACCCACAAGTTCCTTGGTGAATGAAGCCAAGGTATATGGGAGGGAAACAGAAAGAAGGAAATTGTTGAATTGTTGTTGAGGGATGATTTAAGAAATGATGGCGAATTCTCTGTTATTCCGATCATAGGCATGGGCGGGCTGGGCAAAACCACTCTTGCTCAGCTTGTCTATAATGAAGATCGAGTGCAGGGTCATTTTGCTCCCAAGGCATGGACTCGTGTCTCTGATGATTTTGATGTTATCAGGCTTACAAAATCAATCCTACTTTCAATTGCTAGTGACCAGAATGTGGATAATGACGACTTGAATAAGCTTCAAGAGAAATTGAAGAAACAACTATTTGGAAAGAAATTTTTGCTTGTTTTAGATGACTTTTGGAATGAGAATTACAATCATTGGGTTGACATGAGCCGTCCGTTTGAGGCTGGCGCACCGGGAAGTAAGATTATTGTCACAACCCGTAATCAAGAGGTTGCAGCCATCATGGGGACTGCTCCAGCTTATCAATTGAAGAAGTTGTCAGATGATGATTGTTTGTCCGTGTTCGCTCATCACTCTTTGGGGACAAGAGATTTGAGTTCAAATAAGTCATTGGAGGAAATTGGCAAGAAGATAGTGATCAAATGCAACGGCTTGCCCTTGGCTGCGAAAACTCTTGGTGGACTCTTACGTGGTAAATGTGACCGAAGTGATTGGGAAGGCGTGCTCAGTTGCAATATATGGGAATTACCAGAAGAGAGATGTGACATTATACCGGCGCTTAGAGTGAGCTACTATTATCTCTCGGCACCTTTGAAACAGTGCTTCGCGTACTGCTCATTGTTTCCAAAGGATTATGAATTTGAAGAGGAGGAGATAATTTTATTACGGAGTGCTGTGGGTTTCTTGGATCACGGAGATAGCGGGAATCCTAGTGAAGATCTAGGTCGAAAGTTCTTTCAAGAGCTGCGGGCAAGATCATTTTTCCAGCAGTCAAGCAACATTATATCACGATTTGTGATGCACGATCTCATCAATGACCTTCCTCAATGGGCTGCTGGGGAAATGTACTTCAGAATGGAGCATATCATAGAGGTTAACAATGTAATATTTGCATATAGATATAAATATAAATAAATAAATAAATAAATAAATAAATATATATATATATATATATATTTTAATATAGGGAGAGAAGTCGAGAAAGAGAAAGAAAGAAAGAAGAGAAAGAGAAAGAGAGAGAGAGATATATACCCGTTGACCAGGATTCGAATCCGTAACTCGCGAATTTGACCCGGCCGGATCTCTCAATTCGGCCACCGTTTCCGAATATCTTGGTATCGATTTGAAGCCCTCGAGACGTTAGTCGTATCCTTACCATTCTCACCGCCGTCAAACGACTAGAACGCCGCCGGTGAAGCTCGAAAGTTTCGGCCAAAAGACTCGTTCTTGCTGCCGTCGATTCCGTCGGAGTTTGGCCACGCCACTGGTTGGGTTCCATTGCTCTCACCTCCAGCTTCCATTCCCGAGCAGTCTCGTCACATGAATCGGCCGGATTGCCGGTGAACGGCAACTTGCAACCCGCGGCCTTAGGAAGCTCGATCCGGCTCCGTCACCGCGCGTGGGAGAACACCACCGGTACCGTTGGACTCACCAAGGCCGAAACTACAAAACCTGAGCTTCCCGTCACCGTTGACCGAAGTCCGATCATTGTTGACCGGTGAGGGGCAATTTGATAAAGCTTGAGAATTTTAGAGTTAATTCTGTAATTTTTGAAAGTTATGGGTAATTTGATAATTATAGATAAAGATAGTTAGGTAATTAGAGATTTCAATGGTAAATGGGTAATTTAAGTGATTGGAGGTAATTTGATAATTTTACACCTCAGAGATAATTTCATAATTTCTAATATGTGAGTATTTTAGTGATTGATAAAATTGAGGATAGGTTGGTAATATATGATATTGAGGTTAAATTGGTAAATTATAATTTTTAGTATATTTCGATAATTTTGAATTCAAGGACATTTCAGTAGTTTTTAAAGGATTCGAGAATATTTCAGAAATTGAGAATTTTAAGGATAAATTAATAAATATATTATTAGGGGTAATTAAATAAAGTTTGATATCGAGATCATTGGTAATTTTTAGAAATAAGGATAATTTGATAATTTTGGAGATAAGGATAATTTAGTAATTTTAATTATTCGGGAGTTATATTATGTGAATTCGGATTTTATTAAGTACAATTAATTGTACTTTATGTTGTTAGTAATAATTATGCGATTTATTTTATTAGGGAGACTAGCGAATGAGAACCAACCCACGGACGTCAGCGATATCGGATTTGATCCTCGTCACAGTGAGTGGAATATATAAAATCTATTTTCTTTGTGGATTATCATAATTTTTAATTATGATGAGCATGATTGCAAATGAATATTTAAATGCTTGATTTAATGATTTTGTGGAAAAATGGATTTTATCGGTACTATGTTGTTTATTATCGGAATTGAGTATGATAAATGATTTTATTTCTGATTTTGAATATATGCGTATAAATAATAGTTTAAAGAAAAGAAAATGGATTTTAAATGTTGTTGAGAATAAAAGAGAATGTGATTTCGGATATTATCAGATGTTTATATACATGTGTATATTTGATTGTTTTCAAGTCATTAGACAGTACCCTTCCCTGTACACTGTGATGTGATGATATGAGATATAGGTCTTTGGGGTCCGTCGGAGTACACATAGAGGCTTTGGGCCGTGTGCTTGGGCGCTTTTGTCCTTTGGGAATTATGCTTGCATAATTATGATGATGAGATATGTCGAGATGAGACGACATATGAGATGTTATTTCCCCATCTATCTGGATAGTTCCGGGGCATGATGGTTTCCTGATTGCTGCCCGTTGAGGTCCAGATAAGATGAGATTATTTTCCCGGGTACTCGTTTGGTGAAAGTTTTTAGTATTCGAAATTGATATTATATGTTGCGAATTTTCTTCGGTTCTACGCAGTATTTGGTGATGATTTCACATTGAGTATTTATACGATGTTATGACATATTATTCCTTGGTTATTTCACATGACATTATATAAGTTTTCGAAGTTAGTGATTTGATTATAAATGTGAAGTGATTTATTGATATTTCTCATTTATGATTTCATGGAATTGTATATTTAAAGTTGATACAGTTATTTTAAGAATAAAATTATTTTCAGAAAAACTATTATCCACTCACTGACCTTCACTGAGTTTTATACTCACCCCCATTCTTTTTCATTTTATTATATTTTTCCCCCACATGAGACTTGCAGGTACAACAGTTGACTCAGCAACGCTAGTTATGTGTAATTGGCCACGTGTTTGTCCTAGAAATTATAGAGTTCGGTGTAGAATATTTTGGATTGTATGATATTACAATTAAGAATAACTTACTGTGTTTGATATTAAAATATTTCGGATGATAATTGGTATTTATTGGGATGTTGATTGACGGAGTTGATTGTATTTGAAAATTATTTTGGGAGTGTTATCTTATTAATTGCAGGATTGGAAATTTCAAAATTTTAGTGAAATTCTATTGGAAATTTTAGTAGCAATATTATTGTGATTAATATTAGAATAGTTATTAGTCGAATTTCGAGGATCAGTCGCGATTCGTCCCAGGGTTCGGGACGGGTCGTGACAAACAAGCAACAAAGTTTTTCAACAGAACTCCGTCATCTGTCGTACATTTGTGAAACATTTGATGGCGTTCCAAGATTTGAGAAATTGTATGATATCCAACGTTTGCGAACTTTTTTGCCAGTAATGTTGTCAAATAGTTGGCCTGGATTTTTGGCTCATAGCATTCTTCCCAAGTTGTTCAAACTCCAACGCCTGAGGGTCTTCTCTTTGCGTGGATACTACATCTACGAGCTGCCAGATTCAATTGGTGATTTGAGGTATTTAAGGTACCTTAACCTATCTGGAACTGAGATTAGAATTTTGCCCGAGTCAGTCAACAAGCTTTACAATTTGCACACGCTACTGTTAAAAGACTGTCCGCGACTGAAGAAGTTGTGTGTAGCCATGGGGAACCTCATCAAATTGCATCATCTAAATAATTCAAATGCAGATTCGTTGGAGGAAATGCCACTGGGAATTGGAAAGCTGAATTGTCTTCAGACGTTGTGTAATTTTGCTGTGGGAAAAGACAGTGGTGCTGGGCTAGGAGAGCTAAAGTTGTTGACACATCTTCGCGGGACACTTAACATTTCAAAATTAGAGAATGTAAAAGACATTGGCGATGCAAAGGAGGCTCAGTTGGATGGAAAGGAAAGTCTTAAAGAATTACAGCTTCGATGGACTCGCAGTACTAATGGTTCATCTTCGAGGGAGGCAAAAGCTGAAGAGGGCGTGCTTCACATGCTAAAACCCCACAAAAATCTGGAACAATTTTGCATCAATGGCTATGGAGGCACAAAATTTCCAACTTGGTTAGGAGATTCCTCATTCTCAAATTTAGTGACCCTAAAATTTGAAGAATGTGGTGTGTGTACTACCTTGCCATCAGTGGGGCAACTGCCCTCCCTAAAGCATCTTGCAGTGCGTGGGATGAGTAGAATAAAGAGATTGGGTCCAGAGTTCTATGGGGATGATTCTCCAATTCCTTTTCAATGCTTGGAGACTCTTTGTTTTGAAAACATGGAAGACTTGCAAGAATGGGAAAAGTGGAGGCCTCATGGATCTAGTCAGGGAGTTGAAGGTTTTCCGAAATTGAGAGAGCTTCACATTTTAAGATGTTCTAAGCTGCAATGGACATTTCCAGAGCACCTTCCTGCATTGGAGACGCTTGTTGTTAAGAATGTGAAGAACTGTCAGTTTCAGTTAGGAGTCTTCCAGCTCTCTGCAGATTTGAAATTGGTGGATGTAAAAAGGTTGTGTGGGGAAGTCCACCTGATCATCTTGGGTCACACAATTCAGTGGTTTGTAGAGATGCATCAACTCAAGTGTTTCTCGCAGGGCCGTTGAACCCAGGACTACCGAAATTGGAAGAATTGGAGATAAATAATATTAAAAATGAAACATACATATGGAAGAGTCATGACGGATTACTGCAAGACATTTGCTTTCTCAAAAGACTGAAGATTACAAGATGTCCCAAACTTCAATCCTTGGTGGCGGAGGAAGAGAAAGACCAACAGCAGAAGCTCTTCGAGTGGTCGTGCCGACTTGAATACCTACAATTGAAAGAATGTGAAGGCCTTGTGAAGGTGCCACAATCATCGCTGAGCCTTAGTTCCTTGAGAGAGATAGAAATCCGCGGCTGAAGTTCCCTTGTTTCCTTTCCCGAGGTTGCTCTGCCTTCCAGGTTGAAGAAAATTGTGATTAGAGAATGTGATGCACTGAAATCGTTACCAGAGGCATGGATGTGCGACACCAGCTCATCTCTCGAGATGTTGAGAATTAAGTACTGCCGTTCCTTGACATATGTTTCTGGAGTCCAGCTACCACCGAGCCTTAAGAGGTTGCACATCACGGATTGTGATAATCTAAGGACTTTGACAGTCGAAGAGGGCATCCAGATCAGCAGCAGCAGAAGGTACACCTCCTCATCTCTTCTTGAGGACTTGCATATTACCCGTTGTCCATCACTGACATGTATATTTTCAAAAAACGAGTTACCTGCCACGCTTGAGTCCCTTGAAGTTGGCAATCTACCTCCGTCTCTTAAGTCCCTTCATGTTAATGAATGTTCAAAGCTGGAGTCAATAGCAGAAAGGTTGGACAACAACACATCTCTTGAAAAAATCAGCATTAGTGGTTGTGAGAATCTGAAAATTTTACCGAGTGGTTTACATAATCTCCGCCAGCTTCAAGAGATTAGAGTTTGGAGTTGTGGAAATCTGGTGTCCTTTCCCGAAGGGGGATTGCCTTGTGCGAAACTCACGAGGCTGTGGATATCTGATTGTAAGAGACTAGAGGCCTTACCCAAGGGATTGCACAATCTGACCTCTCTTCAAGAATTAAGAATAAGTAGTGAGCTTCCAAGCCTTGAAGAAGAAGACGGCCTTCCTACCGATCTTCATTCTCTTGGGATTTATAATAATACGAATCTTTGGAAGTCAGTGATTGAGTGGGGCAGGGGATTTCCCAGATTCTCCTCTCTGCGTGAACTCACAATCAGAGGATGTGATGACGACATGGTGTCGTTTCCACCAGAGGCAGAGGACGTAAGATTGGGGACTGCTCTTCCTCTTCTTCCAGCCTCTTTAAGGTCTCTGGAGATTTGGAATTTTCCAAATCTAGAGCGCCTATCTTCTTCAATTGTTGATCTTCAAAACCTCACTCACTTGATTCTCGAGGAATGTCCGAAGCTCAAATACTTGCCGGAGAATGGCCTGCCATCCTCACTTTTGCAATTATATATCTATTGCTGTCCGTTGATGAAAGAGAAGTGCAGAAAGGATGGAGGACAATATTGGGACTGGTTAACCAACATACCTTATGTTGGAATACATTAGCAATGGGTTTTTGACGACTGAACAGAACAGAGGACGCCTAGGCTGAAATATATTATTGTTATTGTTATTTTATTTTATTTTCAATCGAGTGCGATTGCAAATGTAATTTCAAATCTCAATTAAAAACTATTTTAAATTAATATGGTTCGGTGTCGGTGAGCTTTTATCATGTAAATGGGTCTTCGAAACAAAAAGAAAAATGTTTAGCAGCGGGGCACTGTATTACCTAATTGATAAATCAATTTCTTATGCAAAAATTGTTAATGTTCTCAATTGATTAGCATGTTAGTGTTCCTCTTTTGTGGAATGACAAAAATCGTGCGTGGCTGACCTTGTTCAGCGTCGGTCACATTTTTTACTTGATTTTGGCCGTGTCTGTCATGCAAGTTAAAATCTCAACTGAACTATTTTAAAGTAATATCGTTCGGCGTCTGTGGTTAATGGCCTTTCGAAATAAATAAAAGGAAAAACGGTGAGCAGAACAATGGAATCTATTAATTACTTAATGAATTAATTAATTTCTTATGCCGATCTCGTTCTCACCCGTTGAAACAAACTTCGGTTTCTTTTATTTCTTCCTTCCGCCGTACTGTTACAAATGTATGTTAGTGTTCTTCTTTTGTTGTGTTTGTTGACAGCAAAGCACCACCTTCTCTAGAAGGTGGTGTCGGCAATTTGAACAAAGGATGCGGCTGTAGCTGCATTCTCTGAATAAAGAAAAGGAAGAAGAAAAAGAAGAAGAAAAATTGAAACGGCGCACGCGTTTTAATTAATTAAATTAAATGTATAATAACTAAATTTTGGCTATAAAAAGGCGCTACTTCTCTCATTTCTTTGCATCGAATTCTTCAGTTTCTTTTTTCTCTTTCAGAGAATATTTGAGTCTAGTGAGTGAGAGATTGGGTGTATTGGGGTTCTGGGTAGTGAGCTAAAATATTACAATACTTGTAATCCTTATATCACTAGTAAAATATTTTCTTTCTGTTTCGCCCGTGGACGTAGGCTAAAAGCCGAACCACGTAATTTCTGGTGTCCTGTGTGTTATTGTGTCTTATTATTTTCTCAATTTTATTTTAGCTGCGTGTCTGCTTCACCCACTAATTTCCTAACAGTGGTATCAGAGCCAAGTTGTATTTTTTAGAGTCGAAGACTGTTCACGTATACAGTATTAGTTACGTATATGGTACTATTTACGTATACATTCACGTATACAATATTAATCACGTATACAGTATTAGTTATGTATATGATACTATTTACGTATACGGTTACTATTCATGAGAAACGGTGGGAGTAATCCAAAAAGTTCGTGGTGCAAAGTAGGGGATAGTAGTGTGAGTATAGCAACTGTGTAGTTTTGTACATGTGTAGGAAAGTTCTATCACAAAGACGATAAGAGTCTAAGAAGTCTGGGTTTTAAGTGGGACCATTGTGACCCCTCCAGTCTTTCTTGAAAACTTTCCTGGTGTGCATTCTTACACATACTCACAACTATTCAAGGTAATACACTAGTTTGTGTGTGGAATTTATCAACAAAATGGCAGCAAAGTATGAAATTGAGAAATTCAACGGGAATAATTTCTCGTTGTGGAAAATGAAGATGAGAGCAGTTCTGAGGAAAAATAATTGCTTGGCAGCAATTGGAAAAAGGCCCATGGAGATAACTGATGACAAGTGGAATGAGATGGACGGCAACGCTATTGCTGATCTACACTTAGCACTTGCAGATGGAGTATTATCCAGTGTGGCAGAGAAAAAGACAGCGAAGGAAATCTGGGATACTCTCACGAAATTGTACGAGGCTAAGCCGCTACATAATAAAATTTTCTTGAAGAGGAGACTCTATACTCTTTGAATGACAGAATCCACTTCGGTGATCGATCATATCAACACTTTGAAGACTCTATTTTCACAACTCACAACGTTGGGTCATAATATAGAGGAAAATGAACGTGCGGAACTTCTACTTCAAAGTCTACCAGATTCATATGATCAACTCATCATCAATCTAACGAACAACAATCCTGCGGACAGTCTAGTTTTCGATGATGTTGCAGCCTCCATATTAAACGAGGAGAGCAGGCGGAAAAGTAAGGAAGACAGACAAGTAAGTTCGCAGCAAGTGGAGGCGCTATCGGTGACGTGAGGGAGATCAATAGAACGTGGCCCCAGTGGGAGTCACAATCATGGTAGATCAAAATCCAGAAGTAAAAAGAATATTAAATGCTACAACTGTGGTAAGAAAGGACACGTCAAGAAAGAATGTTGGAGTAACCAGAAGAGAAGAGAGGGCAAAGAACCTGAGTCATCAAATGCTCAGGGGTGTGTAGCAAGTACCTCAGATGATGGTGAAATTCTCTACAGCGAGGCAATAACTGTTTCAGAAGGCAGAAAACGACTATCTGACGTCTGGCTCATAGACTCAGGAGCTACCTGGCACATGACCTCTCGGAGAGAATGGTTCCATACATATGAACCTATCTCAGGAGGATCTGTATACATGGGTGATGATCATGCCTTGGAGATCGCTGGTATTGGTACTATCAAAATTAAAATGTTTGATGGTACAATTCGCACAATTGGGGAGGTACGATATGTTAAAGGGCTGAAGAAAAATCTATTGTCTTTAGGACAAATAGATAATCATGGGTGCAAAACTCATGTTGAAAATGGGATCATGAAGATAGTTAAAGGTGCGCTTGTACTGATGAAGGCAGAAAAGATCGGTGCTAATCTGTTCATGCTTAAAGGAGAAACACTGCAGGAAGCTGATGCGTGTGTCGCATTAAATAGAGAAGAATCAACGATGATGTGGCATCTCAAACTTGGTCACATGTCAGAACAAGGTTTGAAGATTCTCTCTGAACGAAAATTGCTTCCAGGGCTCAAATCGGTAAGTTTACCATTTTGCGAGCATTGTGTTACTAGTAAGCAGCATAGATTAAAGTTTAGTAGATCTATTGCTAAAAGTAAATGCATTCTAGACTTAGTTCATTCTGATGTTTGGGAATCACCTGACATATCTATGGGAGGTGCAAAGTACATGGTGACTTTCATTGATGATTATTCTAGGAGATGTTGGGTATATCCAATTAAGAAAAAGTCAGATGTATTTCTAGTGTTTAAAGAATATAAAGCACGGGTAGAACTTGAATCCGGTAAAAGGATTAAGTGCTTAAGGACAGATAATGGTGGAGAGTATACAGACGGCGAGTTTATTGTTTTTTGTAAGCAAGAAGGTATTCAGAGACAATTTACTGTGGCATACACTCCTCAACAAAATGGAGTGGCAGAGCGGATGAACAGAACTCTTGCAGAAAGAATACGAGCTATGTTGAGGACTGTGAGTCTGCCTAATTCATTCTGGGCAGAAGCAGCCAAAACCGCCTGTTATATAGTAAATCGGTCGCCATCCACAGCAATTGGACTGAAGACAGCAATGGAGATGTGGACAGGAAAGCCAGCAGATTACTCTCACTTACATACATTTGGGTGTCCTGTGTACGTGATGTACAATGCTCAAGAAAGAACAAAGTTGGATCCAAAATCTAGAAGATGTATCTTCTTGGGATACGCTGATGGAGTTAAGGGGTATCGTCTGTGGGACCCCACTGCCCACAAGATTGTCATCAGTAGAGATGTTGTCTTTGTAGAAAATCAACTACAAATGAGAGATGAGAATGGTAGCACTTTAAAAGAAAAATCAGAGACTGTACCAGTACATGTGGAAAATAATCCAGAAGATTCAGATTCTTCTGAAGCAACTCCAGAGCACGAGGAACAAGAAATAGTTGAGTCCGAGGCTCCAGAAGTTCGACGGTCAACTCGTGAGAGACGACCGCCAGCGTGGCACTCGGATTATGTCACAGAGATCAATGTTGCATATTGTCTTTTAACAGAGGATGGAGAGCCATCAACTTTCCATGAAGCTTCAAACAGCTCAGATGTTGCTTTGTGGATGACAGCAATGCAGGAAGAAATTGAAGCTCTACACAAGAACAAGACATGGGAACTTGTGCCGCTACCACGTGGAAGAAAAGCTATTGGAAACAAATGGGTCTACAAGATCAAACGTGATGGTAATGACCAAGTGGAGCGGTATCGTGCAAGATTGGTAGTAAAAGGATATGCTCAGAAAGAAGGTATTGACTTCAACGAAATATTTTCTCTAGTGGTTCGACTCACAACAATCAGAATAGTCTTAGCGATGTGTGCTACATTTGATCTACATCTAGAGCAGTTAGATGTAAAAACTGCATTTCTTCATGGAGAACTTGAAGAAGAAATTTATATGCTCCAACCAGAAGGTTTTGCTGAAAAGGGAAAGGAGAACTTGGTTTGCAGGTTGAACAAATCTCTATACGGTCTCAAACAGGCGCCGAGGTGTTGGTATAAGAGATTTGATTCCTTCATCATGAGCCTTGGATACAACAGACTCAATTCAGATCATTGTGCATATTACAAGAGGTTTGAAGATAATGATTTTATCATTTTACTGTTGTACGTGGATGACATGTTGGTAGCAGGCCCCAACAAAGATCGAGTCCAAGAATTGAAGGCACAATTGGCTAGGGAGTTTGAAATGAAGGACTTGGGACCAGCAAACAAGATTCTAGGGATGCAAATTCACCGAGACAGAAATAACAGAAAGATTTGGCTTTCACAGAAGAATTACTTAAAGAAAATCTTGCGGCGCTTCAACATGCAAGACTGTAAGTCAATTTCTACCCCACTTTCTGTTAATTTCAAATTATCTTCCAGTATGTGTCCTAGCACTGAAGCAGAGAGAAAAGAAATGTCTCGAGTGCCGTATGCATCAGCAGTGGGAAGTTTGATGTTCGCTATGATATGTACTAGACCAGACATTGCACAAGCAGTAGGAGCAATCAGTCGATACATGGCGAATCCTGGTGGACAATATTGGATAGCTGTGAAGAGGATTCTGAGATATATCAAAGGAATCTCAGATGTTGCATTATGTTATGGAGAATCAGAATTTACTGTCAAGGGCTACATGGATTCAAATTTTATAGGAGACCTTAATAAAAGAAAATCTACTACTGGCTATGTGTTTACACTTGCAGGAGTAACTGTAAGCTAGGTTTCGAAACTGCAGACTATTGTAGCTCTATCTACGACAGAAGCAGAATACATGGCAGCTACACAAGCTAGCAAGGAAGCTATTTGGATACAAAGATTATTGAAGGAGCTCAGGCACAAACAACAAAAATTTTAGTGTTTTGTGACAGTCAGAGTGCCTTGCATATTGCAAGGAATCCAGCTTTTCATTCTAGGACAAAGCATATAGGGGTTCAGTATCACTTTGTTCGTGAAGTAGTAGAAGATGGAAATGTGGATTTACAGAAAATTTATACCAACGAAAATTTAGCAGATGTTTTGACCAAGCCGATCAATGCAGACAAGTTTATTTGGAGTAGATCCTTTTGTGGCCTAGCAGAGACGTAAGCAACATAACAACGGCGAAGCTGAAAGGATAGTGTGGAGATTGATTGGTCCTCAATCAAATCTCCAAGTGGGAGAAATGTTGATAGCAAAGCACCACCTTCTCTAGAAGGTGGTGTCGGCAATTTGAACAAAGGATGCGGCTGTAGCTGCATTCTTTGAATAAAGAAAAAGGAAGAAGAAAAATTGAAACGGCGCATGCGTTTTAATTAATTAAATTAAATGCACAGTAGCCAAATTTTGGCTATAAAAGGGCGCTACTTCTCTCATTTCTTTGCATCGAATTCTTCAGTTTCTTTTCTCTCTTTCAGAGAATATTTGAGTCTAGTGAGTGAGAGATTGGGTGTATTGGGATTCTGGGTAGTGAGCCAAAATATTACAATACTTGTAATCCTTATATCACTAGTAAAATATTTTCTTTCTGTTTCGCCTGTGGACGTAGGCTAAAAGCCGAACCACGTAATTTCTGGTGTCCTGTGTGTTATTGTGTCTTATTATTTTCTCAATTTTATTTTAGCTGCGTGTCTGCTTCACCCACTAATTTCCTAACAGTGTTCGTGTGACAACAATGCTAACAAATATCAATTGACTAAGTAAATTAAATTTGGTGAATTAATACGAAACCGACCACAATTTATCAAAAGCACTTTATTGCATAATCTTCGTAGACATACATCGTCATCAAATCCCATAACAACAAAAACAGACAATTAAAAGAAAACACGAACATGCCATACATTAAAGCCAATAAAATATCAGAAATGAAAAGAATATTATAACGCCAAGCATTACATTTTTGTAACTACATTTCGGCTAGAGTGGCCCTAATTTGAAATTATAATGCTCTTTTGATGCTGTTGTTTTAGCAAAGTAGTTTTTGGATGCTAATTAAACACACGGGGGCTGGGCTGTGTTACAAGAATTATTTGTAATCTTTAATTTAATTGTTTATATGCCATCGCTATTTATTAATATTAATCGATAAATACGATTTGATCAGTCACCGAATATTTGAATTCATCAAAGCTGCTGTTATAAATGTCGTTATTAATTTCTTATTGAGTACGTACGAATAATGTATAATGGCTATCCCTTTCTCAGCTGTTGAAATTAACTTCATTTTGCCGTCCTTCGGTTTGCATGAAATTAAGGAATCCTCTTACCAGAAGGGCTACTTTACTTCAATTTTCATCCATTTAATCTGTTCAATCTTTTAATTAGACTTTCATTCGTTGATCTATTCATTTCAATAATAGAAGAATAAAGGTTACTCATTGCAGCTTTTCGACAATATACACACACACACACAATTGGACCTCTGCAAATGTCCGAAGCTCAAATACTTGCCGTAGAAGGGCCTGCCTTCCTCACTTTTGCGATTATGGATCTCGGAATGTCCGCTGATGGAAGAGAAGTGCAGAAAGGATGGAGGACAATATTGGGACTTGTTAACCCACATACCCGATGTTGAAACAGATTGGGATTGGGTTTGGGATTTTGATGACTGAACAGAATAGAGGACGACTGAAATATTTTATTATTATTTTATTTTGTTTTCTTTTGAGTGCGCTTGTGAATGTAATTTTAAAATTTAAATCTCAGTTGAAAATTATTTTAAATCAATATGGTTTGGTGTCGATGAGTTTTTGAAGGCCGAGCAGAGGACGACTGAAATATTTTTATTATTATTATTATTTTCATTTAGATGCGTTTGTGAATGTAATTTTAAAATTCAAATCTCAGTTGACAACTATTTTAAATTAATACGGTTCCTTATCAGTGAGTTTTTATTACGTAAATTGGTTTTTAAAATAAAAAGAAAAATTTCTAGCGGCGGGGGATTGTAGAAAATTTATTAATGAATTGATCTCAAATTTCAAAAGCGAATTAATTAATGAATTAATCCCATTCTCGCCTGTCGAAACAAACTTGACTTTCTTTTATTTTTTTCCTTCCGCTGTACGGTTACGTATGCAAAAAAAATTGGTAAGATTCGTCTTTGTAATTAATTAGCATGTTAGTGTGCTTCTTTTGTTGTATAACAAAAATAGTGTGCGGCGCTTTTGATGACCGAAATATTTTATCATTAGCATTTTTCATTTTTCAAATTCATTATTTTGGCAGAGGAAGACTCCATTAATTAATTAATGAATTCAATTTTTATGCCCATCTCAATCTCATTCTCCGCTGTTAATATTCATAATAATTAATTAATGACTTCATTTTTTATGCCTATGCTTGAGGGCCGGACTGTATTACAAAATTATTTAATTTAATTGCTCATGTGCCATTGCTATTAATATTCATAATTATAGTTATTTAGCAGTTATTATATATTTAGATTCATTAAAACTGTGTAATATTTAGATTCTTCAAAACTATTATAATTGCAGTGAATCATCGTATTAAAAATATCAATATGAAATAAGAGGGAGTGTCTTTATGAATTGGAGTAGAATTTTTTTCTCGTTTACAATTCATAATAAGTTTTAGAGAAAAAGATTTTTTTTTAAATTTTTATCAATAAAAACCAAGCTCATTAATTCTTTTACTACTGCGGTATGACTAGGATTTATTATTGTTGTTAATAGATGTAAGCCATCCTCAAAATATCCAAATATAATAAAGAGAACATCAAAAGAGAAACATCCCTCTACAAAACCCAAAAAAGATAGAAGCAAAAAGCACATCAAGCAAAGCAAACACTTCCTTCTTTGATTACTTACAATTAAGCCTTAGTAGTCTTTATTTATATATTCTCTTCATCGAACTTTGGCACATATTGTTTTGAAATGTTACACGTTGGATTATATAAATGCTCGACTGCTCTTTGTTAAAATAGCATGATTCGACAGTAATTAATATAAATGAAAATTGAATTCGCTAGATTAATATTATTTCGTCCACATAGAATCTAAATTATAAATTGTTAATATGCTGACTATTTTAAATATTTTAAATTTCAAAGTCATTTATATTTTGCTTTATTTGTGTGTACGCGCGTGAGTGTCTATATTCACACATATACATATGATGAAATTGAAATTGTTTTGATCGTGTATGTTAGTGCTCCTTCTATTGTGAGGGTCCAGTTATATATAATAATAATGATGCTGACAAATACCAGAGCAAATTAAATTTGATTGATTAATAGTACACCGAGCATGAGTAAATAATAGTAAGCCGAGGATGAGTTCATGAATTAGTTGTTTATGTGCCATCGCAATTAATTTTTTTAAATATAATTTATCAATTATCAAACTATAATTCTAACAAATCTTTGTATTAACACATTAATATGACACAAGCCCAATGTCCTTATGAATTGGAGTGTGATAATTTTTCCCCCTCTTAAAATATGTTATATGTGCCAAAGAAAAAAACTTTTTGCATTTTTATTAGAATAAACCAAGCGTATTAATTTCTTTTGGTGCTATCGGACTCTATCATCGTTAATACATATAAGCCATCCTCAAAAGCCCATCAAAATAAAATTAATAGAACATCCAAAGAGAAACATCTCACAAAACCTGGAAAAGATCATAAACAAATAGCACATCAAGTAACGCGAGCACTTCTTTCTTTAATCAAATACATTTGAGCTTTGATGGCGTTAATATCTTCACCGGAAGAATTCCTAGCCTCTTCATCAATGTTGATGACCTTAGGTTGCCTCTTCTGCTTCCTATCAAAGATAGGTTTAACAGGATGACCCACTTATTAGATTACCTTGTTTCCGTCAGTTTTTTGTCAATTTTTTTTTTTCATGTATCATTTCTTAAAAAGTATTTAAGCACCTGACCACGTAAAAAATAGTGTGAGAAGGAAAAAGGAAAAGGATTATTTAGAAATAAACTTAAATTAATAGCCGATAGAATCTAACAACAAAGATCTATATTTAACAATATGTATAATCAATACATGGCAAACGCAATACATGTGAACTCTTTAATTAATAATTAATAAACTACAACTTAAAGACGCATACGCTTGCAACAATTTTAATCTCTGCATGACATTAATTAACAATATACAATTTAAAGAAAAAAAAAGATAGAAATTAAACAGAGAGTAAAGCCTCCCAAAAGAAAG
This sequence comes from Aegle marmelos, assembly GCA_030449875.1. NCBI lineage: Eukaryota > Viridiplantae > Streptophyta > Magnoliopsida > Sapindales > Rutaceae > Aegle > Aegle marmelos. The sequence continues at coordinate 262,344 of JASUUL010000043.1, read as the reverse complement.
AGAATGTAAATATGTGTGTGTGTGTGCATTGTGTGATGAAGTTTACTGCAGATACAAACACACACACACACACACACAAAACTTAATAATGCAAAACATGATCATTGATCAAGTCTCTGGCATTTGCGTGATCCCATAAATAAATAAAGAAAGGAAGAAACGCATGCTCAGGGACACGTGAACTGAGAGAACCGAAGCTTTTAATTTGTCTCTCCGTACAACATTTAAGTTTTTACGTAATTTTAATTGTTTTTCTTTTGGGGTCCCCACCACCCTTTTTTTTTCTTTTGTTCTTCCTTTCGCTTTTACTTTGTTGCAATTAATTTTTTTATTTATTTTTGGTGTTTATATTTATTTCACTTGACATAAACTCATTAAAAAAAAAGAGAAAAAAAACACTACATGTAATCTATCCTTCTAAATCTTGAGATTATAGAATAGTTTTTTATTAACTATAAAAGATAATGCTAGATAAATTTAAATCAATTTTTTCATTTTCTTACTTTTTCAATACTCAAACTCCATAATTATTGATAGATTTTATTCCTATTGAGAATAAATTTCTCAATCGGTAAAAAATATTTACTTCAGAATGGAACTTCAGTCTCATCAACTCGATAGTCATCAAATCAATAGAAAATTTTTTACTTTCTATAATGAGATAAAAATTATATCTCATGAAGAATCATTTATCACTCGTTAAAATTCGACATTCGAGTATAAAAATTCTTAAATAGGAGTAGATTTCACTTACATCCAACTAGTTTTATTTGCATTGTGAGTAAATTATCAAACAATAAGTGAGATTAGATTTTGATCCCATCAAGCGTAGACATCCAAAAATGAAAATTTCGCCTTGTCTTCTAAATATGTAATCGTAGGATTACAAAATTTCTCACCCAATAATTTATCCAGATTTCGTTGTAAAGGGGGAATAAAAAGGAAAAACTAAATAAATAATTTAATGAACAAATTAAAACACTTCAGCAACATGCAAATTCCACCATCTGTGGGTAACTTGTGCAACTCGAAAAAGCACTTTTGCGAGCCAATCACAAGGCGTGTGGTGAGGTCTTTGTTGGGCCATGCCATCAACTTGTTTCATTTTATTTTCATCATTATTGTTATTAATGCGGTTGTGATAATTTTTCAGCTAAATTTACGTGCATTGAAGTTAGCACTAATATTACACTCCGTGCTCTGCTGAAAATACACAGCAATCAAACAAGAACAAATTAGAGGGTTGCGTGTAAGAAAACACATAAAATGGAAATCAGTGAAGTTTGTTTTTGCCGCTACCCTCCCTGCACTGCAGAATGCAGAAAGTGTTTTTGAATGTTTATGGATACCAGCTCTGATTTTCATTACTGTTTTATCACATGAACAGACAGTAGTTCAGGAGCCACTGAATTACCCAACCAAAAAATGTGAAAAATTAAAAAATAAACTGACTCATCTAAATCCGTGCCTGCACTCTGCAGCCAGCAGCTTCCTTTCTGAATTGTTGTCTTCTGCATTTAAAATAAAAAGCTATCTGAATTTCAACTTTCAACAGTTACGTATGCTTGAGCAAGTGCGTCGAGGTTGCAACAAAATATTTACTAACGTCATGCTAAATTTTTTGTACTGGGTAATTCTTGCTCCCTGAAAAATTAACAATGCACAAGTGGAATTGTAGAACGACATCGAAACACCCACAAGCATGAGATAACAGAAACAAGCACTAAGGGTGCTCTTGTGGTCCCTACATTATCCAGGAGGATATGGCATCTGTTACCAAATGGGTGCTCTGGATTCTCCACTACACCAGAATCACTAGATAGAGAAATGTAAGGAAAAGATGAAACAGTTAACCTGACCGTGAATATTCATCCTTCAATGCCTACTTGAATCAAATCGTAGCCGCGAGCTTAAAGAATTAGTGGCAATGGTATGCATCTATCTACATATTCGTGATAATGGCCAATACGAGGCTGCGCTTTACAACTATTGTAAATATGACTGGTGACAAGTAATTCCGTCTCAAATAGATTTTTTGGGTCATGAGTTGTTTACAATATTTTTGTTACAAAAAATAATACGTCTCAAATCGAAAGTGTTTTCCATGAGGTTTTATAAGTTACTAAATTATTATTTGACCATATGATTTGATGAATGGATGCCGTTTATAAACATTGAACGCGATAATTAGTTTTGTCTTCTCAAGTTTGATCAGGCTTCTGGCTCTAGGATTCTCTCGTAAGTCTGAATTCCACTGAGCAAAGCATTCTTGTAGATAAGACATTCACCTCAAATAGCTTACCGGTTACGAGAGGAAGAACCATACCAAGCTACCATTCAAGCGGCCTTTTTCAAGTCTATACTGTATTTACATGTGGCATTTTTTGCCACCATTAATTATCTCTGTGACTCCTAAGGTCGTCCGTACATCCTGACGAGTCTCCTAGCATATTCAACATCGTAATCAAAAGGGTTTGGCATAGGAGCGAACTGTGTCTGAGCTGATGTTGAAGCAGAAGCAGAAGCATGATATGCTTGTGGCACTTCATACTGCATCGGATTCCTGTACCAATTTGTATATGCTGAGGGATATAAAGGCGGAGCATGAGTTCGTAGCAATTGGTAATACGGGGAGTAAAAGTTTGGATCTGCACTCGGATCATATGCACAAAAGTGGCCTGGATGATATGGTGGAATTGATTGGTGGCCGAATCTCCTTATCACCTGTGTTGCTTCCCACTTCTGCATTTGATAATTATATGCTGCGGGGACCGGACTCTGAACGAAAGAAAAAACGCGACATCTTTCGAATTAATTAATTAATGTCAAGAGAGGAGAGTCTTGATCAGTAATTGATTGGTGACCGATCCAAATCGGAATTTAGCCAAAATATCCATTTAATCCAAACTATTTCGAATAGGATCAGATCAGATTTGATATTTGGGTTGAAACAGGATGGATTTTTTTTTTCAATCTAAATTTTTCAAAATCCAACGGGATTCATCCGAATCCGATCGGAGACCAAAATTGCCCATCCCTAAAAGCAGCTACCCCTTCCTAATTGGCACATTTTATTTTATAGTGTGTGATAAATGTGAGACTCTAATAATGTTTTAGAGATATGAAAAAATTAAAGGGCCGACAACAGACGTCTATGCATATGTGACCTTATGGATTACTAAAAATGACTCACTGTCGACATTGGCATGTAATTTAATTTTGTGTTGTGTGTGTATGCAAAGATTAACCAAACTCTTTTTTGACATTCTCTAGCGTCTTTGGCCGAAAATATTTGACTTTTCTAATTTGTACAAAAACCAAAAAAATGGATACAGCAAGGCCCGAATTAAAGACTACAGTATACACATGCATGTACCAAAAGAAAAAAAAAATGTTTAAAAATTTGAGTTTATTAAAGAATTGAGTTGTTAAGGATATTACGTAATTCATTCTCCTCTTTTATTTGTTGTGCTTAACTAGTGTCTTCATTATTTGTCTATTTTCTCAAATTTTTTCTTAAAAAAAAAAATCAAACTTGTCTATTATACTTCATGTTTACTTTATAAAATCTGGCGTTTCATGATGCAGGACAAATTATTTAGGGTTAATTATTTTAAGAAGCATTAGAGAGTATTTCTACTTCTATTCAAGAAGATTCGCATGTGTGTTTGCGTGTGTAAGCAACACAACCAAAATCTTTTTGCTGCGCACTGATTTTGTCTACAGAATCTGGTAACAGTTATCGGTGCTGGGCTCTGTTTCTCTTTTCACTTCTCTTATCGGAAGAAAGTTCATTTTGCTTACCAAGTGGTGGTGACGGGGGCATTGCCAAATTATTAGTCGTTGGTCAATAAAGTAAAAACGCGTAATTTCTACTAAGCCCCGCGACCAGACCCTTCACAATCACAAACTCATTCTGCTTAATTATCCATTTTCTTATTCTGCTTTCCAAAACCCATAATTCTGCTCCTTTCTTTCTTTGCCAAAAAAAAAAATGTCAATCATCTGAGAGGCAATCCTAACGGCTTCCGTGGAGCTGCTTGTCAAAAAGTTAGCTTCAGAGGGGATTAGGTGGTTTTCACGCCAAGAAATGATCCAAGACGATCTGGTGAAGTGGAAGAGCACGCTGGTGTTGATTCAGGCGGTGCTCGATGATGCCGAGGAGAAGCAGAGGAGTGTTGGGTCTGTGAAGATATGGCTTGCCGACCTTGACAATTTGCCTTTTGACGTTAAAGAGTTCTTTGGGAGAATTATCATCTTTAGCATGGAAAAACAAAAGCGTACAGTAATCTTACGATTGTTAATATAAAGCAGCTAACTCTGAAAAATTTTTTCAAAAAAAATTAATATTCAAATAAAACATAATAAATTCTTACTCAAAGTAAATTAATAGTATAAACGTAATCATATATTTTTTTAAATGTTGAATATTTTTTTAATAATTTATTAATTTATTTATTAATTAATATTCGTTAAATTTTAATAATTTTTTTCATAGTCCTAGAGTTATTAATTTATCAAGATTTAATTATATGGGAAACAATGCAATTTATAACAATATATTGTTGCAATGGTGGATTAGCAAAATTTCTGGCAATTCTCTTTTCATAAATAACAACCATTTGATTCGGATGACATTAACCACGTAAATGTTGATAACACATGATTTTTTTTTTAAAGACCAGTTTTGCTAATGATTAGTCAAAGAAAAATTCAAAGGAGAAAATTAAAGGAAAACATCCATGTGGGGTTCGTATTGGGAATGACCATTTGCAATTTTTGCTATCCCACAATTTGCTTTCTTCTTTGTACGTTTACTATTTGAGTGAATGTACTCATAAGTCCATATGCTGGTACGGTGTTGGATACTTATTTTAAGTTGATAATTACATTCGTCCACAGGTGAAAAATAATACCTGCTTTAGATTTGCTGTCGATGGCTGCCCATATTTCCAGAACTAGTCTAGCATTATGGAGAAGAAAGCCAAAAATCACAAAACTAATTAGATGTAATGGGTTCAGACGGTAGCCAAACACCACTTCGTTATTTATTTACAAATCTAACCGTTAGATCAATGTAATTAAAATCTAACGGCTGGGATGGGCAGAATAACGACAAAAAAGTGGGGTATGGAGTTGGATCCTGGAACAAAGAAGAAAAATTAATTACGGTATATGAACTTTTTTTAAAGAAAAATACATTTTGTGACAATTTGAATATTATTTTTGTTAAGTTAGATTATACATCAATATAAAATAAGGTTGAAATTTATGAGTATTAATATGAAAGAAGTGATAAAGTTAGCCCAGTATTAGCATCGGCGGAATGTCACCTCAGAATGTTAGTCAATTTGTTTAATCCAGCTTAATCCAAGCACATACATTTGCGTGTGCAGAGAGATCTGGATATCAATATAAATAGGCTTGTAAAAATCAGATTCAACATAACAAAAAATATCTTGAGCTCATCAAATTCCTTTCTCAAGTCAATATTTTCCTTTCAACTGATAAGTAGTGTTCTGTTAGAATTTCAATTTTAATAATCCCTATTAACTAGGGTACATATTTAATACTTGACTTATTCTCTAATTTGATTACCACTATAAACGTGGGCTATTTTTTCTGATTTCTATTAAGCTGTAAAGGCTATATATTAGCCAAATCTGTTTAGTAAATAACAAGTCATTGTTCTAGAATTGTTTGAGTTTCTTGTGTTTAATCTTTGATTCCTAACATTCTGGTATCAGAGCTCCTACTGGGGTTATAGAAACAAAACAACAGTTTTTTTAGTAACAGAGAGCAAATAGAAGCATGGCAAGTGAAGGGAATTTCGTGCAACCTGCAATTCCTCATTTCGATGGTCATTACGATCATTAGAGCATGTTGATGGAGAACTTTTTGAGGTCTAAAGAGTATTGGAGTCTTGTGGAGACAGGCTATGACGAGCCAAAAGTTGGAGCAACTGTCAGCCAAGCACAGCAAAAGAGGCTTGATGAGTTGAGGCTGAAGGACCTCAAAGTGAAGAACTATCTTTTTCAGGCAATTGATCGAACCATCCTAGAAACCATTCTAAAAAAGGACACATCGAAGCAAATTTGGGATTCCATAAAAAAGAAGTATGAAAGCAATGCACGAGTGAAACGCTCAATTCTTCAGGCACTCCGCAAAGAGTTTAAAACTCTTGAAATGAAATCTTGTGAGAATGTTAATGACTATTTTTCTAGAGTTATGTCTATTGCAAATAGAATGAGAGTGCATGGGGAATAAATGCAGGATATGGCAGTGGTAGGGAAAATTCTTTGTTCCTTGAGCAAAAAATTTAATTATATAGTTTGTTCAATTGAGGAATCGAAGAATATAGATGGGATTTCAATTGATGAATTGCAAAGTTCATTAATTGTTCATGAACAGAAGTTTCACAAACACACTGGAGAAGAACAAGCTTTAAAAGTGACTCCTGAAGATAGATCAGGGGCAGGAGGTCATGGACAAGGATCATTTAGAGGTAGAGGAAGGGGCAGAGGGCGCCAACCCTTGGACAAAGCAACTGTCGAGTGTTACCATTGTCATAAACTTAGACACTTTCGGTTCGAATGTCCAAATTGGGACAAGAAGGCCAACTATGCTGAATTAGAGGAAGAAGAAGAGATATTGCTCATGGCTCATGTTAAGACGATTGAAGCTAGAAGGTAGGATGTTTGGTTTCTGGACTCGGGGTGCAGCAATCATATGTGTGGAGACAAAACTTTATTTTGTGATCTAAATGAGAGTTTCAGGAAGATGGTTAAGTCGGGAAATAATAAGGATAACAATATTGGGAAAAGGTAATGTAAGGCTGAAGATAAATGGTGATATTTATATAGTGACATAGGTGTTTTATATGCCAGAATTAAAGAATAATCTCTTGAGTATTGGACAACTACAAGAAAGAGGTTTGGCTATTCTGATTTAACATGGGAGATGCAAGATATATCATCAGGAGAAGAGTATGATAATACAAACCGAAATGACTACAAATCGAATGTTTGTATTGATTGTAACATCACTGCCTCAAAAGCCAGCCTGCTTTCACACAACCACATAGGACTTAGCTCATTTATGGCACTGTAGATATGGACATTTGGGTCATAAAGGGTTGAGAACTCTTCAGTATAAGAAAATGGTACATGGCATACCTCAGTTCAATACTCCAACTAGTGTGTGCACTGATTGTATGATTGGGAAGTAGCACCGGGATCCAATTCCAAAGAAGAGTAGTTGGAGAGCTACTGAAAAACTTCAGCTTGTACATGCAGACATTTGTGGACCTATTTCACCTACTTCAAACAGCAAAAAGAGGTATTTCATAAGCTTTATTAATGACTTCACTAGAAAAATATGGACTTATTTTTTAGTTGAGAAATCTAAAGCTTTACTTACTTTCAAGCATTATAAGAATTCTGTTGAGAAAGAAATAGGTTGTTGTATAAAATGCTTGCGTACTGATAGAGGAGGTGAATTTAATTCATTTGAGTTTAATGAGTTCTGCAAAGAGCATGAGATTAAAAGGCAATTGACAGCAGCATACACTTCACAACAGAATGGAGTAGCTAAAAGGAAGAATTGAACTATTATGAATATGGTTCGGTGCATGCTCTCAGAGAAAAGGATTCCTAAGACATTCTGGCCAGAAGTTGTTAATTGGACAAGACATGTTCTGAATAGAAGCCCTACACTAGCCGTGAAAGATATGACGCCTGAAGAAGCATAGAGTGGATGCAAGCCCTCAGTTGCACACTTTAGAGTTTTTAGGTGTGTAACTCATGTGCATTTTCCAGATGTGAAGAGGACTAAGCTGGAAAATAAGAGTTTCATTTGTGTGCTCTTGGGAGTAAGTGATAAGTCTAAAGCATATAGACTTTATGATCCTATAGCTAAAAAGATTATTATTAGCAAGGATGTTGTGTTTGAAGAAAATAGGGCATGGAGCTAGGATGAAAGCTATGAAGAGTAGGTGTTGGTCGATGATGATAAAGAGGCTGCAAGTGTAGAAAATGAAGAGGTTACAGAAGAAATGGAGAACACTTCTCCAATCTCTAGAGATGAAAGCATGTCATCCATTTCAGATGAAGCAAGGGTTCGAAGGACTCCAGGATGGATGGAAGATTATGTGAGTGGCGATGGTCTTTCAGAAGGAGAGGATGAGGTAAATTTTATATATTTTGACTCAATTGATCTATTTTGAAGAAGCGAAAGAAGTGTAAGAAATGAAGGGTAGTAATAGACTCAAAATAAAAGCTATAGAAAGAAACAACACTTGGAAGCTCACCGATCTACCAATTGGTGCAAAGAAAATTGAGTTAAATGGGTCTATAAGACCAAACTGAAGGAGAATGGAGAAATAGATAAATATAAAGCTCGTTTGCTGGCAAAGGGATATGTGCAGCAGCAAGGAATTGATTACAGTGAGGTGTTTGCACCTATTGCAAAAATGGATACAGTGAGGATAATTCTAGTACTTGCTGCTCAAAATGGATGGACTATTTATCAGCTTGACATAAAATCTGCTTTTCTACATGGGGAACTGAGTGAAGAAGTGTATGTGGAGCAGCAAGGATATGTCCAGAAAGATAATTCTCAGAAAGTCTACAAGTTAAAGAAAGCTTTGTATGGGCTTAAACAAGCTCCACGAGCTTGGTTTAGTCGTATTGAGGCTCATTTCATAAATGAAGGTTTTGAGAAGTTGTTCACTAAGATAAGTAGAGAAGGTAAAATTCTAATTGTCAGTTTATATGTAGATGATCTTATATTTACTGGCAATGATGAGTTGATATTCCTTAAGTTTAAAAATTCTATGGTGCGCGAGTTTGATATGACTGATTTGGGGAAAATGAGATACTTTCTTGGAGTTGAAGTGCAGCAAGGATCCAATGGCATTCATATCAGTCAGAGGAAGTATGCTTTGGAGATATTGAAAAGATTTGGAATGAAAGATTGTAATTCAGTTCACAACCCGATTGTTCCAGGTTTTAAGATTTTTAAGGATGAGAATGGCGTTAAGGTGGATGAGACTTACTTCAAGCAAATTGTGGGGAGTCTTATGTACCTAACTGCAACTAGGCCCCGACTTGATGTTTATAGTGAGTCTTATTAGCAGATATATGGGAAAGCCAACTGAATTACATTTTCAAGCTATCAAAAGAGTTTTGAGGTATTTGAATAGAACTATCGATTTTGGGATCTTCTACAAGAAGGGAGGGAGTAAGAGTCTAATTGGCTATATTGACAGTGATTATGCAGGTGATATAGAAGATCAAAAGAGCACTTTAGGGTATGTGTTTATGTTAGGCTCTGGAGTTGTTGCTTGGTCTTCAAAAAAGCAACCAATTGTTATTCTATCTACAATAGAGGCTGAGTTTGTAGCACCTGCTTCTTGTGCTGGCCAAGCTATTTGGATGAAGAGAATTTTTGAGAAGCTGAGTCAATCACAGAATGGGTGTACAACTATATTTTGCGACAATAGTTCCATAATAAAGTTGTCAAATAATTCAGTTATGCATGGGCGAAGTAAGCACATTGTCGTGCGTTTCCATTTTCTACGTGATCTTACAAAAGAAGGTACAGTTGAGTTGGTGTTTTGTGGTACACAAGAGCAGCTGGCAGATGTAATGACAAAGCCACTGAAGCTTGAAACTTTTCAGAAGCTTCGTGATTAGTTGGAAGTTTTTCCAGTTCTAGAAGTAAACTAGTTACTAATAACTAGTTTAAGGGAGGGATTGATTAGTAGTGTTCTGTTAGATTTCAGTTTTAATAATCCTTATTAACTAGGGTGTAGATTTAATATTTGATTTATTCTCTAGTTTGATTACCACTGTAAATGTGGGCTTTTTTTTTCTGATTTCTATTAAGCTATAAAGGCTATATATTAGCCAAATCTGTTTAGTAAATAACAAGTCATTATTCCAGAATTGTTTGAGTTTCTTGTGTTTAATCTTTGATTCCTAACATTAACTTTCTCGTTAACCAAACAACATCATTCTGTAAATTAAGCTTTGATTATTTGGTGCCGTGTGGATCCTGCTAATCCATTTTACACTTCAACTAATTAACCTCTTAATAAATTCCCAATTGGCTTCGATTGTCCTTAAAATAATATTAATCCTGCCGGCCTACGTCAAGATTCTCTAGTTTGGGACTGGATGCTTTGAATTTTTTAAACTCCAACTTGCTCTTAAAATAGTGGTGCAACTTTTGACTTGAAAGTAACAAGGCGTCAGGATTCAGTTCCCATTTTAATTAGAAAGAAATCGATACACTACCCTTGCACTGCGTGGGCCTTAAGGAACTGACGTTCTGGCAGTTACCAAAAAAAAAAAAAAAGTGATCGGTTGAATTCAAAAACAGGAAAAAAAAAAGAAAAAGAAAAAAAATCTTGATGGGTTGATGAATTAATAGTTTTTGCTGGTGGAAATGATAAACTAAATCTTTTTTTTTTTCAACGAAATACCATATTGCATTTCATTTCTCGAAATTGTATGACTACCAAGGCAAGAATCTTGCATCGTAAAAGAATAAACCAAGATAAACACCAAATAATTGATGCAGTGAAGCCCAAAAGACTCTAAATGACATTAATTTACAAAAAAACACAAAAACAATTGACTTGTCTTGTTTTCGCATTGCGGTTATTTCAATTGTGTTTATTTGTTTGGTAACATATTAATCGTGATATTGTTTTATTAAATATATATATATATAACAATAGTAGCAACAGCGAAAGGATGAGGAAGTGAAAGAGGAGCCGGTCGAACTGGTGACCCAAGTCAAGAAGAAGACCTAGAAAAATGAACTCGACTCTGATCTTTTTTTTGTGGGCCCAACTGTCTTTGCTGATGAATCTTTGAAGAGATATCCAGATAGATACATGTACTCCTCAAAGGCTGAATTTTTTTTTTCATTTTGGTCCTCTTTTTTTCTACAAGTATTTTTTGGGTTGTGTTTGCTGAACTTTGTTGTTGTATTTTAAGGGTCATAAGAAGAAGAAAGTGCTGCAAAGGTTTCATCTATTGGTAACTTTTCTCTCACGGGCCTTCAATGATACTTTATTATATTTTTATTTACTTTATTTTTTGTGAATATTTGAAATTTGACGAGGCTATTCTTTATAGGTTATGCTTGTGAATTGTAACTATTACTTAATTTTAAAAGCATAGCGGCATAATTTTACTTTGCGTAGTTGTTTCTGTTTACTTAGCACCTACTCATTTTATCTAATATCAACTTTGGATTAAAAGCCGCACAACCTTACTCCTAAATACGCCTATTGTTGGGTAGAATTTAATTGTTTTGTGGGCATAGAGCTTTGAATGAAGAAGAGGAGGTTCAGCAAGCAAGGTGTCATTACACCTAAGCTTTAATAGATGGTTGTTTGTACAATCTTGGTGATGATGCTTATGTCAAAGTAAATTCTTATTTCTCTCTCTTGCCGTGTTTATTCTCTCTTCATTTAACAATTCTTTTCTAATTCATATTTCTATATTTTGTTTCTTTGTTTAAAGGTTTAGGAGGGAGCTGCTGATTACATAGCTAGAATAGTTGAATTGTTTAATACGTAGATGAGAAACTGTACTTTAAGGCTCGATGGTTATACAGGGCTAAAGGCACTGTGAGATTATCCTACAATTACCTAGTAATATCTTCACATATTTTTTTTATAGATAAAACTTGTAATCTTTGGCTTAATTTCAGGTCATTAAGGATCTTGCCTATCTTGTTGACAAGAAAAGAGTATTTCTTTCAGATGTCGAAGATGACAACCAGTTGAATTACATTATGTCTATAGTGAAAATTACTGAAGTGGCAGCCAATGTATGATCATCATATGCTTGTTTCTTTTGTTAAAGCACCCTTTTTATTGTTAAATAGCTGTTTTCATATAGATATTAACAACCATAATTAGTTCAATTCACATTATAGATGGACTAGAAGACAAAACAAAAAAATATTCCTCCCTGCGATCTATACTAGATATGAAATACACATTGCTTCATCTGACATTTTCAAACATCAACAATGGTAATTTCTGTTGCACTATTGTAGAAATTTTTCAATGACGAGACAACTTATATTTTGATAATTTTTTTCCTCATGGCATTTAATATTTTTGTTTTCCTTATCACAATCTTCATTTATTGTAATTTTGCTATCTTGGTTTTGTAATTCAGAAAGTAAAAGAAGGGATAGTGATCCACCATCAACTATTTCAAGTGAAACTGGCTCAAACAGTCCAACTGGGGAGCCTAAAATACGTTTAATGAACCTGTATTCTGGCTGTGGAGCCATGTCTGCTGGTTTATGCATTGGCGCATCTTTAGCTGGAGTAAAACTAGTCATTGTAAGTCAAAATCTAAAACTGGGTAATTGCTCTGAACAGGGAAGTGAGCTAAAATGATATCAACTTATATTTATGGACAGGTTAAGAAAATTTTTGAGTTTCTGAAAAATGGCTTCCATGAGATCAGCAGTTCTTTGGATTTATCTTTTGAAGATGATTTAGTTGCTGATGAGAAGATTCCATTCCTAGCTTATCTTGCCAGTATTCTGAAATAGCGTTCTTTTTTCCCCTACGAGCCACCAGCTGGAAGCAAAAGATTCAGGAGCCTGATTGCTGACTTCATGAAAAAGTACCATCATATTCCGCTAAATGCCGATGTGAGAAAACCTCAACCACTCATCTATTTTTGTAACTTTTGTATTGTCTGCCCTAGGTTCTGTGTGCCCGGATGCATTTTTTCAATTTCTTTGCATGTGAACTCCTAGGTTCTGTTCCTCCTGATGCCTTATCTCAATTTCTTTACATGTGAGCTTGGTGCAATCATATTAGTTTAGGAGGGAATCTATTGGTCATCTACTTGTTTTTGATGAATAGCGTATGAAACAATCTCGTTATTTTTTATTCTCAATACGTAGAGCTCTATGGTCAAATTGCTTATCTTCTTTTATCCTCATTACAATTTTTTCAGACTACTTCTACTTCATGCAATTGTGATAATTTGTGTTGGTTTTGTGGTCATTCTTATGTCCGTTGGAAAAATACTGTAATGTGAAATTCTGTCTAGGTATCCCTGATTCCTTTTGCATCCTGTCCCCTCAAGTAGTTAACTGCATTTTTGGATTTGTTGATTTATTTCGTTCGATGAAATCTTGATTCTCATGTTATCTATCTGTTCATTTAATTTGACCGTGGAATGTGTTGTTGCTGTGAGTTATGCTGCATATGTTTGTTCTTCATCCAGTCTTTTATCTAAACATAGACGTTTGGATGTACTTCTATATGTACTGGGCCTGAGATGTTTGCACCTGACCTACTTATTAATGTACATGAAAAATGAAGAACTTTTTGAGATCTGGAATGGATCAAGACCTGCAACTTTCAATTTGTAGATTTTCCACCATCCAGTCCAATCATAAAAAACAGTTTGTGATGCTGCATGCATAAACTAGCCAAGCTTAAAGATGCTGTAGTTGCCTTTTTCTCTTCTTCTGTATATGCGTAAAACAATCCACATTCCTAACTTTTCTTCTCCACTTGTTTCTTTCTTTCCTTCAAGAGCTGTGGCAATTGAGGATGCTCTTCGATTATTTTCACCTCGCCTTGCAATTGTTGATGAACGTCTAACCAGACACTTACCAAAGCAATGGTTAACAAGTTTAACACTTAAGGTATGATCTATTTCTGATTTATTTTCTGTTATTTTGACGTAGTTGAAAATATCATTTTTGGGTAGATTTTCTTTGCTATGCTTGGAACAAGTAATAGTGCTCATTGCCTTGCTTCAACTCATACTAGTTTAGACGCACTGCAGAATTTTTTAGATGATAAAATATCAGATATGAAATCAGCACATTGTAGTACTGTTGCCTTTACTCCTCAAGTGACAGTAAAAACTAGTAATTGCAGTAGATGATATATTTAATGAAAATTACTGGGGAGAAAGACTGAAGGAACATAGTGAGCAGGGATAGCTTCGTCTTACGTTGTGATGTTTGATTTTCGCAGCCTTGACTAGTGGAGCTAAGAAGTTTATCCAATTCCTAATGTACTGAGAACATTTCATTTTTATTTGTAGTTGCTGCGTTTATGGTCTTGGCTAGAATCTTGTTCGAAGACATTTCCCCAATCCACCTTCTTTGAATTTCTTTGTTGTCGTTAGTCATCTTGGGCTGCATAACTACAAAAATATCCTTCTTGCAGGGTACAGATACTGAAAATTCTTCAGAGCATGTACTAACAGTAATTGAAGCACCAAGCCAGTCAGATTTGATGGTGGAGCTAATAAAGAAGCTGAAGCCTCAGGTGGTAATTTCTGGGATTGGTGATTTTGAGGCTGTTACCAGTTCAGCTTTTGTGCATCTTCTAGATGTTACAAGAGAAGTTGGATCTCGTCTTTTCTTGGATATATCTGATCACTTTGAGCTCTCCAGCCTCCCAAGTTCCAGTGGGGTCCTTAAATATCTTGCTGGAAATGTCCTTCCTTCACATGAGGCAGTTATTTGTGGCCTTGTTAAAAATCAGGTGATTGTTTTTCCGTCTACTGGCCACTTGACTGTTATGTTATTACAAAGAGATTTCTGTTTTGTCTGATCAAGCCATAAGATGGGTTTCATGATTTGTTCTCATTGGTTATCTGTTAGCCTTTTGTTTTTATTTATAGAAGCCAAATTCATCTTTCCAGGTTTACTCAGATTTAGAAGTTGCTTATGTAATCTCAGAAGAAGAGGCCATCTTTAAGGCCTTGTCTAAGACTGTGGAAGTACTAGAAGGGACTACAGCACTGATTAGTCAAAACTACTATGGTTGTCTTTTTCATGAGCTTCTGGCTTTCCAGCTTGCTGAGCGACGTACGCATAAAGAGGTTATCCTTCTCTTTTTTTTTTTTTTTTCTCTTTTCATATCACAGAATCCAGTTTTGAATACATGTATTTAGGTACACAAGCACATGAATATTCATGCTTTTACGATATTTATAGTTGTTATGTATGTTACAAAAATTAGAAGCAACATTAGCAATGCAGTATCACGCAAGAACTATAATAACCTGGATTCTTTTTCCACCTGGATCTTTTTGTTGATTCACTTGGCATATGTTTATCCAACCTGTGATTTTTCTTAACATTTCTCTGTAGTTCATTTCATGGCACTTTTAGCTGCTACGTTGGCATTTTCTGCTATTTGTTTTTATTCATTGAAAGAAGTTAGCTCATGAAATTGCTATTTGATAAATGTTGTTCAGAGGGATTGCGAAAAGGCCAAATCAACTGAGATGATTGGGTTTCCTAGATCAGCCATCTCTGTCCTCAACAGTGCTGAACTATCAATTACTGAGATGCCAAACTCTGGCCTGATTCATATGGATGTAGACCAAAGCTTCTTGCCCATGCCATCTCTGGTCAAAGCTGCTACTTTTGAAAGTTTCGCAAGGCAAAACATGTCTGAGTCAGAAATTGATGTCACCCCCAGCATCCAACGGTATATCAAGAGCAATTTTGGTTTTCCAGTTGATATCAATGCAGAATTCATAAATGCAGATTGCTCTCAATCTCTGTTTAATAAGCTAGTCCTCTGTTGTATCCTAGAAGGTGGAACATTATGCTTCCCGGCTGGCTCAAATGGGAACTATGTTTCTGCTGCCAAATTTTTGAAAGCGAACATTGTGAATATTCCTACTGAGTCTGAAGTGGGCTTTAAGATGACAGAGAAGACACTTGTGACGGTACTTAAGACCGTGACGAAGCCGTGGGTGTACATTTCTGGTCCAACAATCAATCCAACTGGCTTGCTTTACAGCAACAAAGAGATAGAGAATATATTAACTGTTTGTGCAAAATATGGGGCAAGAGTTGTGATTGATACTACATTCTCAGGATTGGAAGTCAACTACGAGGGTTGGGGTGGTTGGAATTTGGAAAGCTGTTTGTTAAAGCTGTATTCTTCCACCAATTCGTCTTTCAATGTGTCGCTGCTCGGAGGGCTGTCTCTGAAGATGCTGACTGGAGCGCTCAAATTTGGGTTTCTGGTTCTAAATCATCCTCAATTGATGGATGCATTTAGTAGCTTTCCGGGATTAAGCAAGCCTCATAGCACAGTCAGATACGCTATAAAGAAGTTGCTTGGTCTGAGAGAACGAAAAGCAGAAGACTTGATGAATGCTGTTGCAGAACATATAAGAAACTTGGAGAGTATATCAAAGCGATTAAAGAGGTACTTCTGTCTGCCCTCTTATAAGAAAATTTGAGTTGACCAATTATATGCATTACATAATCTTTGGGTTATATTACTCAGTACTGAATCTACATGCTATCATTTTCTCCATGGTGATCTTTCTGCAACAGGCACCTGAGAAATGTGGACTGGAAGTGGTTCAATGCTGCGGTTGTGTTTCAATGGTGGCAAAGCCATCTGCCTATCTCAACAAAACCATAAAGATCAGCAAGCATTCATCTAGCAATGGTGAGAAAACAGCTATAGAACAAATCAAGCTTGATGACTTAAATATCAGGGAAGCCAGAGTCAAGGCATCTGGTTTATGCATCAACAATGGTTCATGGACCGGAATTCCTGGCTATTGCCGCTTCACAATTGCACTGGAAGAAAGCGAATTTGATCGAGCTTTGGAATGCATAGCTAAATTCAAAAGCATCGCACATATAGTTAACTAAAAATGCGGTTGTGATTTGTCATGATTTATTTCTATTGCCTGATGATGATACCCATCACGCCTTAGTTGTGAACAAATCGAAAATCAAAATTGAACCGGCTTTTACCGGTTAGCAACATTGTGACGTTTTGAGATTATAATAAATGACAACACTAAGTCTCCCGTGTGAATTGGGATAAAAATTATTTTCCCAATCACGCATTCATTTGAGCAATTCCTCTGTAGATATATAAAATAATGATGAAATTGTGCCCTACAATATTAATAATTTACGAGTAATTGGTTCAATATTAATACAAAACTATTTTAGGTTACATGTGGCATGTTCTAATACTAGCAAGCTTCCAAATCAGATTCCCAAAACGAAAGAAACGTTTCAATTTTCTCCAGAACATTCTGCAAACGATTCTTCTAGTCTCCACGCTGTGATAGAATTTTCTAAGTTTCTTTGTAAACACTTCTAAAGAACCATCCAGGTACCGAGCTATAATCCAACCTAAGCGTATATATCTCTCTACTTCACCTCCCTCCATTTCACCAGAAAATCAACAAACAGTTTGCCTTGAAACAAACACTCTCAAAAAGATAACGAGCTACCCAGATGGCGAAATCAAGAATTCTTCCAGGGACAATGGCGTTTCTTGTTATGTCTGCAGCATTGATGATCATGGCATCACAAGCAAATGCTCTGTTGCCGTACACGCGATCACCTTTCTTTGACATGATGTTCCCATGACAGAAGATCCTTTCAGGGTTCTTGAACAAACTCCTCTAACAATCCCAAAAGGAGCTGATCATCATCAAACTCTAGCCTTGGCGAGAGCAGACTGGAAGGAGACACCAACAGCACACGTGATCACACTCGACATTCCAGGGATGAAGAAAGATGATGTGAAGATTGAAGTTGAAGAGAACAGGGTACTGAGAGTGAGTGGGGAGAGGAAGAGGAATGATTATTATAGGGAGGGAGTTGAAGGAGAGAAATGGCACAGGGCTGAGAGAACATTTGGCAAGTTTTGGAGGCAGTTCAGGATGCCGATGAGTGCTGACTTGCAACATGTTAAGGCTCATTTGGAAAATCGTGTGCTGAGGATCACGGTGCCAAAGGTTGCTGAGGAGAAGAAGAGGCAGCCTAAGGTTATTAACATTGATGAAGAATCTGGAAATTCTTCCGATGAAGATATTAAGGTCACCAAGACTCAAATGTAATTGAATAAATAAAAAAGTGTTTGCTCTGCTTGGTGTGTTGTTTGTTTATGATTTTTTCTTAGTTTTGTCGTGTGATATTTCTCTTCGAACGTTCTGTTTATTGTATTTTGATGGGTTTTTAAAGATGGGTTTGTAGGCTTTGATAATAATAAAGTATTTTTTTTTAAAATTCGAGTCTTAAATTTGTAAAAGAAATTAACACGTTCGGTTTATTGTTAATAAAAATAAAAAAGAAAAAGCCTTTTTTTTGTATATTATATTATGCATTTGAAGGAAGAAGAAAAAAGAAATTATCATATTCTAATTCATATCATATGAATATGTTAATATGAAGGTCTATTAAAATTGTAATAGTTTTGATGAATTTAAATATTATATAATTAATAAATTATATTTATGAATATTAAAAGTGATTGTACATAAATAATTAATTTAAATATTTGATAATAAGTATATTGATAGATCAATTAAATTTATTTTAGTATTTTCTATTAAATATTAAAAAATATATATTTATAAAAAAATCATCATTTTACATTTTAAATTTTATTAATATTGTTATTTTTATTTATTTAAATATTTTATTATTTAATTATTTTTTATTTCAAAAATTGATTTACATGATAAAAACTCACCGATACCAAACTGTATTAGTTTAAAATAATTTTCAATTGAGATTTAAATTTTAAAATTACATTCATAAGTACACTCCGTTAAAAATAAAACAAAATAACAATAATAATAAAATATTTTAACCTAAGCGTCCTCTGTTCTGTTCAGTTATCAAAAACCCATACATTATCTATAAAAATAGAAGGTATGTGGGTTAACAAGTCCCAATATTGTCCTCCGTCCTTTCTGCACTTCTCTTTCATCAACGGACAACCAGAGATATCTAATCGCAAAAGTGAGGAAGGCAGGCCCTTCTCCGGCAAGCATTTGAGCTTCGGACAACTTTGGAGAAAAAAATCAGTGAGGTTTGGAAGATCAACAATTGAAGAAGATAGGCTCTCCAGATTTGGAAAATTCCAAATCCACAGAGAGGTTAGAGAGGCTGGAAGAAGAGGAAGCGTGGTCCCCAATCTTACGTCCTCTGGTGGAAACGACACCATGTCGTCATCACATCCTCTGATTAAAAGTTGTCGCAGAGAGGAGAATCTGTGAAATCCCCGGCCCCACTCAATCACTGACTTCCAAAGCTTCGTATTATCATAAATCCAAAGAGTATGAAGGTCGGTGGGAAGGCCATCTTCTTCTTCAAGGCTTGGAAGCTCAGTTTCTCCCTTTACTGTTAATTCTTGAAGAGAGGTCAGATTGTGCAATCCCTTGGGTAAGGCCTCTAGTCTCTTACAATTAACTATCTCCAGCCTCATGAGTTTCGCACAAGGCAATCCCCCTTCGGGAAAGGACTCCAGATTTCCACACCTCGAAATAGTAATCCCTTGAAGCTGGCGGAGATTATGTAAACCCCTCGGTAAAATTTTCAGAATCTCACAACCATGAATGATGATTGTTTCAAGAGATGCGTTGTCGTCCAACCTTTCTGCTATTGACTCCAGCTTTGAACAATACCAAACACCAAGGGACTTAAGAGACGGAGGTAGATTGCCAACTTCAAGGGACTCAAGCGTGGCAGGTAACTCGTTTTTTGAAAATATACATCTCAGAGATGGACAATTCCAAATTTCTAAGTTCTCAAGAAGAGATGAGGAGGTGTACCTTCTGCTGCTGCTGCTACTCTGGATGCCCTCTTCCACTGTCAACGTCCTTATATTATCACAATTCCGGATGTGCAAACGCTTAAGGCTCGGTGGTAGCCGGACTTCAGAAACATATGTCAAGGAACGGCAATGCTTAATTCTCAACATCTCGAGAGATGAACTGGTGTCGCACATCCATGCCTCTGGTAACGATTTCAGTGCATCACATTCTCTAATCTCAATTTTCTTCAACTTGGAAGGCAGAGCAACCTCAGGAAAAGCAACAAGGGAACTGCAGCTGCGGATTTCTATCTCTCTCAAGGAACTAAGGCTCAGCGATGATTGTGGCAGCTTCACAAGGTCGTTGCAATATCTCAATCCTAGGTATTCGAGTCTGCATGACAACTCGCAGAGCTGCTGTTGTTGGTCTTTCTCTTCCTCCGCCACCAAGGATTGAAGTTTGGGACAGCTTGTAATCTCCAGTCTTTTGAGAGAGCAAATATCTTGCAGTAATTTGTCATGACCCTTCCATATATATGTTTCATTTATAATATTATTTATCTCCAATTCTTCCAATTTTGGTAGTCGCGGCTTCAATGGCCCTGCGAGAAACACTTGATTTGATGCATCTCTACAAACCACTGAATTCTGTGATCCGATATGATCAGTTTCACTTCTCCACACAATCTCTTTACATCCGTCAATTTTCAATTTGCAAAGAGCTGGAAGACTCCTAACTGAAACTAACAATTCTTCACATTCTTGAATTACAAGCGTCTCCAATGCAGGAAGGTGCTCTGGAAATGTCCCTTGCAGTTTAGAACATCTTAAAATGTGAAGCTCCCTCAATTTAGGAAAACCTTCAACTCCCTGACTAGATCCATGAGGCCTCCACTTCCCCCATTCTTGCAAGTCTTGCAAGTTTTCAAAACGAAGAGTCTCCAAGCATTGAAAAGGAATTGGAGAATCATCCCCATAGAACTCTGAACCCAATCTCTTTACTCCACTCAACCCACGCACTGCAAGTTGCTTTAGAGAGGGCAGTTGCCCGACTGATGGCAAGCTAGTACACATACTACATTCTTCAAATTTTAGGGTCACTAAATTTGAGAATGAGGAATCTCCTAACCAAGTTGGAAATTTTGTGCCTCCGTAGCCTTTGATGCAAAATTGTTCCAGATTTTTATGGGGTTTTAGCATGTGAAGCACGCCCTCTTCAGCTTTTGCCTCCCTCGAAGATGAACCATTAGTACTGCGGGTCCATCGAAGCTGTAATTCTTTAAGACTTTCCTTTCCATCCAACTGAGCCTCCTTTGCATCGCCAATGTCTTTTACATTCTCTAATTTTGAAATGTTAAGTGTCCCGCGAAGATGCGACAACAACTTTAGTTCTCGTAACCGAGAACCATTGTCTTTTCCCACGGCAAAATTACACAACTTCTGAAGACAAGTCAGCTTACCAATTCCTAGTGGCATTTCCTCCAATGAATCCGTATTTGAATTATTGAGATGATGCAATTTGACGAGGTTTCCCATGTCTGCACACAACTTCTTCAGTTTCCAACAGTCCTCCAACAGAAGTGTGTGCAAATTGTAAAGCCTGTTGACTGATTCGGGCAGAATTCTAATCCCAGTTCCAGATAGGTTGAGGTACCTTAAGTACCTCAAATCACCAATTGAATCTGGCAGCTCAGAGATGCGATATCCACGCACAGAGAAGACCCTCAGGCGTTGGAGTTTGAACAACTTAGGAAGAATGCTACAAGCCAAGTATCCAGGCCAACTATTTGACAACATTACTGGAAAAAAAGTTCGCAGATGTTGGATATCATACAATTTCTCAAACCTTTGAATGCCATCATATGTTTCACAAATGTACGACAGATGACGGAGTTCTGTTGAAAAACTTTGTTGCTTGTTAACCTCTGTGATCTGCTCCATTCTGAAGTACATTTCCCCAGCAGCCCATTGAGCAAGGTCATTGATGAGATCGTGCATCACAAATCGTGATGTATCATTGCTTGATTGATGGAAAAAAGATCTTGCACGTAGCTCTTGAAAGAACTCTCGACCTAGATCTTCACTAGGATTCCCGCTCTCTCCGTGATCCAAGAAACCCACAGCACTCCATAATAAAATTATCTCCTCCTCTTCAAATTCATAATCCTTTGGAAACAATGAGCAGTACGCAAAGCACTGTTTTAAAGGTGCCGAGAGATAATAGTAGCTCACTCTCAGCGCCGGCATAATGTTACAACTCTTTTCTGGCAATTCCCATATCTTGCTACCGAGCACTCTCTCCCAATCACGTCTGTGATGTTTTCCTCGTAAAAGTCCTCCAAGTGTTTGCGCTGCCAAGGGCAAGCCATCGCATTTGGCCACTATCTTCTTGCCAATTTCCTCCAGTGACTTATTTGAACTGAAATCTCTTGTCCCCAAAGAGTGTTGAGCGAACACGGACAAACAATCATCAATTGACAACTTTTCCAATTGATAAGCTGGAGCAGTCCCCATGGTGGCTGCAACCTCTTGATTACGGGTTGTGACAATAATCTTACTTCCCGGTGCGCCAGCTTCAAACGGACGGCTCATGTCAACCCAATCATTGTAATTCTCATTCCAAACGTCATCTAAAACAAGCAAAAATTTCTTTTGAGACAACTGCTCCTTCAGCTCCTCTTGAAGCAAATTTAAATCACTATGATCAACAGCCTGCTTAGTAATGGATCTTAGAATTGTTTTTGTTAGCCTGATAACATCAAAATCATCCGAGACACACGTCCACGCCTTGAGATCAAAATGATCCTTCACTCGACCTTCATTATAGACAAGTTGAGCGAGAGTGGTTTTGCCCAGCCCACCCATGCCTATAATAGGAATAACAGAGAATTCGCCATCATTTCTCAAATCATCCCTCAACAACAATTCAACAATTTTCTTCTTTTGTGTTTCCCTGCCATATACTTTGGCTTCAGTCACTAAAGAGGTTGTCTCCGGCCGTTGACCGGCTTTTCTTGACCCCCCAGCTGAACTTTCTTTCAAATCCAGCAAGTCTTTCTGTGTCACAATTTCTTGAAATCTGCCGTTGATATCTTTGATTTTGGACATCATGGCACGATCGAACCGAATCGATTGTGGAGTGCAAGTGGTGCAGCAAGTAGGAATGAGCTTCCAAAACTTACTTGTTCTTGTACGACTGCTACCGGGTTGATCATGAGCGGCAACTGGATCTCCATTTCCAAGCAGCAACTGCCGCCGGAAAACCTCAGTTTGAAACTCATCCAACAGGTCCTCAACATCAAGAGCCAAGTTCTGAAGCTCGCTGAGCCACAAATTCACAGATGGAGCCGTCCTCTTCTTCTCCTCAGCATCAGCAAGCACCGCCTTGATCATCCCCAACATTTTCTCCCACTTCTTTAGATCGGCTTGGATTTGCTCTTGGCGTGCAAAACACAGAATCCCCTCTGAAGCTAACTTATTGACCAGCAACTCAACAGACGCCTTCAGGATTGCCTCTCCGATGATCGACATTTTTTCATCTTTTTTTTTTTAATGCAAAGGAAGAAACAGAACTTTTTAGTTTTGGAAAGCAAAATGAGAAAATTGAACAGTAAGTGTGAAGGGTCAAGCAAAATTCATGTAACCAAGTCTTCCACTTGTTGTTCATTCAACGGTTGAGTGAAAATAAAAAGAGAGCCCACCGCCCATTAATCCAGTGTCCGGGTAAAATTAATTTGATGAAAGAGAATAAGAATTGAGAATGACCCAAAAGAAAGAAAGAAAAGTAGATTATACAAATTTGTATGTAAGTATATCTTATGTTAATTTTAATTTTTTATTGCTGAAAATTAATTAATTAATTAATCTCACTACTTTTTTTTTATTTTTATTTTTATTGTGTATGATATTGGCTAGTTATGAATTATGCTGTATATCTATTAATTCAAAAAAATAGAAATTTTGTATCAGTTAAATTTTATTTAACACTCCTCATCATTATGGTTAATGACTTAGCAAATGTGGGAATATGGGTCAACAAAAAATGAAGGTTGATGAAGTCAAGAAACTTTTAGAGCAAGTTAATTAGGCACTTTTGCACTAACACCGTTAAATAATTTGAACGAAATAATAATTTTATTCTTAAATAAATTAAAAAATTATTTTATTTTATAAAAAATTTAAAAAAATTAAAATTATAAAAATATCTCTAAATTTAATAAAAATCTCAAAATTAGAATTTTATTTTTAATAAAAATTGTAATTATAAAAAATTGAAAATTTTTAAGATTTAATAAAAATCTCCAGAATTTTAAAATTTTGGGATTTATTTGTGATAAATAAATTCAGTTATTCTAATAAAATTTTACAAAATTATAATTTTTAACAAATAATAAATTCATTCATTTCTAATTAAAATTTTGCAAAATTTAAGTTTAATAAAAATCAACTGAGCACCTCTCTTAGTAATTTATTTTTTTATTAAATTTAGGAGTATTTTTATAATTATAATATTTTTCAATTCTTTTATAAGATAAAAAAATTTTTTAATTTATTTATAGGTATAATTATTAATTTATTTAAATTATTTAATGATGTTAGTATAAAAGTAATTGATTAATATAAATTAAAAAAAAGGTAATATAAAGAATATGTTAAACTTTTGCAATAGTTGGATGAACATAAGACAAAACATAGGTACAATGATAATTTCTCTATGTTTTATTTGTCTATTAGTATTCTTCAAGAAGATTTTTTAAGAGGTAGCTGTTTTATATTAATAGTAAACAAATTATTGTACGGTTTTGTTTCTCCATGTTAAAGACCAACTAGACCTCTGCTTCTCCTCAGCGTCATCGAACACCGCTTGAATCATCAACAGTGTGCTATTCCACTTCATCTGATCGTCTTGGATCTTCTATTGGCATACAAACCACCGAATCCAATTTGCAGCTAACATTTTGACAAACAGTTCTACGGACGCCGTAGGACTACCTCTCCGACTATTGGCCTTTTCCTTTTGGGGGGAGGGGGGAGGAGAAAGATTTTGAAATGTTTTATGGAATCAAGTAAAAGTGAAATGAATAATTAAAATATATCAGTAATGATTTATAAAAAAATTAACAGTGTCGGATTATTGAGATGTACTAAGGAGACGTTATGCTTAACATTTATAATTTATGTAAGATGAATTTGTAAGATTTTTTTATGATTTTATGATTTTAATTTCTATGATTTGTTTGATTTCACTCTATTTCGGTTATTGACATTGTTAAAGAGGCAGTAAAAGCTTGTTCAACGTCTCAAATGCACAAATTGGCAATATGGGTTGGCTTCTTTACAGGCGCAGCCATCGCGAATTAAAAGTAAAAATAATCACCATCGAAAATTAATTTTAAGAATCTTTGTCCCTTGAAATCTTTGAAAAGAAAAATTAACCAGAATAAATTGGAGATTGAGAATAAGTTATGGACAGCAGAGTTATAGGTTATGGACAGCAGTGTGAGAAATTTGAATAGGTGAGGAAATGGATAATTAGGCAGAATGAGTTTGTGGCTGTGAAGGGTGTGGCCCAACAAGCTTAGTAGAAATCACGCATTTTTACTTCATTAACCGAGGACTACTAATTTGGCAATTCACCAATCACCATCACTGGATAAATCTGTCACCCATTCGTCATTTAGCAATTCACACATTCGTAGGTCAACTGGCTAATCCAGTGTCTATTACTTAGAACCTTCACTTTACAAATCTTCAACTCATAAACCAGGTGAAATCAAAATGTTTTTTCCCTAAAACGTTTTTTTTAGAAATATTTTACCTTATTCATCTAACATGCTATCTAACAAATAGACACAATTAAAATCACTCAAAACAAAAAATTACCACTATAGAATATTGGCTACTACATATAAGTACGTATCTAATTACTAAATAAATTTCACTTTAATAAAGAATAAAAACTAATTTTATTGATGGCACATGTTGTGCTTTCTTTTAATATTATTTTTTTCCTTTTAGTTATTGAAATTACTTTGCAAACTACTCTAAGCTAATTACGAAATTTCCGCTTACTCTAGGATCATTGCAATGTTCCTACAATTTGTGTTCCTTTCAGTAAGATTGATTTTTATTTTTCATTAAACAAAATTTTGAGATGAAAAATTTTACCCACTAAATATCAATTTTAAATTTTATTATTATTCAAACTTAGAAAGTTACAAAAACAAAGCAAATTATGCTATTTTATAAGAGAAGATTTCTATTTTGTCTGATTTAAGCTATAAGATGGATTTCAAGATTCATTTTGACTGATTATCTATTAGCTTTTTGTTTTAAGGACTTCTTATTTAGAGAAACCAAATTCTTCTTTCCAGGTTGATTCAGATTTGGAAGTTGCTTTGATCATCACCAACATGTTCTCCCACTTCTTTAGATCGTCTTGGTTCTTCTCTTGGCGTGCAAACAACCGAATCCCCTCTGAAGCTAACTTATTGACCAGCAAATCAACGGACGCCATAAGGATTGCCTCTCCAATGATTGACATTCTTTTTCTTTTTTTTTTTTTGGGTTTTTGTACAAAGAAAGAAACATAATTATGAGTTTATGGAAAATTGAACGGTAAGTGTAAAGGGTCAAGCAAAATACATGTAGCAAGCCTTCCACTTGTTGTTTATTCCAGGAAAGTGAAAACAAAAACAGAGCCCACCACCCATTAATAATTTAGCAGTTCATCAATCACCAGTCGCCTCGCCACCACTTGTTTCCAGGTTCCATGAATATAAAATCCCACGTTGATATTTGTATGGTCAAGCAACATTAATCGAGTGTGCGGGTAAATGCTGAATAAAGAGGAAAATGGAATGCATCTACTACGCACATTCGCTTTGCAAGCCTTCAAACTCATAAAACCGAGCTAAATCAAAACGTCTCTCTCTCTCTCTCTCTACCATATATTTTCCATGCTAAAATGAAGACTTAAAAGATTACTGTTGTATCAAAATAAATTATAACAAAATTTTAGCTGAGCCTAAATTAGACTCATTTATACTATAATATTGTTAATAAAATAACAAGACGATTAATATGTTATCAGTAATAAAATAACAAGACGATTAATATGTTATCAGTGATATAGACACAACTGAAATAAAAAATCCCACCACCAGTAATTTCGCAAATTTTACTTTATTACACGAAAGTGAAAGCGAAAGCCAGGCAACCCCCACCACCATCAATAATTTATCAAGCTTCACGCGCTTGCGCTTGTCTGCTTGACAAACTGGACATGGGTGGACCAAGCATCATTGAATGATTGGAAAAAATGAAAAATAAAAATCAGTGTCCAGCGAAAAAAAATCCATCTTCGTGTGTTGCTTCCCATTTAGTACATGCTTAGGCAATGTACATCCACCTAGCAGTTAAAAAATGGAAGTAGAATTTAGAATTTACATTAAAGTTCCACCATTTAGAATTTAATTAGAGTTCACATATTTACATGTGTCTAGTTTTAATTGAGAGATAAACTAATAATTAATAATAAGGTATTTCTATATGATTGAATAATGTTATTAACTACAAAATTTCTAACAACTGAAAACTAAAACGATGGGAATATATATTTGTGTGCAATGACAAACACAGAGAATAGCAATAAAAATGGTGGAACTTTAATGTAATGAAAAAAAGATAAAAGGTAGAAAATCAATATGTACTTCAAATTATGTAATAAATATCACTTTTTCTAAGACGTTATTCGTCGACACTAGTTGAGCGGTACACATGAATTAAGCAAATATACCTATTTGATATAAAATATTTATTTATTTACTGTATTGTGCATTACAAAACTAAATCAAAATACTCTTGAATGTTGTAATCCTACTAAGAATTAATATGTGGTTTTGCTGAAAAACAATGTATTTGATGTATAGAAAATAGATATTATTTGATAAAATTCATTTTAAGAAATAGGGCTAAGAAAATAGTGGTGTAAGATTATTTTCTTCATGTCTAAATATATTGATTTATTTATTATAGGAACATAATAGTAATTATAAATTAAAAATTTTTTATTAAAATAAATAAAGTTTACTAACAAAAAAATAGATTACATAGCTTATTGAAAAATTAAGAAGTTTTATATGTTTTTCTCCAAATGTTAGGAGTCATTGTCTATTTCTCATTAACAAAACTTACCACAAAAATGAAAAGAAAACATAAAGCACATTACAAATATAAAATCGGAGGAGCTGATGACCATGCCTTTGCTTACATCTAAATTAAATTAAATAAGAGCCCACTACTATGAACTTTCACTTTACAAATCTTCAAACTCATAAAGCAAGTTAAATAAAAAAACATTTATCTCTCTCTTTTTGCCATGCAATTACTTTATTTATTGAATTAATTTCCGTGTAAAGCGAAGACTTAAAAGAACGGTACAATTATATATAATCACGGTGGTAATTCCAACCATCATGTTATATTACTGTCGACTTATTTATTAAATATATATACTTAATTAAATACTATGACGATTAATATGTTATCAATGATATGGACACAAGTGAAATAACTCTAATGTGAAAACAAAAATGTCCGACTGCCAACATCAATAATTCACAGCAAAACTTCACGCACTTTTGCTTGATGACCTGGGCATGGGTGGACCGCGCATCATTGAATAATTGGAAAAAATGAAAAATAAAAGTCAGTGTCCAGCAAAGAGACTCCGTCTTTGTGTGTTGCTTCCGATTCAGTACATGCATAGATAATGTACGTCGACCTAGCATTTGAAAAAGGGCAGTAGAAATTAGAACTTACTCTTTTAGATATGGCTCAAATATATATCACAAGTATCAAGATTTAATTAGAGTTCGCACCTCTTCTTTTAGGTAATTGCTTCTTTTTACGAGAATCCGGAGAGGGAGAGAAGGAGGAATTGATTAAGGGAAAGGGCTAAAATAAAAGTTGTGGACGGATCCTGCTTCTCACGCTTAATTACTTCCTTTACTGGACAAGATAAATTAAATTGCCTGTACTATATAAGATAAGAAAAGGTCTCTTGCTTAAGCTGCTTACTCCTGCCTGTCTTCCTGACCCCGGCCCAGGCATAGTCTTAGCTCTTCCTTGCTCTAGCCTCTTTACCTGCATTCATATTACAGTATTTTACTACTCAAACTGCGTTATATACTCATCACTAGTATATCGCGGGATTCATCATGACAGGTATAAGACTATTTAATATCTCATTTTACCTTATTTGTTGCTACGAAAGAAAATAAATTTAGTTTTAATTTATTTATTATTTATCAATTTTAATTATTTTATGATTGGAAGAATATATTCATAATTTAAAGTGTGAATTTTAAGCGAAAGCTCATTATATCTCAATTTTAAGTTTTAAATAAAAAGTTATTGATTTCATTATACATATTATTGATGACATGTCTTAAGTCAATATATAAATTTATTTATTATAGAAACATAAGAGTAATAATAATTAAAAGTAAATTTACTATTAAAACAATAAAATTTACTAATAAAAATAAGGGTTTTGCATCTTTTTTGTAATATCCATAAAGTTTTATTTTTTTTCTTAATGTGCTTTTTCCAAAGGTTTGGAGTAAATTTTCATTTTCCATTAAGTAGAATCGATTGCAAAAGTGAGAAGAAAGAACAAAGCCCACTATAAATACAAAATCGAAAGAGCTCACGATCATGTTTTTACTTTACATACTAAATTATATAACAGCCGAATCAAGAATCTTACTTTTACTTAACATGATTGATTAGATACTATTTTAGAGAGAACATAAAAGCAATGAACCTTATTGTTAATCTTAAATATCAAGAATTTAATTAGCTTGGAATAAAATTACATTCTTCTCCTCTGATCGTCTCTCCAAGTTCATTTAAAAAATTTGAAGAGAGTTTATCAATCCTTCTACACTTCATAATATCAATGCTCTTGCTTTCTTCAAATATTAAATAAAGGAAAAAAATGTTGAATATAAAAGGAAAATGGAATGCGACTACCTTTGCTTTAAAATCTTCATCTTATCAAACGCAAGCTAAATTAAAAGATTCAATCTCTCTTTTTTATTACTACGAGTGCGCTGCATTTTATTTATTATTATTTTTTTATAATCATCAATGCCAATTTATAATGTAATGAAATATTCTTATTCCCATCACGTTGCAATAAGGTAAAATGAAAGTTTCAATAGCACAACTTTGACTCATTTGTTAAAGGTATATATTCAATAAGCTAATAATATAATTCAGATAACATGATTATTACACTAAATGAAATAAAATATAGTCCCCGTCACCAATAATTAGCAAGTTTTCGCATGCTCGTGTTTCAAGACTGGACATTGGTTAATTAACCAAGATCCACGAAACAATTTCAAAAAACATAATGGATACTATGCTTTTTTTTTAATTGTACAGAAAATGGGACTGAATTTTAAAAATTTTCAAACTCACTTATTTACAAAAACGATACATAATGCTTTCCTTTAATTTTGAAACATTATACATAATCAAATAACAATAATATAAAGAAAAAAGCAATAATTTTATGATTATATTTTTTGCTTTTTACTTTTAAAAGGAGATAGTAGGATTTGATTATTTGCAAAATTATTGGTGTGGGAGTGTATTTATTTTTATTTTCACTTTATTAATTAATTAACGAATTAAATGTATAATAATATATTTTCACTTTTTCAAGCCCAGGGCCAAGTTCACTTTAAGATAAGCATGAGGGCTAGGCGCAGGCTGAGTCCATTGCGAGCTACTCGAAAGCTCAAATTTAAAAACCACCACACCATTGGAATTGATTTCATTACCCCATCTCATCACAGCGTTTTCGAAACTTGAACAAGACTCGCAAATTCCGTAAATTCACTACCCGCCGACCCACCCAAAATCTCTCCGATCACAGCCGTAGCTGCTTTCGGCTAGCCACTGCCGTCGACTCCCATGCACCGAAGTCTGGTCTCTTTTGCTGCCGTCATCTTCTGTCATCTCCCGTGCACTAAAGCTAGAAATCCACTGCCGTGACTAATTACTTTGTGCCGGCGCCGGTAACAAATCCACTGCCGTCATCATCCTTGGGCCATAACAGCTTCTAGACATCATCAATTCTCAGCCGTTCATAACCGGTATAACTTCTCAGTCTCGGTCTAGCCGCTGCCATCTCTGCCGTACTGCCGCAATCTCTGCCATCGCTACCGTACTGCCTCAATCTCTGTTCAAGGTAAGCACAATCTGGCGACTGCCTCGATCTCTGCCTTTTTTTTTTTTTTCACTGGTCTTCTTCTCGTGCTTTGCTTAATTTTTAATAGTTAATTTTTATTTAACTGCAATTAAAAAATTATTAAGATTTATTTAAATAATTTTGTTATAATTATTATTTGGACGAGATCAAATTTGTTTTGAAACATTTACAAAGAAACTCTATTTTTCTTTCGATTACTCCAATTTATTACTTATACATGTGATGGGATTGAATTTACTTACCGCCGCATTGACTATGTAGCAGAATTATTGTTGCAATGAGTGTTTGGTTATTGACATGTTATTGATCTTAAATTGAAAAATGGGCTTAGTTGAAAATGGCATGATGGGCAAATAAATGTCATAAACAAAAAAGTGAGGTGAGGTGGAAGAGGGGCAGTAGCATTAGGCATTTGACGGCTATAAAGGCAAGAAGGCTGAGATGATCATGGTGGGTATTGTGATGTAATAAAGAAAAAAAGGAGGTGACTGGTGAGTGAGTTGCAGTTGCCAGTTGCAGAGTGAGAGGGGCTCATGATCCCATTTGTAATATTAACAAACATGTATACACATAAGCTATACACTTGTCTGCATCTACTTAATTCATGTAGATTTGGATTGCTATAGAGGGGGGGGGGGTGGGAAAATTATGTTTGATTTCAGTTTTCAATGGAAAAATTTAATTCATAGGTAGATTGTAAAATTGAGCTCTCTCTCTTTTTCTCTCTCTAAATGTGATTTAAACAACATGAAAAAAAAATATATGATGTCTAAACAATACGCATTTCAACTATAACTTACATAATGATTTATGTAATGAGTGTGTGTGTGGATTTATGTAATAACTGTCTGATAACTTTAACACACAACTCATTAAAAATTTTTCACATAAAAATTCATTCATAGTAAAACCCCAACGGCTCTGTATCTCTATTGCATCTCAAAGTATGAACACACACAGAGAAGAGAGATTATGTGCATGCCTCTTTATGTGTGTAATAAGAGAGATGTCTAGAAGATTAGGACCTGTGTGAAGTGCTGTCTAGTAATATTTTTTAGTAGTGCAAGCAAAATATAAAATCGGAGGAGTTCATGTTCGTGCCTTTGCTTTACATATTAAATTAAACAAAAGTGAAACCAAGAGCCTTGTCTTTGCTTAACATGATTAATTAGGCACTAAATAGAATTAGCTTGGAATAAAGCTACACGAAAGCAAGGAACCCTTTTGTTAATCTTAAATGTGAGGAATACAATTAGCTTGGAATAAAGCTACATCCTTCTCCTTTCATCGTCTCTTCAAGTTCGTTTCAAAGCTTGAAGAGAGTTTATTAAGTCTTCTACAATAAGAAAATCAACATTCTTGCTTCCTTCAAATGTTGAATAAAGAAAAATTAATTGTTTAATAAAGAGGAAACTGGAATATATCTGCCTTTGGTAAGCTAAAATTAAAAGTTTTAATGTCTCTTTTATTACTAAAGTACGCTATGTTTTTTTCTAATTATAATGACAGTGACAGTAGGTGAATATCTTTTATTATATTCTTGTTGTGCCGATATAAGATATAAAAAATGTTGGATCAAGAGGAACTCCACTCATTTGTTAAAGGTACATATTTAATAAACGAATACCAAAATTAACATAACACTATTAACCAAACTTCGCATTCTCGTGTTTGAGGAAATGGACATTGGCGAATAAACCAAAGGATCAATGAAAGAATTTTAAATAACAAAATGGAACCTGTACCTGCTCTACCCCTGCCCGCCACACCAACCGGATATAATTGTTCGGGAAATGGAACTAATTTTGAGACATTTTCAAATGAACTAATTTTCAAAAGCATTAAAGCAATACAAAATGATTTAAATGATTTCCTGGTTGTTTGTTATTGGTGAGGGGGTTTATTTGTTTTTGTTTTAACTTCATTAATTAATTAGCGAGACAAACAGGTGATAATTTGTAAAAGGATCACTAGCATCAAATTATTGGGAGGTATTATGGAGAAGTTACGTTCGGTATTTACAATTCATGTAAGAAGAATTTGTAAGACCTATTAATTTCGATGAAAATGTGGCCTTATTAAGTTATTAATTCATTAATTAAGTTAACTTGAGGTATTAATATTTAGTAATTGTGGAGATTAATTTATTTAATTTGTCATAATTTTCAATTCAGAATGAAGTTCAAACAATTTATTGAAAGAAGGATAAGTTTTTTTCTTCTTTTTTT
This sequence comes from Aegle marmelos, assembly GCA_030449875.1. Lineage (NCBI taxonomy): Eukaryota > Viridiplantae > Streptophyta > Magnoliopsida > Sapindales > Rutaceae > Aegle > Aegle marmelos. The sequence goes on along the minus strand of JASUUL010000043.1, from coordinate 229,223 downwards.
CAGATTTTTAATTCCTAGTATTTGATTTCACTTGGTTTCGATTGTTGACGTTGCTGAAGAGGTAGTTAAAGTTAGCTGAATGTCATCAAATGCTTGTATCTCATCTCACAAAATGGCAATATCAGTTCGTTTCTCTGTAGCTGCAGCCGTCACGAATTGAAAGTAACATCCGCCATCGAAAATTAATTTTAAGAACTTTTTTTTACTTGAAATCTTAGAGAAGAAACACCGACCAGATAGATTAGAGATACATAAATTCAGTGCCAATTTAAAATGTGTCTATGATTTCTTAAGAAAGAACAAGAAGTGATCTAAAGAGTGAAAATAGGGTTATATAAAACTTGCATGCGGGCATACCATATGTTACTCTTAATCTTTCGTTGCTGAAAATTAAGTGCCAACTTAAAATGTTGGAAGTTTATGGTAGACACGACAGTTTGCATCAATCAAACTTACTTTATTAATACTCTTTATCTTTATAGTTAATGGCTTAACAAATGCAGGAATACGGGTCAACCAAAATGAAGCACTTTCTCTCGTATCAAGCTTTATTAGTCGTTGAAGTCAACAAATTTTTGAAACAAACTAAAACAGTTCCAAGTCGAAATCCGTAGATTGTATTTTGGTTGCTATAAATATTTCTAAATTTCAGTCTAATTTAATATTTAACAGTAATTTGGTTACTATAAATATGTCTAAATTTCAGTCTAATTTAAGTTCATCCCTTCTTTCATGTTAATACTAATAAATTTTAACCTTATTTTGTGTTGATGCACAATCTAACTTAACGAAAATAATATTTAAATTGTCACACAATGTTTTTGTAATATTTACGTATATATATATATTTATTTATATTTTAATAAAGAGAGAGAAGTCGAGAGAGAGAAAGAAAGAAAGAGAAAGAGAAAGAGAGAGAAAGAGAAAGAGAGAGACCCGAATCCGACCCGAGCCACGACCTGCGAATAGACCCGGCCGGATCTTTCAATTTCGGCCACCGTTTCCGACGATCTTGGTATCGATTTGAAGCTCTCGAGACGCTGGTCGTATCCTTGCCATTCTCACTGCCGGAAAACAACCAGAACTCTGCCGGTAAAGCTCGAAAGTTTCGGCCAAAACACTCGTTCTTGCCGCCGTCGATTCAGCCAGAGTTTGGCTACGCCACCGGCTGGGTTCCATTGCTCTCACCTCCAGCTTCCATTTCCGACTAGTCCCGTCATTTGAATCGGCCGGATTGCCGGTGAACGGCAACTTTCAACCCGCGGCCTTAGGAAGCTCGATCCGGCTCCGTCATCGCGCGTGGAAGGACACCGCCGGTACCATTGGACTCACCACGGCCGGAACTACAAGACCTGAGCTTCCCGTCACCGTTGACCGAAGTCCGGTCATTGTTGACCGGTGAGGGGCATTTTGATAAAGCTTGAGAATTTTGGGGTTAATTCTGTAATTTTTGAAAGTTATGGGTAATTTGATAATTATGGATAAGGATAGTTAGGTAATTTGAGATTTCGATAGTAAATCGATAATTTAAGTGATTGGAGGTAATTTGATAATTTTACACCTCGGAGATAATTTCATAATTTCTAATATGTGGATATTTTATTAATTGATAAAATTGAGGATAAATTGGTAATCTATGATCTTAAGGTTAAATTGATTAATTATGATTTTTGGGATATTTCAATAATTTTGAATTCAAGGCATTTCGGTAATTTTAAAGGATTCGAGGATATTTCAGAAATTAAGAATTTTAAGGATAAATTAATAAATATATTGTTGGGGACAATTAAGTAAAGTTGATATCGAGAGCATTTTGGTAATTTTCAGAAATAAGGATAATTTGGTAATTTTAGACATAAGGATAATTTAGTAATTTTAAATATTCGGGAGTTATATTATGAGAATTCGGGTTTTATTGGGTACAATTAATTGTACTTTATGTTATTAGTAATAATTATGCGATTTATTTTATTTTATTAGGGATACTCGCGAACGAGAACCAACCTACGGACATCGACGATACCGGATTTGATCGTCGTCACGGTGAGTGGAATATATAAAATCTATTTTTTTCTGTGGATTATTATAATTTTTGATTATGATAAGTATGATTGCAAATGAATTTTTAAATGCCCAATTTAATGATTTTGTGGAAAATGGATTTTATCGGCATAATATTGTTTATTATCGGAATTGTGTATGATGAATGATTTTATCTTTGATTTTGAATATATGCGTATAAATAATATTTTTAAAGAAAAGAAAATAAATTTTAAATGTTGTTGAGAATAAAAGAGAATGTGATTTCGGATATTATCGGATGTTTATGTATATGTATATTTTCGATTGTTTTTAAGTCATTAGACAGTACCCTTCCCTGTACACTGTGATGTAATGATATGAGATATAGGCCTTTGGGGCCCGTCGGAGTACACATAGAGGTTTTGGGCCGTGTGCTTGGGCGCTTTTGTCCTTTGGGGACTATGCATGCATAATTATGATGATGAGATATGTCGATATGAGATGACATATGAGATATTATTTCCCCGTCTATCTGTGTAGCTACGGGGTATGATGATTTCTTGATTGCCCGTCCGTTGAGGTCCGGATTATCCGTGTAGCTCCGGGGCATGATGGTTGCTTGATTACCTGTCCGTTGAGGTCCGGATAGGATGAGATTATTTCCCCGGGTACTTGTTTGGTGAAAGTTTTCAGTATTCGAAATTGACATTATATGTTGCGAATTTTCTTCGGTTTTACGCAGTATTTGGTGATAATTTCACAGTGAGTATTTATACGATGTTATGACATATTCTTTCTTGGTTATTTCACATGATATTATATATGTTTTCGAAGTTAGTGATTGAATTATAAATGTGAAGTAATTTATTAATATTTCTCGTTTATGATTTGATGAAATTGTGTATTTAAAGTTGATACAGTTATTTTAAGAATAAAATTATTTTTGGAAAAACTATTATCCACTCACTGACCTTCACTGAGTTTTATACTCACCCCTATTCTTTTTCATTTTATTATATTATTCCCCTATTGAGACTTTGACTTGCAGACAACAAATTGACTTGACAAAGAACGCTAGGTATGTGTATTTGGCCACGTGTTTGTCCTAGGATTTATGAAGTTCTGTGTAGAATATTTCGGATTGTATAATATTACAATTTAAAATAACTTACTGTGTTTGGTATTAAAATAATTCGGATGATAATTGGTATTTTATTGGGATATTGATTAACGGAGTTGGTTGTATATGGAAATTATTTTGGGAGTGTTATCTTATTAATGGCAGGATTGGAAATTTCAGAATTTTAGTGAAATTCTATTGGAAATTTTAGTAAAAATATTATTGTGATTAATATTAGAATAGTTATTAGTCGAATTTTGAGGATCAGTCGCGATTCGTTCCAGGGTTTGAGACGGGTCGTGACAGTTTTTTTTCCTTAAAAAAGAAAAAAAGAAATCATATACGGCAGTTAATTTTTCTTCCTCTTTATTGCAGGACTAGCTCCATACCCCACTTTTTTTGTCGTTATTCTATCCAGCCATTGGATTTTAATTACGCTGATCTAATGGTTGGGATTTGTAAATGAATAACGAAGTTGTGCAACGAATTGATTTTGTGATTTTTTTTTTGTGCTTTCTTCTCTGCGAAGCTTAACTAGTTCTGGGAATATCAACCGCCATCGACAGCAAATCTGAAGCATGCGTTGTATTTTAGGTGCGGGCTAGTGTCACAATGAACGCAAAATAACCGTACTAGTATTTGGATTTACGATTGCATTCATTCAAATATTAAATGCACGCAGAAGAAAGCAAATTGTGACAATGACAAGATAGCAAAAATTGCAAATGGTCATTCCCAACACAACAAACACCTGTCGCTCTTTTCCTTATAATTTTCTTTCTTCAATTTTCCTTTGATTAATCATTAGAAAAAAAAATTCCTTTTTTCTAAATCATGCGTTTTTAATATCTACATGGTTAATGCCATCGAAATCAGATGGTTGTTATTTACGAAAACAGAGGTGTAATCCCATTACAACAATATATTGTTATAAGTTGAATTGTTTCCTGCAACAATTTTACCAGAATCTCAATAAATTAATGGCTCTAGGACAATGAAAAATTTTATTACATGTAACAAATATTGATTAATCTATAAATTAATAAATTATTAATTTATGAAAATATTTGGTATTTTAGAAAAATATGATCATATTTATCGTATTATGTTTTATTTGAATATTATTTTTTAAGAAGATTTTTTAATAGTTAGCTGCTTTATATTATAGTAATAAGATTATGGGATGGTTTTATTTTCCCATGTTAAAGTTGATAGTTTCACTATATAAATAGTTTCAAATAAAGAAATAGATGATATTAATGTTGAATAATTTTTTGTTACACGTCATTTCAAATTACAAAAGACAAAGACGAAATTAAGGTTTTTTTTTTAAAAGAGTAAATAATGATGAGAAAATGTTTTACGCAAACCACATAGGCATATCATATGGATTTTTTGTTTAATGCTAGCTAATTATCAATTTATATAATAATATATTTTCTTCAAAATATACTACTTGAATTTGAAATATTTTTTAAAAAATTTTAATATCAAATAAAATTGATTTGAGTTTTTTTCTTTAAAAAGAAAAAAACTCGGGAACATAGACAAATGATGAAGGCACAAGTTAAGCGGCGCCAATAAACTGGGGAAAGTGAATTCCGTACTGTCCCTGAGCACTCAACCCTCTAATAATCTCAAATTTCAATGTATATTTTTATGATGCAAGAGTCATAGTAGCGATACATTTGGAATAAATCAATTTAAGTTATTTTTCATTGTTATTAACAAAAATTATACATTATTAATTGATCAACCCATCGAGAAATTGGTTTCATTTGTGATAACTGGCTTATTGTTTAATATATTTTTGTACATCTCGTTGTGAAATCAAGAAGAACTTGTAAATAAGAATAAAGATATTTTAATTCAAACGTAATTAAGAGATGACTCTTATATAGGCACATACTGAATAAAGATATTTAAATATAAGCATTCAATTTTATGATATACCTTATAGTCATTGGCTTATTGGTATTAAAGGAAGTGAATAGAATAGAAGTAAAAAGTCAGAAAAATGAGCGCGTGCACATGATGAGTCCAAATATAAAACCTGGTACGGTAAAGGAGATGCTCAACATAACAGTTTTTTAAAGTTGATGAGTTCAAATATCCAGTAACTGATAAATTGTGTTAAGAAAAAAATATATATTAATAATGATGACATAAAGGAAGTCCCCTGTTTCGAGTTTGGCTAAAATAATATGAATAATTTAAAATAATCCCTCAAGTCAAATTCCTTAGGAGATGAACTTGATTGGGAAGGTCTCTGTTTTTAGCTGTAGTACTGAGAATTGACTTCAATTGGGAAGTCACGCTAACAGAAGGAGCTCCCCTGTTTTGGATTGAAACATAGTCCAAACAATTTATAATTAAATAAATCATTCAAAATATCCTTCAATTATGAGCTCAAACAATCAATCGTATGCAAAATGCATGATAGAATCCTAAGCTCACCGGCCGTTAGTTCAGAATGACAACTCTTATTAGTCCAAGAATCAAATTGATTTTTTTGTTGTATATAAATAGAGCACTAGATCAACAAATAGTTGAAGACTTGCTTGGCTATTGAACCATCCAATGGCAATTCGTGGACTGCAACCTAGCTCTGGCATTCAAAGTAAGCAACTCAAGATCCAAAGACTGCCAAACCATCAAGACCATACCAAGATACAAGATATTGCAATAACAATGACTGCCAAACCATCAATTGTATTATATATGTATATATATATATATATATAAAGTAAAAATCTAAAATTATCCTTATTAATTAGAAAATAAAATTATTAACTCTAAAGAGATTGTTATTATTATTAGCAATTATATTTAGATAGTAAAATAAAAAATAAAATTTAAGAATATAAAATCTTTTTTAGCAATTATATTTCATATATATGTTTGTAGACAAATAAATAAATATTATTCAATATTAGCTTAGTCATTTTCAATCATATAAAAGTTTAACAGTAAGTTTAAATTCAATGTTTAAAATAGAGATATAATAAAACTATAGTGGTTGTGATCTTAGTCATTCTCTTTTCTTTTCTTTTCTTTTTTCCAAACGCTAGGATGGAAAAAAATCAGCCGCTAAATTTTCACGCTACTTCATAGTAAAGCAAAAGTATGCATTAATCCATTTGATAGTTGGTTATTGAATGACGTGCGACCCAATAAATAGCTTAATTTGCTGCCAATAATTACAAGAGACAGACTTAACGAAGAGATAAAATTTTTCCTTCAAAATATACTATTCGAATTTCAAAATTAATATCACAGTGATAGTCGTGATTTAATTGGTTTGATCTTTTTTTTTTTAACAGAAAAAATTTGGGAAAATAGACAAATAATAAAGAAAAAGAGGAAAGTGGATTGCACACTATCCTCAAGCACTCAATTTTCCAATAACCTCAATTTTCTGTGTACATTTTTGTAAATTCATATCATATGCTTGAGTCTTTTGGATTTTGTTGCATCGGTTCCTTGGCGTTTATCTTGTTTTAGGATTTTTTAATTTATTTTTATCGTTGTTAGCAAAATATATAGATTAATGAACCGAGATATTGGACGTGATACGTTTAAAGAACTTGTAAATCATTCGTACTTCTTGCTGTGAAATCATAAAGAACTTGTAAATCAGATCACAGACGTGATACGTTTGTGGTGTGATAAATTTAATTCAAATCTAAATTAAGAGATGATTCATATACAGGTTGACGTTCGTTAATGAAAATTATTGCTCACAACTCAATTGAATCTACTAATGATCTGGAACTAACCCAAGAATATTCAAGAACAATGAATTCCGATCAAATACAGCAATCAAGAGGTGCCACAAAGAACTGAGTGGAAAGCAAGAAAGAAAGACACAAAATCAATTAACGTCGTTCGGTACCAAGATGCCTATATCTATGGCTGAAAAACAGCAAGGGATCTAAGCTTTATTAATGGAGATGACTACAACTGAAATTTTCTATCTCTCACTCTAACCTCCTCAGAACCACCCTGTTAGGTGCTGCACAAGCCACCATGTAGCTACTTATATACACATATCCCTTGTTTCTCGAATCAGTTGTTTGTTTTAACTAACTGAGGGCCCACACATGCCAGCTTAGCCCGCCACCTCAGCAATACTTAACAGAATAAAACTAACAAGCTTCACAGTACTGAGTAGAGTACGTAAACATAAGCAAAGAATTTTATGATATATTGGTTTACAGTTCAGATTGAAGGGAGTGAATAGAAGAAATATACATCGTATGCACATGATGATTTAAAAATCAAGCCTATATCGTTTTTAACAAGGGGGGACATTATTTACATTCTAAAATTTATTTTAAATACTCATATTTTTTTATTTTATTACAAAAAATAGAACAATAATACTTCGAGACCCACCTAGAGTGCACATACACCTACGTAAAATTATTAAACCTTAAATAGTAAAAACGTTCTACCTTCAACATCAAAAGTAATTTATTATTTCAAAGTGTATTTAACAAATTTGAACAACACAGAGTCTATGATTCTAATTTCTTCAACTTGACGTTAATTTTTATTGAACATATATCTATTCCATGTAAAGAATTAATGGATTTTTCACTTCTCTGCCAAGGAGGTTCTGCACGAATAAACAGCTACAGAAACTCAAATATAAAACATAATAGGGGCGTAGAAGTTCCTCAATAAATTTTAATTTTATGCACAAACTTGAGTTGCATATATGCAAAAATATGTGTTCTGAGGATGTGAGGAAGCAATGTCAACCATTGAATTTTTGTTTCAAATTTTAATGAATATAGATTCATATGTTGAACAGCTATGACAAATAAAATTAGAAAAATGATATTGTTGACAAATATCAAGAGCAAAGGTAATTAGTCTTGGTATGATGAGTATTTTCATGGACGTAATAAGCCCAAAAATAAAAAGCTATAAACTAATGAATGTTATCGAGGAGTATTTTGGTATTTACACACGTTCAAATCAAAAAGGGATTTTTTCAAAATCTACTAGCTATATGCACATAATAAAAGGGAATTCATAGTAAATTATAGACCACAAATACGTCCAATCATTTGTTAGGAAATATGTTTCATTTTTAAATAAGAATTTTCCATGATATTCTCTTCTTTAATAAGATTCTTATTTAAGGAATAAGTAATTTATATAAATTCTTATGTCGTGTAATTAGTATTATTTGTTTGATATTCTCTATTTTCTTCAATACATGAGTTTTTCACGTAAATTCTTATGTTATGTGAATGGTTTTTATCACGATCCGTCCCGAATCCTGGGACGAATCATGACTGATTCTCGAAATTCGACTAATAACTATTCTAATATTAATAAAAATAATCGTATCACTTTTAAATACACCATTTTATCAAATCATAAACGAGAAATATTAATAAATCATTTTACATTTGTAAACAAATCACTAACTTCGAAAATATATATAATGTCATGTGAAATAACCAAGGAAGAATATGTCATAACATCGTATAATTACTCAATCTGATATCATCACAAAATACTGCGTAAAACCGAAGAAAATTCACAACATATAATGTCAATTTCGAATACTGAAAACTTTCACCAAACGAGTACCCGGGGAAATAATCTCATCCTATCTGGACCTCAACGGGCAGCAATCAGGAAACCATCATGCCCCGGAACTATCCAGATAGATGGGGAAATAACATCTCATATGTCGTCTCATCTCGACATATCTCATCATCATAATTATGCATGCATAGTCCCCAAAGGACAAAAGCGCCCAAGCACACGGCCCAAAGCCTCTATGTGTACTCCGACGGGCCCCAAAGGCCTATATCTCATATCATCACATCACAGTGTACAGGGAAGGGTACTGTCTAATGACTTGAAAACAATCGAAAATACACATGTATATAAACATCCGATAATATCCGAAATCACATTCTCTTTTATTCTCAACAACATTTAAAATCTATTTTCTTTTCTTTAAAAATATTATTAATACGCATATATTCAAAATCAGAAATAAAATCATTTATCATACACAATTCTGATAATAAACAACATTATTCAGATAAAATCCATTCATCATAAAATCATTTAAATCAGGCATTTAAAAATTCATTTGCAATCATGTTTTATCATAATTAAAAATCATAATAATCTACAGAGAAAATAGACTTTGTATATTCCACTCACAGTGACGACGATCAAATCCGGTATCGTCGATGTCCGTGGGTTGGTTCTCGTTCGCGAGTCTCCCTAATAAAATAAATCGCATAATTATTACTAATAACATAAAGTACAATTAATTGTACCCAATAAAACCCGAATTCTCATAATATAACTTCCGAATATTTAAAATTACTAAATTATCCTTATGTCCAAAATTACCAAATTATCCTTATTTCTGAAAATTACCAAAATGCTCTCGATATCAAAATTTACTTAATTGCCCTCAATAATATATTTTATTAATTTATCCATAAAATTCTCAATTTCTGAAATATCCTCAAATCCTTTAAAATTACCGAAATGTCTTGAATTCAAAATTATCGAAATATCTCAAAAATCATAATTAATCAATTTAACCTCAAGATCATAGATTACTAACTTATCCTCAATTTTGTCAATTATCAAAATATCCACATATTAGAAATTATTAAATTACTCTAAGGTGTAAAATTATCAAATTACCTCCAATCACTTAAATTACCGATTTACTATCGAAATCTCAAATTACCTAACTATCCTTATCCATAATTATCAAATTACCCATAACTTTTAGAAATTATAGAATTAACCATAAAATTCTCAAGCTTTATCAAATTGCCCCTCACCGGTCACCAATGACCGGACTTCAGTCAACGGTGACAGGAAGCTTAGATCTTGTAGTTCCGGCCTCGGTGAGTCCAACGGTATCGGTGGTGTTCCCCCACGCGCGGTGACGGTAGCGGATCGAGCTCCCTAAAGCCGCAGATTTCAAGTTGCCGTTCACCGGCAATCCGGTTGTTTCAGGTGACGAGACCGGTCGAAAATGGAAGCTGAACATGAGACCAGTAGAACCCAACCGGTGGAGTGGCCAAACTCCGGCAGAATCAACGGCAGCAAGAATGGGTTTTTGGCCGAAACTTTCGAGCTTTACCGGCGGCATTCTGGTCGTTTTCCGGCGGTGAGAATGGCAAGGATATGACCAACGTCTCGAGGGCTTCAAATCGGTACCAAGATCGTCTCGAACGGTGGTCGGAATTGAGAGATTCGGCCGGGTCGAATTCGCGGGTCACGAGTTCGAATCCGGGTCAACGGGTATCTCTCTCTCTCTCTCTGTCTCTCTTTCTCTCTCTCTCGACTTCTCTCTCTTTATTAAAATATAAATATATAAATATATAAATATATATATATGCGCAAATATTACAGTTGGTTCTTGTTCGCGGGTCTCCCTAATAAAATAAATAACATAATTATTACTAATCACATACAATACAATTAATTGTACTTAATAAAACCTGAATTCTCATAATATAACTCCCGAATATTTAAAATTATTAAATTATCCTTATTTTAAAAAATTACCAATGATCTCGATATCAAACTTTATTTAATTGCCCCCAATAATATATTTATTAATTTATACTTAAAATTCTTAATTTCTGAAATATCCTCAAATCCTTTAAAATTACTTGAATGCCTTAAATTCAAAATTATCTAAATATCCCAAAAATCATAATTTATCAATTTAACCTTAAGATCATAAATTACCAACCTATCCTCAATTTTATCAATTACTAAAATATCCACATATTAGAAATTATTAAATTATCCTAGAGGTATAAAATCATCAAATTACTCCCAATTACTTAAATTACCGATTTACTATCGAAAACTCAAATTACTTATCTATCCCTATCCATAATTATCAAATTACCCACAACTTTCAGAAATTACATAATTAACCCCAAAATTCTAAGTCTTTACTGAATTGCCCCTCACCGGTCAACGGTGATCGGACTTCAGTCAACGGTGACGAGAAGCTTAGATCTTGTAGTTCTGGCCTCGGTGAGTCCAACGGTATCAACAGTGACCTCCCACGTGCGGTGACGGAGCTGGATCGAGCTTTCTAAGGCCGTGGGTTGCAAGTTACCGTTCACTGGCAATCCTGCCGATTCAGGTGACGAGACCGGTCGGGAATGGAAGCTGGAGATGAGAGTAGTAGAACCCAGTCGGTGGCGTGGCCAAAATCCGGCAGAATCGACGGCAGCAAGAATGTGTCCTTTGGCTGAAACTTTTGAGCGTCACCGACGTCGTTCTAGTCGTTTTCCGGTAGTGAGAATGACAAGGATACGACCAGCGTCTCAAGGGCTTCAAATCGATACCAAGATCGTCGGAAACGGTGGCCAGAATTGAGAGATCTGGCCAGGTCAAGTTCGCTGGTCATGGGTTTGGATCCGGGTCAACAGGTCTCTCTCTCTCATTCTCTTTCTCTTTCTCTTTCTCTCTCTTTCTCTTTCTTTCTTTCTCTCTCTCGACTTCTCTCTCTATATTAAAATATATATATATATATATATATATATATATATATATATATGCAAATATTACAGTTTTATTCTCCATCTACTTTTTATATATTATTTATTTGATATTTTTTTTTGTAAGATCTTGGGTGGGATTAAAATTTCTTAACAACTAATATCAAAGTTTAGGTTGCAATGCAAAGCAAATATATAAACAATGAGATTCCAAACCCAAAATCGAAATAGAGAAGTTTGATGGAATGATTAAATTTGGCTTGTGTTAAGTTCAAGTTAAGAATATATTAATTCAATCTGGTTAACATAATAGAATAAGTGTGATGTAAACCTTATTTCTATTTGAGAAAATCCTCAGAGGTGTATATACACTCAAAGCACCTTGCAGAAGATTATTAAAATAGATCAAGTTCAACAAATAGTTCTAAATCAATAGATGATAAAATTGATAATATTAACTAGTGGTGTGTTTCATTTCTCTATAAGAAATTGGTTTATTCTTTTTGGCGTACTACGGAAGAGGTTGTGTTACTATTAGCTAGTCTACAAGGTTTTGCACGTAAGACATGATTTGCCATTTATGCAAGGTGAGTGGGGAATTTTTTTTTTTTTGGGTCAATGGTTGAAGACTCTCAACGGAGTAAAATGCGAGAGTGGATATCCAAGGTAATCAATATGAAGTTCTACCTAGAGGCTATCCTTTTGATTGGTTTGAATTCTTCTTTTTTCTTTGAATTGTTGATTTATACTATCTTGTATGCACATTAAACTCGGAATTTTGGATGATGATAATCGTGATTTAGAACAGATTAGGTAACATGTGGCATTCTACATTCTTGCAATACCATTTCTTGTTATGGCAGCAGCATTTTTTTTATCGTAGTTTGTGTGGACTAATTTGCCGAATTTGAAACTTGGGGTGCTAAAACGGCATCGTTTTGCCTATTAATATGTTTCCAATTGTCGCGGGCTGGACATGTGACTCACTAAATGATCTCTCGAAACGGCAAGGCATGGAAGCGCTGCGGCCATGGCTTAAGTTCCGCATGTGACGAAGCACGTGAGAGGAGAATCAAGTTAGTTATAAGTTGTTGTACACGCGGCGGGATCCGCTACAATCTGGGTTTATGAACAGCTGTTGTACAAGGTGATCATTGAGGCAGCTTCGGGAAGATCTAGAGAGCTTTCTAGAGAGAATCGAGAGAGAGAGAGAGAGTGTCGTCTTGTTCCTTGTTAGTTTCCGAGTGAAGCTCTGTAAAATCACTTTGAATCATGAATGAAACTCATTCTGCTGGCTTCTCCCGTGCATGTAAGTCGTGTTTCATTGCACAGCTGAACCACCTAAACAGTGCTGGTTTCTGTTCGTGATTGTTTGTTAATCTTGCTTATTTCTCCTTTCTTAAATGCTGACATCTTTCTTTAAGGTCTTAAGTCGTCAATTGAGTTCATCACGGACATTCAATTGTTCGTATGCAACTTGTTTGATCTTGAACAATGTCTTGCGCGGTGATTTGATAGATTGATTAGTAGCTATCATGACTCTAAAATTGGTGCCAGAGTTAGGTCTTCAGGCCAAGATCCAAGAATGGCTAAGTCTTTAGACCAAGATCCAATTATGGCTACACCAAAGGTCGATCTTGAGAAGTTCAATGGAAAGAATGACTTCAATATATGGAAGGTTAAGGGAAGCATGGCTGGTTACACAGGGTCTTGGTTATGCTATTAATAGGCTTCCTTCCTGAAGTCCAATGAGCATTTTGTTGATGTCTTGATGTATACATATGTATACATATCCGAAATTTCATTTTATCTTGTAGTTAAGTATTTGTATTTTTTCATTTGTGTCTATCACTGAAAAGTAGAGTACTTGCTTGATTGAATAGTGTCATATTGCATCACAGGAACCCACTCAATTTTCATTGCCACATGCAGCTCAAAAGTGCATGGACGTTGAACAGTCACCTAACTTACACTAATTAATTAATACGGCTATCAGTTCTTAGTAGCCAGCAACATCCATCCATAGGAGTGAAACTCCTATTGATTTCATATATACAAAATAAAGATCATATGTACTTTGAAAATTTTTTTACTTTTATTTTTCTGGTTCTGCTGAAAATGTTTTGGCAGCTCTGACTTGAAGGTTTTCTTCAACAACTTTTTCCTCTGAAATGGACTGAGCCAAACCTTTGTATTACCCCACAAGATTTGCTAGCTTTTAAAGAGGCTTTAACAAAGGCAGTTAGTCGTAATGAAGAAAAGCAACATATGAGGAGATTGCTTATATGAGGTACTGGCAACAAGCTGAATCTGAATTTTCCTTTTGATCTTTTTTTTCCTTCATGTTCATATTCTCACTCCTTTTCTGTTTTTTCTTTTAAGCAACATCATTTTACTTCTCTGCACTGGAACAGAGTGATAAGAGGTATCTAATTTTCTTGTATTTGAATGTGCAAGTGTTAATTATATAAGATACATATTATTATATTACGCTCATGAAAGGAATGTTGGTTGAAACTTGAAGAAATAATTTCCTTTCAAACACCAACATTCACGTATAAGAAACTGCATACGCTTTATTCAATATTTGTGATATTTTGCTCAGTTTAGGTGTTTTGGAGAGGTTTTTCTCCATTCTCTTTAGTTTAATTAAAAAAAATAGTAATAATAATGCTATTTGTACTTGAAATTACAACAAGCATAGCTCATTAGTTGTATTATATTTATATTAGGCGACATTGGAAGCATTGATTGGGATTCGAGATGATGGAGCAACTGTTCAAGTTAAACTCTTTGGTGATAATTACAGGTGCTTTTACAGATTCAATTTGTAACTGTTTTTTGTCTTCATTATTTTCGTTATAAATAAACATATGCACTGATTTCTCTTACTTGTATTTGGATTCAGGAACTACAAGAATTGTTATCCAAGATACCGTTGATTGTTGATCCTTTAATGGCATATTCTCTTAAAATACATTGAGGAAATATTCTTAGTTCAAGTATGCTTTGCAGGGTGTTAGAGCAATAATACAGGAAAAGGGAGTTGGAAAATTATGGAGCTTTGAAAGTGACTATTGATACTAGCCTTGGACATATGCTAAACGTGTGATAATGGAGAGACAATTTTAATTAATTGAAAAGTAAATGTGATTCACAAGTTCTGCACAATAATTTAGTTGGAAAAGGGAGAGAACATTATAAGAGCAAGAGTATTGATGAATGGCTATTTACCCTTAGTATTTTCTTATCCATGTGCTCATTTAAGGGGCAATATTCTCATTTACTTTATCTTGATGTTGACACAGCACTAGAAAGAATGCAGTATTGATAAATTTCTTGGTTACACTCAGTTACTATAAAGAGTCCCAAGTCAATTGTGGATTTGAACGTGAGGCTAATTACTGCAATATCATATTAATATACTTTTAGAGTTCATGTTTATATATCGACAAATTGTTTGAATGACTACCTTTATGAACACATTGAGAGCAATTCATTATAGTTTTCCACATTGGTGAAAACTGCTTCAAATACCTATCAAATTTGTTTGATGAGCTTTATGTTTCGAATGATATAATGCTGATCCTTTAGTAGCTTGGTATCAATATAATTATACTTTTGTAGGCAAAGGAGGCTGGAAGTACACGATTTTATACACGGAGAGACGCAATAGGAAGGAAATCCAATTTCAACCAGATACTTGAATATGTGAAGGATATAAGGTAATAAAGCAATTGATGATGAAAGTCCTCACTGTTAAAGGAGAAGGTAAATATCTAATTGTGCTTTTGATTGGATGATTGTGTTGTAGATAATGAGCTTGTTACATTATTTACATTTTGTGGGAACTCCACAAAGTGATTAAGAGAACTTATTTACAACCACAATTAAGTGGGCCATATATGCTTATATCGGTTTTCTTTACTTTTTGTTTTTTCCCCTATGTGCTCAGTTGTGATACTTGGAGAATGTAAGTACTGAGGGTGTTGACAGTAATCTAAATATGAATTCTGAATACACTTTCGCATTTTACTATCAATTTATATGTAGCAACAAACAGCCATCAGATCTTTCTGAGGACTTTCATATGAATTACATGGAATACAAAATTCTGTTTTATGTTATATTGCTTTTCAATTCGTAATTTTAACATCAATTCTTTTCTTGGGTTTCAAAACTAACAGAACTTCTGTAATGCTTCTTGAGCTACTTTTCCTATTAATTGTTTGCCATAGCTTTTGAAAGTTTGATTAAATTTGTCTAAGATTTTCTTCCATATCCACCAAATGTTGAGCGGCGTTTTAATCTGTTATGTACCAGGGACATGGGGAGGTTGTGTCTTGTAAATTTGAAAATTCCAAGTCAATTTATGATGTTTTATTAGCTTATTCTAAATTTGCAAATGAAACCGGGTGCAGTATTTAGTAGATAACATACAATATACGTAATTTCTGAGAGAAACTATGGTTTCTAATCTTATGCTTAATGTCTTTCTTACTGGGAAACTGAAATATAAAATGAAATTATGTTTAGGAATTTGTTTAATGGAATCATGAACTTTATTTTTTTATTTGGAAAAAGGTCGACCTATTTGGGCTTTCTTGTTCCAGAGCTTGGACTTTGCTTTGACATTGTTGGAATATGTAATCATTGATGCTAGCAAATACTTCTTTAATTGCCATATCTTTTTTAACCTTCTAGTTCCTGGTTTCTAGACCTTATCATCTCATTCTTAGTTCTACACTCTGTAAACTTGGTACGTTTCTCTTTTGAACAGGTAACTTCTCAGAATTTGTGAAATTAACTTGCAGAAAACAAAATAATTTCATACGGGTGTAAGAGAAAAGAAATGTTGAAAATATTGCAAAATTTGATTTTAACTGAGCATCCCTATTGATCAATAATAGGGAAGGCCAGATGACAGAAAGCCCACACTTGGAACCTCAAAATCTTCTGATTAGGTCAAATGAACAGGTATGGCAATCATCCCAGATTTATTTTGATTCCTTAATTCATGTCTTTTGCCTCCAGATGTCTTTATTTTTCAGTCATCCGTCAAATTTGTCATGTGATTCCCACGTACTGAATAAAAGAAACTAATAAGTTCATGAAAGGTTGTAATAAAATATAAAACTGCGTCACAGGGCCAGAACCATAGTCTAAAAGATACTTGGTCAAAATTGCATCTAATAAAATGCCACTAGCTTGTCCAAATCCACTCGCTCAGGAATATGCAGATTATTTTAGTATAATTTTACAAACTTAAACTAGCTTTTTACCCAAATAAAATTTAGTTTAAGTTAAAAATAGAAAGAAAGTGATTTTCTTTTTCTAAATAATTAGATTACTATTATGCTTGTAATTCTAAAA
Organism: Aegle marmelos; assembly: GCA_030449875.1. Classification (NCBI taxonomy): domain Eukaryota; kingdom Viridiplantae; phylum Streptophyta; class Magnoliopsida; order Sapindales; family Rutaceae; genus Aegle; species Aegle marmelos. The sequence goes on along the minus strand of JASUUL010000043.1, from coordinate 212,183 downwards.
AAACTGCTCAATATAATGTCATATTTGTAGAATTAAGCACTTTCATGACATTAACAGTGCAATTTTTCCTGGAAAAAGAGTCTAACAAAACATAAATATTTTATTAATTTCTATTAAAATATGGAAACTAAAATATGAAATCAAAATTACGTTATTAAAGAAAAAAGAAAATAATAAATCACTCATCAAAATAATAACTACATCAAATTAGTCTGCAACTTCTAAATCTACTAATTGGCATGTACAGGTATCAAGCTGATTGATCATCAAACTATCAGATTGGTAGTTGCTCGGCATGCAAGAGATCTGTTAATATGGACAGTACAAATAAAACTGCCCTCTTTACAAACCAATTGAAACAAATAAAGCTACAAGAACAACTCAGCTCTTATTAGTACATTATCTCGGCAAGTCATATCACCAAATCCTATGGCCAATTTCAAAGGCTCGTTGTAAACGTCCAATTTATGGACTTCCTAGATGAAATAAAATGCAAACATTTTTTGTTTTTTTTTTTTTTTTGGGGGGGGGGGTGTTGGGTGCAAAAAAAAAAAAAAAAAAAGAGATGGTTAAAGAGAACCTACTCTTAGCATACTTCAAGCTTTTGGGACTTTTTTCTCGTTTCACTTTGTTCCGTGGAAGATTATTCTTGTGAGACTGATGAAACAATTCATTTTTATATCTAATACCATCTCTCACCTTATTTGCATCTTTGTTGATAAGGTGGTGTGCGCAGCACAATATCTAGCTATTGTTGAGTTATACTAACTGCAATATATTAAAAAAAAAAAAAAGAACCAGTCATCATTTGTTGTAAAAATTTGCTTAACCGTACCACTCAAAAGGAAAAGAAAATGGGAAAAATTTTTGTCCTTATGTATGGTTGTGTAAATTAGGATATTGCGTTCAGTTTAAAGAATTGGATATCAAATTAAGTTTTTAAAGAAAGTAAAAATTTTTCTATTGATTTGATGACTATCGAGTTGATGAGACTAAAGTTTCATTTGAAGTAAATATTTTTTACGGATCGAGAAATTTATTCTCAATAGGAATAAAATCTACCAATAATTATGGAGTTTAAGTATTGAAAAAAATAAGCAAATGAAAAAATCAATTTAAATTTTATCTAGCATTATCTTTTATAGTTAATAAAAAAATATTCTATAATCTCAAGATTTAGACGGATAGATTACATGCAGTGTTTTTTTTTTTTATGAGTTTATGTTGAGTGAAATAAGTGTAAATACCAAAAAAAAAAATTAATTGCAACAAAGTAAAAGCCAAAGGAAGAATAAATGAAAAAAAAGGGTAGTGGGGACCCCAAAAGAAAAACAATTAAAATTACGTAAAAACTTAAATGTTGTACAGAGAGACAAATTAAAAGCTTCGGTTCTCTCAGTTCATGTGTCCCATGCGTTTCTTCCTTTCTTTATTTATTTATGGGATCACGCAAATGCCAGAGACTTGATCAATGATCATGTTTTGCATTATTTACATTCTCTTTCTTTTGAGAGGCTTTACTCTCTGTTTAATTTCTATCTTTTTTTTCTTTAAATTGTATATTGTTAATTAATGTCATGCCGAGATTAAAATTGTTGCAAGCGTATGCGTCTTAAAGTTGTAGTTTATTAATTATTAATTAAAGAGTTCACATGTATTACGTTTGCCATGTATTGATTATACATATTGTTAAATATAGATCTTTGTTGATAGATTCTATCGGCTATTAATTTAAGTTTATTTCTAAATAATGCTTTTCCTTTTTCCTTCTTACACCATTTTTTACGTGGTCAGGTGCTTATATAATTTTTAAGAAATGATACATGAAAAAAAAAATTGATAAAAAACTGACGGAAACAAGGTAATCTAATAAGTGGGTCATCCTGTTAAACCTATCTTTGATAGGAAGCAGAAGAGGCAGCCTAAGGTCATCAACATTGATGAAGAGGCTAGTAATTCTTCCGGTGAAGATATTAACGCCATACACGATCAAAATAATTTCAATTTCATCATATGTATATGTGTGAATATAGACACACACATCCCTACACACAAATAAAACAAAATATAAATGACTTTCAAATATAAGATATTTAAAATAGTCAGCATATTAACAATTTACAATTTAGATTCTATGTGAATGAAATAATATTAATCTAGTGAATCCAATTTTCATTTATATTAATTACTGTCGAATCATGCTATTTTAACGAAGAGTAGTTGAGCATTTATATAATCCAACGTGTAACATTTCAAAACAATATTTGTCAAAGTTTGATGAAGAGAATATTTAAATAAAGACTACTAAGGCTTAATTGCAATTAATCAAAGAAGGAAGTGCTTGCTTTGCTTGATGTGCTATTTGCTTCTATCTTTTTTTGAGTTTTGTTGTGGGATGTCTCTCTTTTGATGTTCTCTTTATTATATTTGGATATTTTGGGGATGGCTTACATCTATGAATAACAATAAGATGCGTTTTATAAATCCTGGTCCTACGGCAGTAGTAAAAGAATTAATGAGCTTGGTTTTTATTGATAAAAATTAATGAGATGGGCATAAAAATTGAATTCATTAATTAATTAATGGAGTCTTCCTCTGACAAAATAATGAATTTGAAAAATGAAAAATGCTAATGATAAAATATTTCTGTCATCAAAAGCGCCGCACACGATTTTTGTTATACAACAAAAGAAGCACACTAACATGCTAATTAATTACTAAGAAGAATATTAACAATTTTTTGCATACGTAACCGTACACAGGAAGAAAAAAATAAAAGAAACACAAGTTTGTTTCGACAGCCGAGAAGGGGATTAATCATTAATTAATTCACTTTTGAAATTTGAGAGCAATTCATTAATCAATTTTCTACAATCCCCCGCCGCTAAACATTTTTCTTTTTATTTTGAAAACCAATTTACGTAATAAAAACTCACTAACAAGGAACCATATTAATTTAAAATAGTTTTCAACTGATATTTGAATTTTAAAATTTCATTCACAAACGCATCTAATTAAAAAAATAATAATAATAAAATATTTCAATCGTTCTCTGATCAGTCTTCAAAAACCCATTTATCAGCTATTCGAACATAAGATATATAGGTTAACAAGTCTCAATATTTATATATGCAAACAGGTAAAAATTCAAAAACCTATTGAATACGTGATAAAAACTCATCGACACCAAACCATATTGATTTAAAATAGTTTTGAACTGAGATTTAAATTTTAAAGTTACATTCACAAGCGCACTCAATTGAAAATAAAATAAAATAATAATAAAATATTTCAGGAGTCCTATGTTCTGCCACTAAAAACCAATTTAAAATCTATATGCCAACACAAGGTACGTGGGTTAACAACTCCCAATATTGTCCTCCATCCTTTCTGCACTTCTCTGCTATCAACGGACAGCCATTGATATCTAATCGCAAAAGTGAGGAAGGCAGCCCCTTCTCCGGCAAGTATTTGAGCTTGGGACAATACCATAGCTTCAATTCAGTGAGGTTTTGAAGATCAACAATCGAAGAAGAAAGGCGCTCCAGATTTGGAAAATTGTCAATCCACAGAGATGTTAGAGAGGCAGGAAGAAGAGGAAGAGTGGTCCCCAATCTTACGTCCTCTGCCTCTGGTGGAAACGACACCATGTCGTCATCACATCCTCTGATTGTGAGTTCACGCAGAGAGGAGAATCTGTGAAATCCCCGGCCCCACTCAATCATTGACTTCCAAAGCTTCGTATTATTAGAAATCCCAAGAGAATGAAGGTCGGTGGGAAGGCCATCTTCTTCTTCAAGGCTTGCAAGCTCATTGTCTCCTATGCTTAATTCTTGAAGAGAGGTCAGATTGTGCAATCCCCTGGGTAAGGCCTCGAGTCTCGTACACCCACCGATGTTAAGTTTAGTGAGTTTCGCACAAGGCAATCCCCCTTCGGGAAAGGACTCCAGATTTCCACAATCCCAGACTCTAATCCCTTGAAGCTGGCGGAGATTATGTAAACCACTCGGTAAAATTTTCAGATTCTCACAAGCAATAATGCTGATTTTTTCAAGAGATGTGTTGTTGTCCAACCTTTCTGCTAGTGACTCCAGCTTTGAACATCCCCAAACAAGAAGTGACTTAAGAGACGGAGGTAGATTGCCAACTTCAAGGGATTCAAGCGTGGCTGGCAACTCGTTTTTTGAATATATACATGTCAGAGATGGACAACCGGTAATATACAAGTCCTCAAGAAGAGATGAGGAGGTGTACCTTCTGCTGCTGCTGCTGCTGCCGCCGCTCTGGATGCCCTCTTCCGCTGTCAATGTCCTTATATAATCACAATTCCTGATGTCCAACCGCTTAAGGCTCGGTGGTAGCCGGACTTCAGAAACATATGTCAAGGAACGGCAAAGATCAATCACCAACATCTCGAGAGATGAACTGGTGTCGCACATCCATGCCTCTGGTAACGATTTCAGTGCATCACATTCTCTAATCACAATTTTCTTCAACCTGGAAGGCAGAGCAACCTCCGGAAAGGAAACAAGGGAACAGCAGCCGCGGATTTCAATTTCTCTCAAGGAACTGAGGCTGAGTGATGATTGTGGCAGCTTCACAAGGTCGTTGCAATATCTCAATCCTAGATATTCGAGTCTGCACGGCAACTCGCAGAGCTGCTGTTGTTGGTCTTTCTCGTCCTCCGCCACCAAGGATTGAAGTTTGGAACAGCCTGTGATCGTCAGTCTTTTGAGAGAGCAAATGTCCTGCAGTAACCCGTCATGACTCTTCCATATATATGTTTCATTTTTAATATTATTTATCCCCAATTTTTCCAATTTTGGTAGTCGCAGCTTCAATGGCCCTGCGAGAAACACTTGATTCGATGCATCTCTACAAACCACTGAATGATGTGACCCAAGATGATCAACTGGACCTCTCCACACAACTTTTTTACATCCACTAATTTCCAATTTGCAAAGAGCTGGAAGAGTTGTAACTGAAACTGACAGTTCTTCACATCCTCGAATAACAAGCATCTCCAATGCAGGAAGGTGCTCGGGAAATGTCCCTTGCAGTTTAGAACATTGAGAGATACAAAGCTCTCTCAATTTAGGAAAACGTTCAACTCCCTGACTAGATCCATGAGGCCTCCACTTTCCCCATTCTTGCAAGTCTTGCAAGTTTTCAAAACAAAGAGTCTCCAAGCATTGAAAAGGAATTGGAGAATCATCCCCATAGAACTCTGAACCCAATCTCTTTACTCCACTCAACCCACGCACTGCAAGATGCTTTAGAGAGGGCAGTTTACCCACTGATGGCAAGGTAGTACACACACCACATTCTTCAAATTTTAGGGTCACTAAATTTGAGAATGAGGAATCTCCTAACCAAGTTGGAAATTTTGTGCCTCCATAGCCATTGATGCAAAATTGCTCCAGATTTTTATGAGGTTTTAGCATGTCCAGCACGCCCTCTTCAGCTTCTGCCTCCTCTGAAGATGAACCGTCAGTGCTGCGAGTCCATCGAAGCTGTAATTCTTTAAGACTTTCCTTTCCATCCAACTGAGCCTCCTTTGCATCGCCAATGTCTTTTACATTCTCAAATTTTGAAATGTTAAGTGTCCCGCGAAGATACGTCAACAACTTTAGCTCTCCTAGTCCAGCACCACTGTCTTTTCCCACAACAAAATTACACAACGTTTGAAGACAAGTCAACTTACCAATTCCTATTCGCATTTCCTCCAATGAATCTGTATTTGAATTATTGAGATGATGCAATTTGATGAGGTTTCCCATGGCTGCACACAACTTCTTCAGTTGCCGACAGCCCTTCAACAGAAGGGTGTGTAAATTGTAAAGCTTATTGACTGATTTAGGCAATGTTCTAATCTCAGTTCCAGATAGGTTAAGGTACCTTAAATACCTCAAATCACCAATTGAATCTGGAATCTCGGAGATGCGATATCCACGCAAAGAGAAGACCCTCAGACGTTGGAGTTTGAACAAGTTAGGAAGAATGCTATAAGCCAAGTATCCAGGCCAACTATTTGACAACATTACTGGCAGAAAAGTTCGCAGATGTTGGATATCATACAATTTCTCAAACATTTGAACGCCATCATATTCTCCACGAATGTACGACAGATGACGAAGATCTCTTGAAAAACTTTGTTGCTTGTTAACCTCTGAGGCATACTCCATTCTGGAGAACATTTCTCCAGCAGCCCATTGAGCGAGGTCATTGACGAGATCATGCATCACAAATCGTGATATAGTGTTGCTTGATTGCTGGAAAAAAGATCTTGCACGTAGCTCTTGAAAGAACTTTCAACCTAGATCTTCACTAGGATTCCCGCTATCTCCGTGATCCAAGAAACCCACAGCACTCCATAATAGAATTATCTCCTCCTCTTCAAATTCATAATCCTTTGGAAACAATGAGCAGTACGCAAAGCACTGCTTTAAAGGTGCCGAGAGATAATAGTAGTGGGCGTTTTGAACAGTAAGTGTTAAGGGTCAAGCAAAATGCATGTAACAAGTCTTCCACTTGTTGTTTATTCCAGGAAAGTGAAAATAAAAACGCCCACTACCCATTAATAATTTAGCAATTCACCGATCACCAGTCACGTCATCACCACTTATTACCAGATTCCATGAAAATAAAATCGCGCGTCAATATTCGTAGGGTCAACCGGTCAAGCAACACTAATCCGGCGTCCGGGTAAATGCTGAATAAAGAGGAAAACGGAATGTATCTACTACGAACCTTCCTTCGCTTTACAAATCTTCAAACTCACAAACCAAGTTAAATCAAAACATTTCTCTGTCCCTCTCTCTTTTTGCCATACAATTAGTTTATTTATTGAATTAATTTACTAATCAACTTGCTACAAAGAGTTGCAAACTAATTAGCTTTCTCTTATAACTTTTACAGATCATCTGTGGAGAAGAACTACAAGGAGTTGAAAACTTTGGACCCGAAACTTCATATCTTGATTTATAATATAGCTCTGGCTTTGGTGCAGTTTATGGTTTCAATACAGGGAACCAATTTCATCAGAATCATCATAAAGGTTACAGTGGCTTCATTTTGCAACTGGGTAAGTCAATGTTACTTGCGGAATTCAATTCGGAGTTCTTTTAGAATAGATTTCCTTCCCTTACATCACTTAGCTTCTAGTTGTGTCTTCTTGGCTTTCTTCAGCTGACTTTTTTATTGGCAAATTCGTTTGTTTCTATTGTTTTCAAGTGCTAGTGCTGGATTTGGAGGTATGAATTGTGTAGTACTGTAATATAGTTCTTTCTATAGCCAGTACAAAATAGTTCTTTAGCTTCTTACTTTTGGCTTTACTGGGTTCGACATATCATAGGGGAGATCTATCACCATTTGATGTGGGACGGGAAATAGGGGACAGATGGGATTAGAAAAGTAAGAAACATGACCAAAATAAAAGTCAAATCTACTCATATAAGCAATTCAACAAATAAGTGTATTAGGTGTTTTATTTTCTTTAAATAAGACTCATAAGCTTAGTAGGTGTTTTATATTGAATCATCTAAGTTGAATAATCTTTTGGGTTGAATATGTTAACTTCTTATTCCATATGTTTGAGTCTCCCAATAGTTGAATTAGCAATGAAAAATTTAAAAATGGAAAATCTCAATGCAATTATTTTAGGTGCTTATTATAGATAAGAATTTCACTTTTTGCACTTCATTTTCTGTTGTCAAATTTAATAAGTAAGAATCTGCATTAGCTTTGTTCTCTCGAAGATTTATAAATAAGTGCTATTTGACTTAGATGTAAGAAAATTGCAAAGCAGAGTTGCTTGATTGAATAGCTTCATATTTTACATCACAGAAACTCAATTTTCATTGCCCTATCTAGCTCAAAAGAGCATGAACATTGAACATTCAGCTAACTTATACTAATTAATTAACGCAACTATCAGTTCTTACTTCTTGGTACCTAGCAACGTCCTTCCATAAGTGTGAAACCCCCATTGATTTCATATATGCAAAATAAATAACTTACAAAGACAATACTTGACGATCACAACAAAAACACTAATTCCGTCCAATAAGCAACATAACAAATGCATGGTCTATATTGCAAATCTTATTACGATTTTAATTAAGAGAGAAAATATGAAGGACGTGTTACATATAATTGAATGTTATCCTTGATAATTAGACAAAATAACACTAATGTAGCCAACTAATCCAATCATCATAATAATCAGATTATCTTTATTTAATTATGTCCATTGATGATAGTTTAATAAAGAACACTGAATATTTGGTATCTTTATGTTCAACAACTTTGGCTAAGTTTGCGAAGATCATATTAATTACTAATATAAATAAATAAGCCCACTAGGTACATATTACATGTATTTGTAGTTGCAATAAATACATATGTAATAAAGATCATAAAGCTCAGGGCCACTAATTCAACATTACCAAACCAATATCCCAATAATGGTTTGATTACTAATCTTAGCATTAAAAGATCTGTAAACTTTATTTGGCCACAAAAAATGCTTCCTTGTTGGCTCCTTGATCTTGTCCTGCCTGGTGATTCCTGAATGTTCTTCTCATTCTGATATGCTGAGTCGTTTGCTGATTATAAATGCGAATCAGCTTAAATTTTCTTAGTCTTGTTCTTCATGTGAAATTCTACCTAATGCCTATCCTTTTAGCTGGTTTAAATTTTTCTTTTTTCTTTGAATTGTTGATTTATTATGCTCTTCTCATCCACACATGCAGCATTCTGCAGCCTTACAATGCCATTTCTCGTTATGGCAGCAGCATTCTTGGTCATGGCATCACAAGCAAATGCTTTTGAATTGCTTTGTTTGGTTTTTGTTTCTAGTATTTTTTTGGCATTGCGGGATACTGTTTCTCTTTTGATTTTCTGTTTTTGTTGTTATAGGATTCAGGAATAGTGTACATTAGTACACGTATGAAGATGATGTAATAAAGTGCTTTTGATAAATTTCCTGGACAGTTTACTTCACAAACCAACCATTAATGAGCAAATCCTTCTAATGACCCTTGTACACATTAAAATAAATTCAATTTTATATATACACAAAAATAAATAACTCTCAAGTATATTATTTGATAATCATAAAAACAACAGTTCACTCCAATGAGTCTCATAGCAAACACATGGTCTATATTGCAAGTCTTTGTAGAGAAAATACGAAGGACATACAATTGAATTTTTCCTATGATAAAGAACTCCAAACAAATTCATATACGTATTGCAGTACCGCTTACAAATTCATTTGTTTCTTCTTTTCCTTTGATCAAGTGCTAATTACGGCCTTGATATTTCATTTGGTTTTAGTTAATTTTCTGTAGGGTTGTGTTTGTATGAAACTAATTACAAAACAATCTTTAACAAAGTCTTATGAAAATAACATATTATAGCTACGAAGTTGGACTTCCCGATCAAGCAACTATTCTTCAGATTGTGTATTGTGTTACCGTTGAGCTCTTATGTCAATTATGACCAGACGGTGGCTTGGCTAACTGTGAGTAATATGTGAACATAAGAGCTGTGAATGAGCTATGTACTATTTTTATGTGACAGGTTGTTTACTCTGTTTTTATGGTCTTTCTCTTTGCAGTTCTCTCTGTATTTTTTTTTAATTTAATACATTGATATTACAATTAGAAGCCTACTGATATGTACAATCAAAAACCTTTCCTCACTTGATATTGGAGAAATACCAACTTGCAAGTGGTTCCGTATAAATAATTTATGGGTTTTTGAGTATGGCTCCCATGTATTAACAACATACAGTATAAATAATTTTGTACTGCAGTCCAGCCTTCAAGTGCTTAATCAGAAATCAAAAATCACTTTACAAAACCATTAAATACTGCTGATGACGCAGCCGGTAATTCTTCTAGTGAATATATTGAGGCCGCCAAACGTTAAAGTTAATTTAGCCTACCGGAGCTTAAAAGTGATTCTGGTGGTAACGATACTGTTGCTTAGTTTGCTTTTTGGTTTCGAGATATATATGTGTGTGTGTGTGTGTGTGTGTGTATATATATATGTATATGGGGCTAACACTTTTTTTATTTATTTTGTTTTTGATATTTTATTGGCGATGTTGTGGGAAATTGTCTCTCTTTTGATTTTATGTTTTTGTTGTTATTGGATGGTGTGTGCATGTACGAGGATTATTAAGTGCTTTTGATAAATCATGGTCGAAATGAACCTCAAATTCCTATTTTATTGTAGCCGGTCGAAACAATTTTCAATCTCTTTATATATAAACGAACGCCAAAATGAAGTTAATTTCAACAGCTGAAAAAGAGATAGCCATTATACATTACGCGTTCACAGTCAACAAGAAACTAATTCATTAATATAGCCATTAATATGCTTGGTTTATTGTTAATTAAAAAAAGAAGCCTTTTTCTTTGACATTTATTATGCATTTTTAGAGGAAAAAATGTTAATCCGACTCCAATTCGTAAAAAATTTCCTTTTCTGTCATATTGATGTGTTAATGTGAAGAACCGTTGCAATTATAACAGTTTTGATGAATTCAAATATTGAGTAACTGATAAAATTATATTTTATCGATATATCAATAACAATGGCACAGAAACAATTAACTTAAAGATTACAAATAATTTTGTAACACGGCTTAGCCCTCATGTGTTTATGACATTGTTGCTGATCAGGCAGATTGCTCTGGAAAAGATTTTAAGTTAAGGCCGCTAAAGTCGAAATGCAATTAAAGAAATATAATGCTTGGCGTTACAATGTTCTTTTCGTTTTTGACATTATGGGATTTGATGACAATGTACACGTACAAAGATTATTTAATAAAGTGCTTTTGATAAATCATGGTCGGTTTAGTATTAATTAACCAAATTTAATTTACTCGGTCAATTGATATTTGTTAGTATTTGTTGCTATACAAATACGACAAAAGAAGAGCGCTAAGAAGAACTCTAACATACCGCGAAAGGGAAAAATAATAATAATAATAATAAAAGAAGCTGAAATATGATTTTCATTTATATTAATTATTTCCAATCATTGACCAAGAAATGGCAATATTTAAGGAGGGAGTTGAAGGAGAGAAATGACACAGAGCTGAGAGAACATTTGGCAAGTTTTGGAGGCAGTTCAGGATGCCGATGAGTGCTGATTTGCAACATGTTAAGGCTCATTTGGAAAATGGTGTTCTGAGGATCACAGTGCCAAAGCTTGCTGAGGAGAAGAAGAGGCAGCCTAAGGTTATTAACATTGATGAAGAATCTGGAAATTCTTCCGGTGAAGATATTAAGGCCACCAAAACTCAAATGTAATTGAATAAATAAAAAAAGTGCTTGCTCTGCTTGGGGTGCTGTTTGCTTATGATCTTTTCTTGATTTTGTTGTGAGATGTTTTCGTTTGGATGCTCTGTTTAATGTATTTTTGATAAGTTTTCAACGATGGCTTGTGGGTATTGACAACAGTAAAGTACTTTTTATAATTCTGGTCTTAAATTTCTAAACGAAATTAATACTTTCGTTTATTGTTAATAAAAATAAAAAGGAAAAAGATCTTTTCTTTGGCATATTATATTATGCATTTGAAGGAAAAAAAAGAAAGAAATTATCATATTCTAATTCATATCATATGAATGCGTTAATAAGAAGGTCTATTAAAATTGTAATAGTTTTGATAAACTCAAATATTATATATGTAATATATACACTTTTATTTTCCTATTAAAGTGGATCGTATAATTTTCATTTGATATCGATTTTATAAGTTTGGACTCGTTACACGCCAATGCGAGAAAAATTTGACATATTAGTAAATACACCGTGTGTGTAGAAATTTTATATTTTATCGTGGTGAAAAATCAGGATAAAATTGAGTACGATTCCGAGTTAGTTAGTTAGAAAATTGTTATTACGAAACCGGTATTCATTTAATCGGTATAATATTATAATTTTATTAAATAGTTTGATTAAATAAAATAATAATATATTTTTATTATTTGAGTGAGAGTAGCCGAGAGAGAGGGGAGAGAGAAAGAGAGAGAAAGAAAGAAAGAAAGCAAGAGAGAGAGAAGAGTGACTGGATCCGACCCGATCCGACCCGTGACCCGCGACTTGACCCGGCCGGATCTCTCAATTCCGGTTACTGTTTCCGACGATCCTGGTATTGATTTGAAGCCCTCGAGACTCTGGTCATATCCTTGCCATTCTCACCGCCGGAAAACGACCAGAACGCCGCCAGTGAAGCTCAAAATTTTCGGCCAAAAACCCATTCTTGCTGCCGTCTATTCTGCCGGATTTTGGCCACACCACCAGCTGGGTTCCACTGCTCTCACCTCCAGCTTCCCTTCCCAACCGGTCTCGTCACCTGAATCGGCCGGATTGCCGGTGAACGGCAACTTGCAACCCACCGCCTTAGAGAGCTCGATCCGGCTCCTCCACTGCGCGTGGAAGGTCACCGCCAGCACCGTTGGACTCACCGAGGCCGGAACTACAAGATCTAAGCTTCCTGTCACCGTTGACCAGTGAGGGCAATTCGGTAAAGATTGAGAATTTTGGAGTTAGTTCTGTAATTTTTAAAAGTTATAGGTAATTAGATAATTATGGATAAGGATAGTTAGGTAATTTGAGATTTTGAGGGTAAATCGGTAATTTAAGTGATCGGGAATAATTCGATAATTTTATATCTCTAGAGTAATTTAATAATTTCTAATATGTGGATATTTTACTAATTGATAAAATTGAGGATAGGTTGGTAATTTATGATCTTGAGGTTAAATTGATAAATTATGATTTTTGAGATATTTCGATAATTTTGAATTCAAGGCATTTCGGTAATTTTAAAGGATTTGAGGATATTTCAGAAATTGAAAATTTGAAGGATAAATTAATAAAATGTATTGTTGAGGACAATTAAGTAAAATTATGATATTGAGAGCATTTTGGTAATTTTTGGAAATAAAGATAATTTGATAATTTTAGAGATAAGGATAATTTAGTAATTTTAAATATTCGGGAGTTATATTATGTGAATTCGAGTTTTATTAAGTACAATTAATTGTACTTTAAGTGATTAATAATAATTATGCGATTTATTTGATTAGGGGGATCCGCGAACGAGAACCAACCCACGGACGTCGACGATACCAGATTTGATCGTCGTCACTGTGAGTGGAATATATAAAATTTATTTATCTGTAGGTTATTATGATTTTTAATTATAATAAAGCATGATTACAAATGAATTTTGAATGCTTGATTTAATGATTTTGTGGAAAATGGATTTTTTCTGCATAATGGCGTTTATTGTTGGAATTGTTATGATTTATGATTTTATTTCTGATTTTGAATATATGCGTATTAATAATATTTTAAAGAAAAGAAAATAGATTTTAAATGTTGTTGAAAATAAAAGAGAATGTGATTTTGGATATTATCGGATGTTTATGTACATGTGTATTTTTGATTGTTTGGAAATCATTAGATAGTACCCTTCCCTGTACACCGTGATGAGATGATATGTGATGATATGAGATATAGGCCTTTGGGGTCCGTCGGAGTGCACATAGAGGCTTTGGGCCATGTGCTTGGGAGCTTTTGTCCTTTGGGGACTATGCATGTATAATTATGATGATGAGATATGTCGAGATGTGATGACATATGAGATGTTATTTCCCCATCTATCTGGGTAGCTCTGGGGGCATGATGATTTCTTGATTGCTCGTCCGTTGAGGTCTGAATAGGATGAGATTATTTTCCTAGGTACTCGTTTGGTGAAAGTTTTCAGTATTCGAAATTAATATTATATGTTGTGAATTTTCTTGAGTTTTACGTAATATTTTGTGATGATTTCAGATTGAGTATTTATATAATGTTATGACATATTCTTCCTTGGTTATTTCACATGACATTATATATGTTTTCGAAGTTAATGATATGTTTATAAATGTGAACTGATTTATTAATATTTCTCGTTTATAATTTGATGAAATGATGTATTTAAAAGTGATACGATTATTTTAAGAATAAAATTATTTTCGAAAATTACTATCCACTCACTGACCTTCACTGAGTTTTATACTCACTCCTATTTTTTTATTTTATTATATTTTCCCCCACAGGAGAGTTACAGGTACAATAATTGATTCAGCATCAATAGCTATTTGTAATTTGGCCACGTATTTGTCATAGGAATTGTAGAGTTCTGTGTAGAATATTTCGGATTGTATAATATTATAATTAAGAATAACTTACTGTGTTTGGTGCTAAAATATTTCGGATGATAATTAGTATTTATTGGGATGTTGATTGACAGAGTTGATGGCATTGGGAAATTATTTTGAGAGTGTTATCTAATTAATTGCAGGATTGAAAATTTTAAAAATATAGAGGAATTCTACAGGAATTTTGATAGAAATATTATTATTATTATTTATTAGAATCGTTATTAGTTGAATTTTGAGGATTAGTATGATTCGTCCCAGGGTTCGGGACGGGTCGTGACAATATAATTAATAAATTATATTTATAAATATTAATAGCGGTTGCACATAAATAATTAATTTAAGAACTGGATAACAGTACATTAATTTAAGAAGTGTAAATAACTTTACAGTATAGTCGGTTCTTAGGTGTTTAATTAGTAATTGAAAACTGCTTTACCGTACAACACCATTAAAGGAACAATATAACACTGTTGTCGAGGAGGCGGCTGGTAATTCTTCCTATGAAGATGTTGAAGCCATTAAAGCTGAAATATAATCAGAGAAATATAAAGTATTTGCTTAGTTTGTTTTTTATTTTTTATATTTTATTAGCTTTAATCGTGGGATATTTGTTCTCTCTTTTGATTTTTTATTTTTATTTTTTTTGTTATGAGGATTTATGATGGTGTGCATGTACCAAAATTAATTTTTAATAAATTATGGTCGGTTTACTATAAATTAATTAAATTTAATTTACTCAAAATAATTACAATTCCATGACATATACACACACGCACAGATACAAAATGTGAATAACTTGCAAATATAAAATATTTAAAATAATCACCATACTAACAATTCACAAAATTAGATTATCCACAGACTAAATAAAGTTAATCTAGCGAATCTAGTCATAATAATTTGATTTTTATTTATATTAGTTATGTCCAATCATGTCATTTTAATAAAAAAACGCTCGAGAATATTTGTTAGAGAATATTTGTTTAACACACACACAACACACACATTTATGTAACTGCACAGCAGAAGGAAAGATAAAATCAACAGCTGAATAATGCAGACTCATTTTTTTAATTAAAAAATTCAAAAATCCATTATATGCATGATAAAAACTCACCGATTCCGAAGTCATATTAATTTAAAATAGTTTTCAATTGAGATTTGAAATTACATCTACATATGTCCAATTAAAAAAATATTAATAATAAAATATTTCGATCATCAAAGTCTCATTTAACTTCTATTTGATATTTAATAATCATCAAATTAACAATTTACAAATTAGATTATACATATATGAATATATAATGCTAATCTAACAAATCCAATCATAGTAGTTTGATTTTCATTTATATTAAACATGTTCAAACATGTTATTTTAATAAAGAGCACTTGAATATTTATATATACAAGCAGGTAAAAATTCAAAAGCTCATTATTGACATGATAAAAACTCAACGACATTGGACCGTATTTATTTGAAATAGTTTTCAACTGAGATTTAAATTTTAAAATTACATTTACAAAAGCATCTAATTGAATATATATATAGTTCAGTCGGTCCCTGTTCTGTTCAGTCATCAAAAACCCATTGCTAATGTATTTCAACATCAGGTATGTGGGTTAACAAGTCCCAATATTATCCTCCATCCTTTCTGCACTTCTCTTTCATCAACGGACATCTCTTGATGTCCTTCTCCGGAAAGTATTTGAGCTTGGGACAAACAAAGAGTCGCAATTCAGTCAGATTTTGAAGATCAACAATTGAAGAAGATAGGCGTTCCAGATTTGGTCCCTATGATTCTACATGATTCCTCATCAGATTCTTTCTTGATTGCATAACACTCAATGATGCTGGCCCTTTCTCTTTCTCTCTTTGCAGCCAACCTGCAGTATCAACCTGAATAATGGTAATTCACAATAACAACAAACAATAAGAAATTTTGACAGCAAGGAAGAATCCTAAAGTAGATATGAACTAATACCAAACATGCAATTTATTTTCCAAAAACAGAGACCATATGAGATGCTTTGCCTGGAATAATTAATTCAACTTACATCATGACTAAGATCCAAAAGTTAGCAGAAAACTCAACAAAAATTCAATAACAAACATAACCCTGAGATTCAAGAGATATCATTTCTCTATAAAAGATGTTTAACACAACAAAAATGCAATAATAAACATAACCCTGAGATTCGAGAGATATCACTTCTCTATAAAAGGTGTAAGGTTAAAAAGACAGCATACAGAAAAGGACAGATTTATGAGCTTCATATATGTATATTTAGTAAATGATCTCAACTATATCATAATATCAAATAAGGATTAAGAAAATCAAGTATGTACCAAATATACAGTTCTTCCTTGATATTCAAAATGCACTCTCACTGAATCTCTTGTCAAACCAGACTCTGGACCCACAAGAACACGATCTTCTTGTAACAGAGCATTAAGCAAAGTTGACTTTCCAACATTTGGCCTTCCTACTATTGCTAACTGCAATGGCAGCTTAGACTCATCATCCTCAGGGGAGGTACCATCCTGAGTAGAGCTATTGTTTTGAGTGCAGCTATCTACATAAGTCAAGAGGCAAGAACGGAAAATAGCAGAAGAAAAGAGTTTTATAAGTAGATTGCCCATGCCATCTTCTTGTAACTGTACTATATTAAGATGGGAATCAGTATAGGCTTCTGCAAGTAGATAAAACCATTCTTCATCAAATAGTTTTAAAAAAGTATTTTTTTAATTAATAACAATGATTTATTGATAAAATCTTCAACACAATGGAATCACTTCTATAAAAGTGCATCCATGGAACTTTAAAAGTTCCATCTGAGCAAAAGGTTATATACATATGATGAAATAGAAATGAGGTATGCAAATATAAAACACAAACATGTCGATTCCATGCCACTGGAGCTGTCAAATGAAATCAAAAGTCTCGCATAAGCCGTTAACTGCATTCCATGCCACTGAGACTGGACTAGGTATAACACTCCAAAAAATGCAAATATGCAAGCTGCACTGCTCACTTGCAAATAAACTTGACCATTATTTCAGTTTCCATAGACAAAAAACTCTTTGAACAGAAATTTATAATAATTCATGCATTGGCATTGCTTATGAAACTTTTATTGAGCAATAACAGAGAACCATTGATGGTAGACTAGTCAATGCTTCTTGAAAAATCAGAACTTAAGCTTTCAAAAACTTCCATGAACTTTTTAGCAAAACATACAGAATATTCACTCAACATGTTTACAGGAAATATCAAGAAAAAGAGAAGTGTTAATGATTGTAACATTTAAAACTCGAAGCATATAATCTTCAAGCGAAGGGCGAAGAGCTTCCTATAGATCTGTCATACCCAGTCCAGTCTCCACAGATATAGCAACGGGGTCCCCAAATCCTAACATTAGGGATTCAGCAGCAGCTTCAGCAAGAGAGCCGGTGCCATTATGAAGTGATTCACATTTATTCATCGCTACTATAGGTTTGATTTGTGAGGCGTGTTTACATAACCACTTCCTGACCTCCAAATCTAAAGGATGCAATCCAGATCTAGCCACAAGAAAACACCAAGAAAGGATTCAAATTTTTGAACCAAAATTAGACAAGAAATAGCAATAATATACAACAACGCCTTCGGAATATTTTTCAATCAACACCGTACATAACAAATTCTCCGAAATACAGAGAAAAGCTCAAGCTGATGTAAAAACTAAAATTCTCCAATCATATTGGAAACGGCATATAAAATCAGAAATTTTCCCATTTTCATTGAACAAAATGTTGTATTTGATGAACATGCATGTTACACCATTCTATTCGCATTCAAATGAATTTAGATTTCAAAAAAGTTGACTGCTCCCAATCAAAAATTTGTCATCATGAGCCTTAGATTGAAAATTCAAGTCAAACGCTCATGGATCACAAATATGGAGAAACTCATCTATTGACTTACCTCACATCAATCATGAAAATTGCAAATTGAGTCTATGCGAGCTTGTTTGCAGTCATCCCTGCTGTTCTATCAAGAATAGACCCAGAGGTCGCTACAGTTTCCAAACCCGCAGAGTCCAACACCTTAAACCGCAAATCCCCAAGTTTAGCAAGTCCTTCTCTGATGTCCCTAATAACATGATAATCTGGAGTGTTGTACACCAAGGCCTCCCTCCTCCTAATCAACCTAAAAACTCAACAAAATCCCATTCAATAACATCCAAAACTCATAAGTTTACAATAATGAATAACAAAACACAATATGCATACTAACCGATTAAACAAAGCTGATTTGCCCACATTAGGATGGCCAATGATCATGACAGTAGGAAGCAAATTGATGTCAATCTTAGTGAAATCCACTGGCTTCTCAATATATCGTCCAAAGTCTCATTTTGAACAACCCCACAAAATCCCCTGGTAACCTCAGGCAATAAATTACACTTCAAGCTTGAACCCACTTGATATATTGATCCTGAGAACCAACACATGATTGAGACATTAACAAATAACAATAGAGAACGCATGAAATCATAAAATGGAGATCCATGAAACCGGAAAAAGCAAGAGTACCAACGGCTGAAGCTCTAATATGGGAGTAATTATTGAGAGTGAAATTGAACGGCTTGGACAAGTTCACTGTGTTTGCTGACGAAGAGATGTTTCTGCCAGACAGACCAAAACCAAATGAACTCTTTCGGGCCAAAACGGTCCGAACCCATGAGTGAAACATCTGTTGTTAGGTTACAACTGTAAACTATTTGCACTCGCCGAGAAGAAACAGAGGCTCTGCACTAATTTTTGGCGGCGAGGAACAACACGTCCGATTACAAACGACGTCGTTTAAGAAAAACAACGATTTTTTTATTTATTTTGTAAACTGACATTTTTAACCCCACTGTTTAATTTGGTAATATGAATTTTTCGTAGGATTTCTCTATAATCTGTTTTTACTGCATTAATAGTGGGGTTATGACTCTTAGATTTGTCTCCTTTAATCTTAGTTATTAATCTAATATAACAGATAAATAATTAATTAATAAAAGACAGTAGATAACTTACAAGTTGCACGTAAAATTAGTTTTTTAATTTTAAATAAAATCCTTATTATGGTTTTACAACACTTAACCTCAATTATGCTTGGAATTCTTCATATCCGTTGACGCCAAATTCTCCCCAAATTCCATGTTCTTGAAGGGCTCTAAGACAAGTGCTTTTTAACGGTCGTTAGTATATAATAAGAAGTTAAGAACCGCATAAGAGCCAAAATTGACCGGCTCTTCACCTTCTCTGACTGCTCCAATGTGTAAAGCAGGAGGGCTCTAGTATCCAACTTCCTGTTGATTAAATTCACTGCAAAAACTTCCCAAAACTTTTGCATGGAATCTCTAGGAACTGATTCAAATAATAAATTAACATTACTATGCGACTAAATTGTGTTTTTCTCTTCAATTATTATTATTATTAATATTAATAATTAGGATTTACAAGGATTCATTGTCAATTCGATTAGAAAAATAACAGCAATTTAGATTAGCAAAGAAGTGTTAAAGAATAAATAACATTTGCGAAGGATTCAATTTTAAATAAAAGAATTTCAGATATTGTATTTCATTGATCTCTTTTATTAAAATAATTAAATTATTTAATTAATAAAAATAATCATTGATGAAATCTAGTAGTGTATAATTTTTACATTATCGGTACTGTAAAAATGTTACATCATCATAGGGACCATTTTCATAATTAACATTTTAAAGTTTAAATATAATTTTTTAAAATATTGTGACAAGTTTTCTAATTTATTGTAAAATCTTATAAATTAATAATGTGAGAGCACAGAAAGTTTGTTAATTTAAAGAAATATTAATTAATTAATTAATTAAAATTTATTAATTTAAGAACATATATTTAATCAACTTAGAGCTTCTTTGTTAAAGATTTAAAGTCTAAAAATTTATAAATTTTAGATGTATTTTCAAATTTTTTTTCCAACTTTTATTTAATTTTTATATATTTACGTCTGAATAGAAAAAGTAAAGTTTAGTGACTTTGGTATGGGTGCAAAAAAATCTGAATAGAAATTAAATATCATATTTTGATAATATCCCTATTAAACATACATATTTCCCTCGTATAAAACTTAATCCCCTTTTTTTATCTTTCTAATTCACATTCTCTGGTCTTTGGGTTTGTTCTCTTTTTCAATACCACTGGAATTATTCAAGTACAACAATCGTTGAACTTTAATTCATTATCTTTTTTAAAATTTTAATTAATAAGTTTGATTAAATTTTGCGTTTGGAGTAATGTAATTATATTTTTTTTATAAATCAGTTAACCCTAATTCTACATATGTCTAAGTGTAATTGTAACGTGCATGTATTTATCTCTTAAAATTTATAATAAGTATAAATAATTCTTATAGGAATATAAATATCAAATAATTTTATTTTAGATATTTGTGATTTAAAAAAGATATCACTTATATTTAGATATTGAAAAAGAAAAAATAAATATATCATTTAGATATATACAATTTAGAACCATTCAAAATTTAGTTAAATTTAAATTCATTTAAATTTTAGATAAAAAATAATTGCTACCTTAGAGTTATTTTATTTTACTAATTTATTCAATTAAAAATGAATAAATTCACTAAAAATAGACTAAATTAATAAAAAATAACATGGAAACTGTGATGCAAAAAGAATCCCCATTCGAAAATAGGGATCATGCAGCTGCGTGATAACTGAAGATTCCTAAATTCTTGGTGATAGTGATTATTTATGTTGGACTTCTGCTCTTATGCCTGTGGAACTGCCCAGTATTTTCAGTTTGATCCTTCAATTTAATTCTCTTATGTTTATTAACTTATATTCTATCATTATATTATGATTTGATATTTTCTTATTCTCAGGCGACTTGGCTAATATGAAGTTCACTTTACTATTTTTGTCAATGTGTATTAGAGTGCAAAGCTTTATTAGAGTGCAAAGCTTCACTATGAAGTTTGGTTTGTGACTGTTGTGTTGTCTAATATGTTGCCTTATCTGCTTTTTGACTTGTTTGGAAAAAATTAGAACTCTAATTCTAATTGTCATTATGTTTGGCTGTTATACTCTATGTCCATAGTCAAATGTCATCCCCTTTGTTTTTTTAAATGTCCAAATCTTGCTGAAGCAGTTAATCTCAATAAAAGTGTATCTTTTTGGACTAAGTCTCCTTGTGCATTCTTAATGTTTTATGAAACCAAGTCCTTTTTTGTGCTTTTTAGTTATTGGTATGATAAAATGAGATCTGATTATATGAACAATTCGAGGCAGATTGTGCATTTTTATTTAAAATACTGAAAAAGAGAACTTGTGCCCATACGGGCTTCCTAATGAGACATGGGAAGTTAAACTACCTGTTAAGGAAGTGCCTTCCCAGCTACAATCCTTGTTAGAGATGGAATGCAAGAGGAGGACTGGTTATCAACGGTTGCAGTGCCCCACGTTAAGAACAACCCTAAACCAACAAAAAAAGCCAAATCTTCGAACTGGGGCGATGCCTCTGACTCTAACTCTGACTCGGATTTTGACTTAGAAGACAAAGCAAAGCAAAGCATGGAGCTTCAAACCCTGAAGTATTAGCTATCCAATGAACCCTCCAATTACGACACTCATGTTCAAGTTACTTTAATACACATATTTGTCGAGTGATTTTAATGGTTTCCAATCTATGCTATTTTTCATTTATATATCCAACACGTAAAGTTTTCAGAACAATTTCTGCCGAAGTCTGATGAAGAGAAATATTATATATATATTTATGTAACCATACGTACAGCAGAAGGGGAAACAAAATGAGGTTTCAATAGCTGAGAACGAGAACGAGAAAGGCATAAGAAATTAATTCATTAATGAATTTCTACAGTCCTCGCCGCTAAACATTTTTCTTTTTTATTTTGAAGATCCATTTACATGATAAAAACTCACCGACACCAAACCATATTACTTTAAAATAATTTTCAACTGAGATTTGAAATTACATTCACAAGTGCACTCCATAGAAAATAAAATAAAATAACAATAACAATAACAATAAAATATTTCAGCCTAGACATTCTCTGTTCTGTTCAGTCATCGAAGATCCCATTCCCTATCTATGTCAACAAGAGGTATATGGGTTATCAAGTCCCAATATTGTCCTCCATCCTTTCTGCACTTCTCTTTCATCAATGGACAACCAAAGATATATAATCGCAAAAGTGAGGAAGGCAGGCCCTTCTCCGGCAAGTATTTGAGCTTCGGACAAAAATCGAGTCGCAATTCAGTGAGGTTTTGAAGATCAACAATTGAAGAAGATAGGCGCTCCAGATTTGGAAAATTCCAAATCTCCAGAGACCTTACAGAGGCTGGAAGAAGAGGAAGCGTGGTCCCCAATCTTACGTCCTCTGGTGGAAACGACACCATGTCGTCATCACATCCTGTGATTCTGAGTTGTCGCAGAGAGGAGAATCTGTGAAATCCCTGGCCCCACTTAATCATTGACTTCCAAAGCTTCTTATTATCAGAAATCCCAAGAGAACGAAGGTCGGTGGGAAGGCCATCGTCTTCTTCAAGGCTTGGAAGCTCACAGTCTCCTGTTAATTGTTGAAGAGAGGTCAGATTGTGCAATCCCTTGGGTAAGGCCTCCAGTCTCTTACAATAAGATATCTCCAGCCTCGTGAGTTTCGCACAAGGCAATCCCCCTTGGGGAATGGACTCCAGATTTCCACAACTCTATATAGTAATCGCTCGAAGCTGGCGGAGATTATATAAACCCCTCGGTAAAATTTTCAGATTCTCACATGAATGAATGCGGATTGTTTCAAGAGATGCGTTGTCGTCCAACCTTTCTGCTATTGACTCCAGCTTTGAACAATACCAAACACCAAGGGACTTAAGAGACGGAGGTAGGTTGCCAACTTCAAGCGACTCAAGCGTGGCAGGTAACTCGTTTTTTGAAAATATACACATCAGTGATGGACACCAGTGAATGTGTAAGTCCTCGAGAAGAGATGAGGAGATGTACCTTCTGCTGCTGCTGCTGCTCCTCTGGTTGCCCTCTTCCACTGTCAAAGTCCTTATATTATCACAATTCTGGATGTGCAACCGCTTAAGGCTTGGTGGTAGCCGGACTTCAGAAACATATGTCAAGGAACGGCAACCCTGAATACTCAACATCTCGAGAGATGAATTGGTGTCGCACATCCATGCCTCTGGTAACGATTTCAGTGCATCACAACTGTAAAGCGTAATTTCCCTCAACTTGGAAGGCAGAGCAACCTCAGGAAAGGAAACAAGGGAACTGCAGCCGCTGATTTCTATTTCTCTCAAGGAACTAAGGCTCAGCGATGATTGTGGCAGCTTCACAAGGCCTTTGCATTTGCTCAATACTAGATATTCAAGTCGGCATGACGAGTCGCAGAGCTGCTGTTGTTGGTCTTTCTCGCCCTCCGCCACCAAGGATTGAAGTTTGGGACAGCTTCTAATCTCCAGTCTTTTGAGAGAGCAAATGTCTTGCAGTAATCCGTTATGACTCTTCCATATATATGATTGCTCTTCGATACTGTTTATCTCCAATTCTTCCAATTTTGGTAGTCGCAGCTTCAACGGCTCTGCGAGAAACACTTGATTTGATGAATCTGTGCAAACCACTGAATTCTGTGATCCGATATGATCAGTTGCACTTCTCCACACAACCTCTTTGCATCCAATTTGCAATTTGCAAAGAGCTGGGAGAGTCTTAACTGAAACTGACAATTCTTCACATCCTCGAATAACAAGCATCTCCAATGCAGGAAGGTGCTCTGGGAATGTCCCTTGCAGTTTAGAACATTGGGAAATACAAAGCTCTCTCAATCTAGGGAACCCTTCAACTCCTTGAGCAGATCCATGAGGAATCCAATCTTCCCACTCTTGCATGTTTTCAAAACGAAGAGTCTCCAAGCACTGAAAAGGAATTAGAGAATCATTCCCATAGAACTCTGGACCCAATTTCTTTACTCTACTCATCCCACGCACTGCAAGATGCTTTAGAGAGGGCAGTTGCCCGACCGATGGCAAGGTAGTACACACACCACATTCTTCAAATTTTAGGGTCACTAAATTTGAGAATGAGGAATCTTCTAACCAAGTTGGAAATTTTGTACCTCCATAGCCATTGATGCAAAATTGTTCCAGATTTTTATGGGGTTTTAGCATGTGAAGCACTCCCTCTTCAGCTTTTGCCTCCCTCGAAGATGAACCATTCGTACTGCGAGTCCATCGAAGTTGTAATTCCTTAAGACCTTCCTTTCCATCCAACTGAGCCTCCTTTGCATCGCCAATGACTTTTACATTCTCTAATTTTGAAATGTCGAGTGTCCCGCGAAGATGCGTCAACAACTTTAGCTCTCCTAGCCCAGCACCACTGTCTTTTCCCACAGCAAAATTACACAACGTTTGAAGACAAGTCAGCTTTCCAATTCCTAGTGGCATTTCCTCCAACGAATCTGCATTTGAATTATTGAGATGATGCAATTTGATGAGGTTTCCCATGGCTGCACACAACTTCTTCAGTTGCCGACAGCTCTTCAACAGAAGGGTGTGCAAATTGTAAAGCCTGTTGACTGATTCGGGCAGAATTCTAATCTCAGTTCCAGATAGGTTAAGGTACCTTAAGTACCTCAAATCACCAATTGAATCTGGCAGCTCGGAGATGCGATATCCACGCAAAGAGAAGACCCTCAGGCGTTGGAGTTTGAACAACTTAGGAAGAATGCTATAAGCCAAGTATCCAGGCCAACTATTTGACAACATTACTGGCAAAAAAGTTCGCAGATGTTGGATATCATACAATTTCTCAAACCTTTGAACGCCATCATATCTTGCACGAATGTACGACAGATGACGGAGATCTCTTGAAAATCTTTGTTGCTTGTTAACCTCTGTGATATGCTCCATTTTGAAGTACATTTCCCCAGCCGCCCATTGAGCAAGGTCATTGATGATGAGGTCGTGCATCACAAATCGTGATGCATCATTGCTTGATTGATGGAAAAAAGATTTTGCACGTAGCTCTTGAAAGAACTCTCGACCTAGATCTTCACTAGGATTCCCGCTCTCTCCGTGATCCAAGAAACCCACAGCACTCCATAATAAAATTATCTCCTCCTCTTCAAATTCATAATCCTTTGGAAACAATGAGCAGTACGCAAAGCACTGCTTTAAAGGTGCCGAGAGATAATAGTAGCTCACTCTCAGCGCCAGCATAATGTTACAACTCTTTTCTGGCAATTCCCATATCTTGCTACCGAGCACTCTCTCCCAATCACGTCCGTGATGTTTTCCACGTAAAAGTCCCCCAAGTGTTTGCGCTGCCAAGGGCAAGCCATCGCATTTGGCCACTATCTTCTTCCCAATTTCCTCCAGTGACTTATTTGAACTGAAATCTCTTGTTCCCAAAGAGTGTTGAGCGAACACGGACAAACAATCATCATTTGACAACTTTTTCAATCGATAAGCTTGAGCAGTCCCCATGGTGGCTGCAACCTCTTGATTACGGGTTGTGACAATAATCTTACTTCCCGGTGCGCCAGCTTCAAACGGACGGCTCATGTCAACCCAATCATTGTAATTCTCATTCCAAACGTCATCTAAAACAAGCAAAAATTTCTTTTGAGACAACTGCTTCTTCAGCTCCTCTTGAAGCAAATTTAAATCACTATGATCAACAGCCTGCTTAGTAATGGATCTTAGAATTGTTTTTGTTAGCCTGATAACATCAAAATCATCCGAGACACACGTCCACGCCTTGAGATCAAAATGATCCTTCACTCGACCTTCATTATAGACAAGTTGAGCGAGAGTGGTTTTGCCCAGCCCGCCCATGCCTATAATAGGAATAACAAAGAAACCACAATCATCGCTTAAATCATCCCTCAACAACAATTCAACAACATCCTCCTTTTCTGTCTTCCTGCCATATACTTTGGCTTCGGCCACTAAAGACGTTGTCTCCCGCCGTTGACAGGCTTTTCTGGACCCCCCACCTGAACTTTCTTTCAAATCCAGCAAGTCTTTCTGTGCCATAATTTCTTGAAATCTGCCGTTGATCTCTTTGATTTTGGACATCAAGACATAATCGAACTGAATTGATTGTGGAGTGCAAGTGGTGCAGCAAGTAGGAATGAGCTTCCGAAACTTACTTGTTCTTGTACGACTGCTACTGGGTTGATCATGAGCGGCAACTGGATCTCCATTTCCAAGCAGCAACTGCCTCCGGAAAGCCTCAGTTTGAAACTCATCCAAGAGGTCCTCAACATCAAGAGCCAAGTTCTGAAGCTTGCCAAGCCACAACTTCACAGCCGGAGCCGTCCTCTTCTTCTCCTCAGCATCAGCAAGCACCGCCTTCATCACTCCCAACATATTCTCCCACTTTTCTAGATCGGCTTGGATTTGCTCTTGGCGTGCAAAAAACAGAATCCCCTCTGAAGCTAACTTATTGACCAGCAACTCAACAGACGCCGTCAGGACTGCCTCTCCGATGATCGACATTTTTTCGCCTTTTTTTTTTTTTTAATGCAAAGGAAGAAACAGAACTTTTTAGTTTTGGAAAGCAAAATGAGAAAATTGAACAGTAAGTGTGAAGGGTCAAAATAAAATGAACGTAACAAGTCTTCCACTTGTTGTTTATTCAACAGTTGAGTGAAAATAAAAAGAGAGCCCACCGCCCATTAATCCAGTGTCCGGGTAAATGCTGAATAAAGAGGAAAATGGAATGTACCTACTACGAACCTTCGCTTTACAAATCAAAAACGTTTCTTTCTCTCTCTCTGTCATATAATTACTTTATTTATTGAATTAATTTTCAAGCTAAAACCAAGAATTAAAAATGCGCTGCAATTTTTTATAATCAGAGTGGTAATTCCTACCATCATGTTATATTACTCTCGAGTCAAAATAAATTATAATAAACTTTTAACTGAACATAAATTCGACTCATTTATTAAATATATATACTTAATAAAATAATAAAATAATTATATATATATATATATATGCTTAATAAATTCATCTCATTTATTAAATATATATTCTTAGGGATATAGACACAACTGAAATTACTCTAATGTGAAAACAAAAAAAAGTCCCGCCACTAATAATTTAGCAAGCTTCACACGCTTGCGCTTTGTCTGCTTGACGAACCGGACATGGGTGGACAAAGTATCATTGAATAACTGGCGGGAAAAAAAATATATATCAGTGTCCAGCAAAGAGAAGCTTTTTTACTTGAAATATTTGAGAAGAAAAGTTAATCTCACTACTTTTTTTTTTTTGTCTTTTAATTTTTGTCTTGATATTGGCTATTTCTGAATTACGCTGTATATCTTTTAATACTCTTCATCATTATGGTTAATGGCTTAACAAATATAGGAATACGGGTCAGGAAAAATGAAACACTTTATTAGTTGTTGAAGTCAAGAAACTTTTAAAGCAAGCCAATTAGGCACTTTTGCACTAACACCGTTAAATAATTTGAACGAAATGATAATTTTATTTTTAAATAAATTAAAAAATATTTTATTTTACAAAAAATTTAAAAAATTATAATTATAAAAATATCTTTAAATTTAATAAAAATCTCAAAATTTGAATTTTTATTTTTAATAAAAATTGTAATTATAAAAATAATTGAAAATTTTTTAGATTTAATAAAAATCTCCTGAATTATTAAAATTTTGGGATTTATTTGCGATAAATAAATTCAGTTATTCTAATAAAATTTTGCAAAATTATAATTTTTAACAAACAATGCATTCATTCATTTCTAATTAAAATTTTGCAAAATTTAAATTTAATAAAAATCAACTGAGCACCTCTCTTTGTGATTTATTTTTTATTAAATTTAGGGGTATTTTTACAATTATAATACTTTTCAATGCTTTTATAAGATAAAATGATATTTTAATTTATTTATGGGTATAATTATCAATTTATTTAAATTATCTAATGATGTTAGCATAAAAGTGATTAATTATATAATTTTTTTAAAAAAAGGTGGTATAGAGAATATATTAAAATTTTACAATAGTTGAATGAACATAAGGCAAAATATAAGTAATGCAATGATAATTTCTCTATATTTTATTTGTCTATTAGTTTTCTTTTGAGAAGATTTTTTAAGAGGTAGCTGTTTTATATTAACAGTAAACAAATTATTGTACGGTTTTGTTTCTCCATGTTAAAGACCAACTATTCCTCTGCTTCTCCTCAGCGTCATCGAACACCGCTTGAATCATCAACAGCATGCTATTCCACTTCATCTGATCGTCTTGGATCTTCTATTGGCTTTTTTCTTTTTGGGGAGAGGGGGGAAGGAGAAAGATTTTGAAACATTTTATGGAATCAAGTAAAAGTGAAAATAAATAATTAAAATATATCAGTAATGATTTATAAAAAGATCAACAGCATCAGTTTATTGGGATGTACTAAGCAGATGTTATGCATAGCATTTATAATTTATGTAAGATGAATTTGTAATTTTTTTTTAATGATTTTATGATTTTAATTTCTAGGATTTGTTTGATTTCACTCTGTTTCGGTTATTGACATTGCTGAAGAGGCAGTAAAAGCTTGTTGAACGTCATCAAATGCACAAATTGGGAAAATGGGTTGGCTTCTTTAGAGGCGCAGCCATCGTGAATTGAAAGTAAAAATAATCACCATCAAAAATTAATTTTAAGAATCTTTTTAACCTGAAATATTTGAAAAGAAAAACTAACCAAAACAAATTAGAGATTGAGAATTTTTTTTTTTTGGGTAAAGAAAGAAAGGAGCAAAGTTATGGGTTATGGACAGCAGAGTGAGAAATTTGAACAGATGAAGAAATTGATAATTAGGCAGAATGAGTTTGTAGTTGTGAAGCGTGTGGCCCAGCAAGCTTAATAGAAATCACGAGCTTTTACTTCATTGATCAAGGACCACTAATTTGGCAATTCACCAACCACCATCACTGGGTAACCCCACCACCCATTCGTAATTTAGCAATTCACACATTCGTAGGTCAACCGGTTAATCCAGTGTCTATTACCTAAACCAAGTGAATCAAAATGTTTCTCTCTCTCTCTCTCTCTCTCTTTTTTAAACTCCTAAAACGTTCTTTTTAGAAATATTTTACTCCATTCATCTAACATGCTATCTAACAAATAGAGAGAATTGAAATCACTAAACATTATTCCAACCACCAGTAATTTAGTAAGCTTCACTTTATTCCACCAAAGTGTAAAGAAGACCAGTCCCCACCAGCACCAATAATTTTGCAAGCTTTACACGCTTGTAAAGGGGAGCTTAAATGTCAACACTCTAAGACAGTTAATAGAAGGTAAATTGAAAAAAAAAAACGTAATAGAAGCATAGAAGGATAAATGTTTCGGTTAGGTGCAAGAGGAAATAACGAAGGAAGTTGTTATGTTACAGTTTATGTAATATATATACTTAATAACTAGCATTCACATATTTTGAGGAGAGAGAAAAAACATTGAAAAAGCATGGATCATGAGTTACATGAAATGTAACTTAGATAAATCTAATAAAGAAAAGTAATGGGTATTTTTATAACAGACACTCGTGATCATTTTTTATTTGAGTCACCAGCTCGCCAATAAATAACCCATGATTGAATTAAAGTGTCTAGAAAGAAAATTAATAAATGATAATTAATATTTTTAGTCGTCGAACTATTGTAAGTAAGAAAGATTTTTTTGGGTTAATTATGTTAGTATTTATGATTGAGTGACTCAAATTTGTATTTCAGATTGAGAATCAATTGTTTAGAGGCTATAAGATTAATATTATCATTCGCTGTTTCATCGACAAGAGAACACCCGAATTTATTAAAAGGAAAAAGCCATAAGACCTCCTTTATGAGTGAAAATATATCTGACAATTCCTTTTTATTTGAGATTTTCATATATGAAAACATATTAGTAAATGACATAATATACGTAAAATGATGCGCAATGATCTTGTACTAGAACTATTATTTTTGACCTGTACAAGTAGTTTCCATGACCTTCAATTCAAAAGTAAGTAGTTGAACGTGTTCTCGCTTCTGATTTTCGATATCAGATACATAAATTGAAGCAATCGTGCGATAAGTGGCAAAACTAATAATGCGCGGAAGATAATGATCAACGACTGAAGTTTAATTTAATTGCAGATAAAAAAAAAGTCAATTAAGATTAAGGGCAATGATTCAATTCCATGGGTGAAACGTGGGAGCACACAGTCCACAAAATAAATTTTCTTTTTTAAAAAACAAAAAATAAAAATTAGTGATTTTGAGAAGCATATTCCACTACATATTGGCACTATTTTACATTATTATTACTTTATATTACAATGTTGTGACATAGCTGAACCCATCATTACTCTAATTGGGGTGAACATTTTATAAAAAGAATGCTGTATGAAACTAAATTATTAATTCACTTGGTAGTTGGTTACTTAGTTATCGAATGAAATATGACCCACAATAAATAGTTAAATTTGCCGGCAACAACAATTACAAGACCAACTTAAAGCAACGCAGAGGTTTTTCTTAAAATGCATAAACAGTTCGATATTTGAAATTCTAATATCACAATAATATTGATCATGATTCAGTTAGCAATTATATCAACTCACAATTTTTTTTTTATTTCTAATCTTTACCAAAAGAAAAATATTTAGTGATCCTTTTTATTAACTTGTTTCTCTTGACTTTCTTCCAATAATAGAAGCGAAAAGAGAAACAGAGGCCAGCACCACTGAGTATTACCGGATTCTATAAAGACAAAATGAGCGTCCAGCAAAAGAATCTACGTTTTGATGCCTAAAAGATAAAGTGAAAACTAGTCCCAAATTTACAGTGAAAAACAGTAGCTAGAACGGAATCTACATGTTGATACCTTAGTTTACAATGACAATTCTTATTAGTCAAAGAATCAAAATGATTCTAATTGTTTATAATTAGAGCACTGGATCGACAGATAATTGAAGGCTTGGCTATTGAACGATGCGATGATGGCAATTTGAAGACAACAACTTAACTCTTTTATATCTCCGAAACATTATTAGAGTCCGTCATTAAGTAAAATGTGCCAATTAAGAAGAGAAAGAGTAATGGGAAATGATGTTGATGTGGCATGTGATGAGCAATGAAAGACAACAAACATTGATCGTGTAATAATGAAATATGTATTTACTGAAAAATAGTTGGCAATAAAATGATGCTAAATACAAAATTTACTCTTACACTAGGATCTTTACAATGGTTCGCAATTTGTACTCCTTTCGGTGAGATTGGTTTTTTTTTCTTTAAATAAAATTTCAGGAATGAGAAATCTTATCCGTTGAATGCCAACAACTTTGAATTTTATTAAAATTCAATTTTAGAAAGTACTACATGAACAAAGTGCATTCATAGCCGGTTAAACTATGTCTAGCTACAATGCAAGTTTCACTTTTACTTAATTAAATCACGTGAGCCTCTTGTTTCATTATACTTCAACTTCAAATTAAAACGCAGAATTGACAGTATTGGAGTTTCATATTTAATTTTGCTGTAGTCATGGAGAATCAGATGGCCATCCATTTTTACGTCTATTTTATGGCCATCCCCACTAAGTAGCTTGGTCACATACAGTGTGTGTGTGTGTGTGTTGGGATGTCACAGGCCCTAAAAGATAAAGCTGAACATCAATCCGAAATCTAAAGTGAAAAACAGTAGCTAGAACAGAATCCTTGTTTTAATGTCTTAGTTTATAAGCTCGAACAATTGATGGTATAGAAAATGCATGACAGAACAGAGAACTCACATTTTGGCAATAATCCTGATCTCACTGGCCCTTAGTTCAGAGTGGCAGTTCTTATTAGTCGAAGAAGCAAATTGACTTTTAGTTGTGTATAAGTAGAGCACTAGATCAACAAATAATTGAACACTCTAGCATTTTAGACACTCAGTTTGTGAAATTAATTACAAAATGATCTTTGACAAAGTCTGATGAAAAGATCATATTATAAGTACAAAGTTAGACTTCCCGATCATGCACCTATCCATCGAATTGTGTATTGTGTTATCGTTGAGCTCCTAGGAAGATTCAGCTGCTGGAGAGAAGATATGATCTGTTTTTATGTGACTAGCTATGTGCTCTGCTTTTCTGGTGTTTCTCTTGATAGTTGTTGGACAAATTGTAATATGAATTTCTATCTAATGGGTATCCTAATGCCTGTAGTTAGTTTGGGATTGTTGATTTATATATGATGTTTGGTATTCAAAATTCAGATGATGATAATCTTGGCAGTACTTTTGTCAAATTTTCTTTTGTGTTGGTGTTGGTTTAATAAAATATCACAAAGGTGCAAAATACAGTAAAATTAACATTGAGCTCATGAGATTGCCATTAGATATATTGCAAAAGAAATTGATACAAGAAACTGAAAATGAGTTGTTGACTAGGATGGGAATATAATCTTAGTACTTTAGCTATATCTAGCCAACGCGTGTGCACTAATGTCATTTGTGTCTATGAGTCTATCACTAACAAGCAAAGCTGCTTGATTGAATAGTATCATATTACTTCACAGGAAACACAGAAACTCACTCAAAAGTGCATGAGCATTGAAACTTCAGCTGATTTATACTAATTAATTAACACGACTAACAAGAGAAGTTGGATCTTGCCTTTTCTTGGATATATCCGATGACTTTGAGCTCTCCAGCCTCCCAGGTTCCAAATGGGGTCCGAAAATATCTTGCCGGAAATGTCCTTTCTTCGCATTCGTCGGTTATTCGCGGCCTTGCTAAAAGTCAGCTGATTGTGATTGTTTTTCATTACTGCGGCTACTTGACTCAATTATGCTATTGCAAGAGGAGATTTCTATTTTGTCTTATTTAAGCCGTAAGACGGGTTTCAAGATTCACTCTGATTGGCCGAAACTACTACAGTTGTCTTTCTCATGAGCCTTTAATATCCAATGTTGATTAACTCTTCAATTTGAAGATGAGAGTAATGAGATAGTTGATATTCATGCAAGAGTTAGAAGCAACTTAAGCAATTCAGTATCATGCGGGGATTATAATAATTATCCCGATTCTTTTGCTTCTTGGATTTTTTTTTTTTTTTTTTGTTAATTCACTTGCTGTATGCTCATCCGACATCTGATTTTTCTTAATATTCCTCTGCAGTTTGCTTCAAAGCACTTTAGCCGCTGCATTGGCATTTTCTTCTATTTGTTGTTGTTCACAGAAGCAAGTTGGCTTATGAAACTGGTTTTTGATAAATGTTCTTCAGAGGGATTGTGAAAACATGTCTGAGTCAGAAATTGACGTCACCCCCAGCATCAAACAATATATGAAAGAGCAATTTTGGTTTCCCAGTCGAAACAAATTCAGATTTCATAGATGCTGTCAATCTCTGTTTAATGCATTATGCTTCCCAGCAGGCTCCAATGGGAACTATGTTTCTGCTACCAAAATTTTTAAAGCGATCATTGTGAATATTCCTTCCCCCCCCCCCCCCCCCCCCGAAGTGGGCTCTGATACTTGAGACGATACTGGATCGAGATTGTAAAGAAGCCGTGGGCGTACATTTCTGGTCCGACAATCAATCTAACTAGCTTACTTTACAGTAACAAAGAGATGCAGACCATATTAACTGTTTGTGCAAAATATGGGGCAAGAGCTTTTCTAGTGTCCTGTTACAATGAATATAAGAAAGTTTTAGCTGAATATAAATTCTTCTTAGTTATTAAAAATATATATTTAATTAAATAATAAGAAGATTTATATATCACTAAACAAATAAACACAATTAAAATAATCGTAATGTGAAAACAAAACAACTCAATTATTGTAATATTTGCATATAGATATATATATATATATTTTAATATAGGGAGAGAAGTCGAGAAAGAGAAAGAAAGAAAGAGAAAGAGAAAGAGAGGGAGATAGAGATATACCCGTTGACCCGGATTCGAACCCGTAACCCGCGAATTTGAGCCGGCCGGATCTCTCAATTCCGGCCACCGTTCAAGACGATCTTGGTACCGATTTGAAGCCCTTGAGACGCTGGTCATATCCTTACCGTTTTCACTACCGGAAAACAACCAGAACGCCGCCGGTGAAGCTCGAAAGTTTCGGCCAAAAACCCGTTCTTGCTGCCGTCGATTCTGCCGGATTTTGGCCACGCCACCGGCTGGATTCTATTGCTCTCACCTCCAGCTTCCATTTCCGACCAGTCTCGTCACCTGAATCGGTCGGATTGCCGGTGAACGGCAACTTGCAATCCGCGGCCTTAGGAAGCTCGATCTGGCTCCGTCACCGCGCGTGGAAGGTCACCGCCGGTACCGTTGGACTCACCGAGGCCGGAACTACAAGATCTAAGCTTCCCGTCACCGTTGACCGAAGTCCGGTCATTGTTGACCGGTGAGGGGTAATTTGATAAAGCTTGAGAATTTTGTGGTTAATTCTATAATTTTTAAAAGTTATGGGTAATTAGATAATTATGGACAAAGATAGTTAGGTAAATTGAGATTTTGAGAGTAAATCGGTAATTTAAGTGATCGGAGATAATTCGATAATTTTATATCTCTAGAGTAATTTAATAATTTCTAATATGTGGATATTTTGGTAATTGACAAAATTGAGGATAAGTTGATAATCTATGATCTTGAGGTTAAATTGATTAATTATGATTTTTGGGATATTTCGATAATTTTGAATTCAAGGCATTTCGGTAATTTTAAAGGATTTGAGGATATTTCAGAAATTGAAAATTTTATGGATAAATTAATAAAATATATTATTGAGGGCAATTAAGTAAATTTTGATATCGAGAGCATTTTGGTAATTTTCGGAAATAAGGATAATTTGGTAATTTTGGACATAAGGATAATTTAGTAATTTTAAATATTCGCGAGTTATATTATGAGAATTCAGGTTTTATTGGATATAATTAATTGTACTTTATGTGATTAGTAATAATTATACGATTTATTTGATTAGGGGGACCTGCGAACGAGAACCAACCCACGGACGTCGGCGATATCGAATTTGATCGTCGTCACTGTGAGTGGAATATACAAAACTTATTTTCTCCGTGGATTATTATGATTTTTGATTATGATTAAGCATGGTTGCAAATGAATTTTTAAATGCTTGATTTAATGATTTTATGATAAATGGATTTTATCTGCATAATGATATTTATTATCGAAATTGTATATGATAAATGATTTTATTTCTCATTTTGAATATATGCGTATTAATAATATTTTTAAAGAAAAGAAATGGATTTTAAATGTTGTTAAGAATGAAAGAGAATGTGATTTCAGATATTATCGGATGTTTATATATATGTGTATTTTCGATTGTTTTCAAGTTATTAGACAGTATCCTTCCCTGTACACTGTGATGTGATGATATGAGATATAGGCCTTTGGGGTCCGTCGGAGTACACATAGAGGCTTTGGGTCGTGTGCTTGGGCGCTTTTGTTCTCTGGGACTATGCATGCATAATTATGATGATGAGATATGTCGAGATGAGACGACATATGAGATGTTATTTCCCCATCTATCTGGATAGTTCCGGGCCATGATGGTTTCCTGATTGCTGACCGTTGAGTTCCAGATATGATGAGATTATTTCCCCGGGTACTTGTTTGGTGAAAGTTTTCAGTGTTCGAATTGATAATCTGAAAATTTTACCGAGTGGTTTACATAATCTCCGCCAGCTTCAAGAGATTAGAGTTTGGAGTTGTGGAAATCTGGTGTCCTTTCCCGTAGGGGGATTGCCTTGTGCGAAACTCACGAGGCTGTGTATATCTGATTGTAAGAGACTACAGACCTTACCCAAGGGATTGCACAATCTGACCTCTATTCAAGAATTAAGAATAAGTAGTGAGCTTCCAAGCCTTGAAGAAGAAGACGGCCTTCCTACCGACCTTCATTCTCTTGGGATTTATAATAATACGAAGCTTTGGAAGTCAGTGATTGAGTGGGGCCAGGGATTTCACAGATTCTCCTCTCTGCGTGAACTCACAATCAGAGGATGTGATGACGACATGGTGTCGTTTCCACCAGAGGCAGAGGACGTAAGATTGGGGACTGCTCTTCCTCTTCTTCCAGCCTCTCTAAGGTCTCTGGAGATTTGGAATTTTCCAAATCTAGAGCGCCTATCTTCTTCAATTGTTGATCTTCAAAACCTCACTCACTTGATTCTCGAGGAATGTCCGAAGCTCAAATACTTGCCGGAGAATGGCCTGCCATCCTCACTTTTGCAATTATATCTGTCCGTTGATGAAAGAGAAGTGCAGAAAGGATGGAGGACAATATTGGGACTGGTTAACCAACATACCTTATGTTGGAATGCATTAGCAATGGGTTTTTGATGACCGAACAGAACAGAGGACGCTTAGGCTGAAATATATTATTGTTATTGTTATTGTTATTTTATTTTCAATCGAGTGCGATTGCAAATGTAATTTCAAATCTCAGTTGAAAACTATTTGAAAGTAACATGGTTCGGTGTCGGTGAGCTTTTATCGTGTAAATGGGTCTTCGAAACAAAAAGAAAAATGTTTAGCAGTGGGGCACTGTATTACCTAATTAATAAATCAATTTCTTATGCAAAAATTGTCAATGTTCTCAATTGATTAGCATGTTAGTGTTCCTCTTTTGTGGTATGACAAAAATCGTGCGTGGCTGACCTTGTTCAGCGTCGGTCACATTTTTTTACTTGATTTCATCATTCAGTTAGCGTATAACTTCTTTGCACCTTGTATTACTGGTAACTTCTTTTAAAAAAAACGGTGATTAATGGCCTTTCGAAATAAATAAAAGGAAAAACGGTGAGCA
The DNA here is from genome assembly GCA_030449875.1 of Aegle marmelos. NCBI lineage: Eukaryota > Viridiplantae > Streptophyta > Magnoliopsida > Sapindales > Rutaceae > Aegle > Aegle marmelos. The sequence goes on along the minus strand of JASUUL010000043.1, from coordinate 175,038 downwards.
GAACAATGGAATCTATTAATTACTTAATGAATTAATTAATTTCTTATGCCGATCTCGTTCTCACCCGTTGAAACAAACTTCGGTTTCTTTTATTTCTTCCTTCCGCCGTACTGCTACAAATGTATGTTAGTGTTCTTCTTTTGTTGTGTTCGTGTGACAACAATGCTAACAAATGTCAATTGACCAAACAAATATCAATTGACCAAGTAATTTAAATTTGGTTAATTAATACTAAACCGACCACAATTTATCAACAGCACTTTATTACGTAATCTTCGTATACGTACATCGTCATCAAATCCCATAACAACAGAAACAGACAATTAAAAGAAAACGCGAGCATGCCATACATTAAAGCCAATAAAATATCAGAAATGAAAAGAATATTATAACGCCAAGCATTACATTTTTGTAACTACATTTCGGCTAGAGTGGCCCTAATTTGAAATTATAATGCTCTTTTGATGCTGTTGTTTTAGCAAAGTAGTTTTTGGATGCTAATTAAACACACGGGGGCTGGGCTGTGTTACAAGAATTATTTGTAATCTTTAATTTAATTGTTTATATGCCATCGCTATTTATTAATATTAATCGATAAATACGATTTGATCAGTCACCGAATATTTGAATTCATCAAAGCTGCTGTTATAAATGTCGTTATTAATTTCTTATTGAGTACGTACGAATAATGTATAATGGCTATCCCTTTCTCAGCTGTTGAAATTAACTTCATTTTGCCGTCCTTCGGTTTGCATGAAATTAAGGAATCCTCTTACCAGAAGGGCTACTTTACTTCAATTTTCATCCATTTAATCTGTTCAATCTTTTAATTAGACTTTCATTCGTTGATCTATTCATTTCAATAATAGAAGAATAAAGGTTACTCATTGCAGCTTTTCGACAATATACACACACACACACAATTGGACCTCTGCAAATGTCCGAAGCTCAAATACTTGCCGTAGAAGGGCCTGCCTTCCTCACTTTTGCGATTATGGATCTCGGAATGTCCGCTGATGGAAGAGAAGTGCAGAAAGGATGGAGGACAATATTGGGACTTGTTAACCCACATACCCGATGTTGAAACAGATTGGGATTGGGTTTGGGATTTTGATGACTGAACAGAATAGAGGACGACTGAAATATTTTATTATTATTTTATTTTGTTTTCTTTTGAGTGCGCTTGTGAATGTAATTTTAAAATTTAAATCTCAGTTGAAAATTATTTTAAATCAATATGGTTTGGTGTCGATGAGTTTTTGAAGGCCGAGCAGAGGACGACTGAAATATTTTTATTATTATTATTATTTTCATTTAGATGCGTTTGTGAATGTAATTTTAAAATTCAAATCTCAGTTGACAACTATTTTAAATTAATACGGTTCCTTATCAGTGAGTTTTTATTACGTAAATTGGTTTTTAAAATAAAAAGAAAAATTTCTAGCGGCGGGGGATTGTAGAAAATTTATTAATGAATTGATCTCAAATTTCAAAAGCGAATTAATTAATGAATTAATCCCATTCTCGCCTGTCGAAACAAACTTGACTTTCTTTTATTTTTTTCCTTCCGCTGTACGGTTACGTATGCAAAAAAAATTGGTAAGATTCGTCTTTGTAATTAATTAGCATGTTAGTGTGCTTCTTTTGTTGTATAACAAAAATAGTGTGCGGCGCTTTTGATGACCGAAATATTTTATCATTAGCATTTTTCATTTTTCAAATTCATTATTTTGGCAGAGGAAGACTCCATTAATTAATTAATGAATTCAATTTTTATGCCCATCTCAATCTCATTCTCCGCTGTTAATATTCATAATAATTAATTAATGACTTCATTTTTTATGCCTATGCTTGAGGGCCGGACTGTATTACAAAATTATTTAATTTAATTGCTCATGTGCCATTGCTATTAATATTCATAATTATAGTTATTTAGCAGTTATTGAATATTTAGATTCATTAAAACTGTGTAATATTTAGATTCTTCAAAACTATTATAATTGCAGTGAATCATCGTATTAAAAATATCAATATGAAATAAGAGGGAGTGTCTTTATGAATTGGAGTAGAATTTTTTTCTCGTTTACAATTCATAATAAGTTTTAGAGAAAAAGATTTTTTTTTAAATTTTTATCAATAAAAACCAAGCTCATTAATTCTTTTACTACTGCGGTATGACTAGGATTTATTATTGTTGTTAATAGATGTAAGCCATCCTCAAAATATCCAAATATAATAAAGAGAACATCAAAAGAGAAACATCCCTCTACAAAACCCAAAAAAGATAGAAGCAAAAAGCACATCAAGCAAAGCAAACACTTCCTTCTTTGATTACTTACAATTAAGCCTTAGTAGTCTTTATTTATATATTCTCTTCATCGAACTTTGGCACATATTGTTTTGAAATGTTACACGTTGGATTATATAAATGCTCGACTGCTCTTTGTTAAAATAGCATGATTCGACAGTAATTAATATAAATGAAAATTGAATGGATTCGCTAGATTAGTATTATTTCGTCCACATAGAATCTAAATTGTAAATTGTTAATATGCTGACTATTTTAAATATCTTATATTTGAAAGTCATATATATTTTGTTTTATTTGTGTGTACGCATGTATGTGTCTATATTCACACATATACATATGATGAAATTGAAATTATTTTGATCGTGTATGTTAGTGCTCTTTCTATTGTTATACTGGGTCCAGTTATATATAATAACAATGATGCTGACAAATACCAAAGTAAATTAAATTTGATTGGTTAATAGTACACCGAGCATGAGTAAATAATAGTAAGCCGAGCGTGAGCTCATGAATTAGTTGTTTCTGTGCCATCGCAATTAATTTTTATAAATACAATTTATTAATTATTAAATTATAATTCTAACAAATCTTCGTATTAACACATTAATACGACACAAGCCCAATGTCCTTATGAATTGGAGTGTGATAATTTTTCCCCCTCTTAAAATATGTTATATGTGCCAAAGAAAAAAACTTTTTGCATTTTTATTAGAATAAACCAAGCGTATTAATTTCTTTTGGTGCTATCGGACTCTATCATCGTTAATACATATAAGCCATCCTCAAAAGCCCATCAAAATAAAATTAATAGAACATCCAAAGAGAAACATCTCACAAAACCTGGAAAAGATCATAAACAAATAGCACATCAAGTAACGCGAGCACTTCTTTCTTTAATCAAATACATTTGAGCTTTGATGGCGTTAATATCTTCACCGGAAGAATTCCTAGCCTCTTCATCAATGTTGATGACCTTAGGCTGCCTCTTCTGCTTCCTATCAAAGATAGGTTTAACAGGATGACCCACTTATTAGATTACCTTGTTTCCGTCAGTTTTTTGTCAATTTTTTTTTTCATGTATCATTTCTTAAAAAGTATTTAAGCACCGACCACGTAAAAAATAGTGTGAGAAGGAAAAAGGAAAAGGATTATTTAGAAATAAACTTAAATTAATAGCCGATAGAATCTAACAACAAAGATCTATATTTAACAATATGTATAATCAATACATGGCAAACGCAATACATGTGAACTCTTTAATTAATAATTAATAAACTACAACTTAAAGACGCATACGCTTGCAACAATTTTAATCTCTGCATGACATTAATTAACAATATACAATTTAAAGAAAAAAAAAGATAGAAATTAAACAGAGAGTAAAGCCTCCCAAAAGAAAGAGAATGTAAATATGTGTGTGTGTGTGCATTGTGTGATGAAGTTTACTGCAGATACAAACACACACACACACACACACACACACACACACACACACACACACACACACACACAAAACTTAATAATGCAAAACATGATCATTGATCAAGTCTCTGGCATTTGCGTGATCCCATAAATAAATAAAGAAAGGAAGAAACGCATGCTCAGGGACACGTGAACTGAGAGAACCGAAGCTTTTAATTTGTCTCTCCGTACAACATTTAAGTTTTTACGTAATTTTAATTGTTTTTCTTTTGGGGTCCCCACTACCCTTTTTTTTCATTTATTCTTCCTTTGGCTTTTACTTTGTTGCAATTAATTTTTTTTTTTTGGTATTTACACTTATTTCACTCAACATAAACTCATAAAAAAAAAAACACTGCATGTAATCTATCCGTCTAAATCTTGAGATTATAGAATATTTTTTTATTAACTATAAAAGATAATGCTAGATAAAATTTAAATTGATTTTTTCATTTGCTTATTTTTTCAATACTTAAACTCCATAATTATTGGTAGATTTTATTCCTATTGAGAATAAATTTCTCGATCCGTAAAAAATATTTACTTCAAATGAAACTTTAGTCTCATCAACTCGATAGTCATCAAATCAATAGAAAAATTTTTACTTTCTTTAAAAACTTAATTTGATATCCAATTCTTTAAACTGAACGCAATATCCTAATTTACACAACCATACATAAGGACAAAATCTCTACATGCTATCTATCCGTCAAAATCTTGAGATTATAGAATATTTTTTTATTATCTATAAAAGATAATGCTAGATAAAATTTAAATCAATTTTTTCATTTTCTTACTTTTTCAATATTCAAACTACATAATTATTGATAGATTTTATTCCCATTGAGAGTATACTTCTCAATTAGTAAAAAATATTCACTTCAGAATATAACTTCAGTCTCATTAACTCAATAGTCATCAAATCAATAGTAAATTTTCTAATTTCTATAATGAGATAAAAGTTATATCTCATGAAAAATAATTTATCGCTTGTTAAAATTCAACATTCAAATATAAAAATTCTTAAATGAGAGTAGATTTCACTTACATCCAAAGTAGTTTTATTTGTATTGTGAGTAAATTCTCAAGCAATAAGTGAGATTAGATTTCGATCCCATCAAGGGTAGACATCCAAAAATGGAAATTTCGCCTTGTCTTCTAAATATGTAATTGTAGGATTACAAAATTTCTCACTGAATAATTTATACAGATTTCTCTGTAAAGGGGGATAAAAAAGAAAAAAAAATAATTTAATGAATAAATTAAAGCACTTCAGCAGCATGCAAATTCCACCATCTGTGGGTAACTTGTGCAACTCGAAAAAGCACTTTTGCAAGCCAATCACAAGGCGTATGGTGAGGTCTTTGTTGGGCCATGCCATCAACTTGTTTCATTTTCTTTTCATCATTATTGTTATTAATTTGGTCGTGATAATTTTTCAGCAAAATTTATGTGCATTGAAGTAAGTATTAATATTACACTCGGTGCTCTGCTGAAAATAAGCAAGAATCAAACAAAGACAAATTAAAGAATTGCGTGTAAGAAAACACATAAAATGGGAATCGGTGAATTTTGTCTTTGCCGCTACCCTCCCTGCATTGCAGAATGCAGAAAGTGTCTTTGCATATTTATGTAACCCAGCTCTGATTTTCACTACTGTTTTATCACATGAACAGACAGTATTTCAGGAGCTACTGAATTAACCAACCAAAAAATGTGAAAAATTAAAAAATAAATTGACTCATCTAAATCCGTGCCTGCACTCTGCAGCCAGCAAATTCCTTTCTGAATAGCTGTCTTCTGCATTTAAAATAAAAGTTATCTGAATTTTAACTTTCAACCGTTACGTATGCTTGAGCAAGTGCATCGAGGTTGCAACAAAATATTTACTAACGCCATGCTCAATTTTAATTAGCTATCATCTCTCTATTGGTTATTTGCTTGACTAACAAATCTCTTATGATCACTTTGAGTTAGGAACCATTGTGTACGGATTTTTCTATCATTGAAACTTCGAATAATACTACATTTTTAAAAGCTTTATTCGAAACTTTTCATCTCAACTAAATCGACTTATACAATACATCAAGTGGATGAAAAAAATCTATATTCATTTCCCCCAAGTCTATTAAATTGAGCCTACCTAAATCAATATATCCGAAGGTCTACATGAGACCCTATGTTAAAGTAAGAGGTGTTTCATATATATATAAATGTAGAACTTTATTCTCACAAGCACATAAAATTACCTAACCAATCTATTTTCTATAATTAAGTAGTTTTAGAAAAAAAAAAATAAGTTGAACGAGATGACCCATTTATTAGATTACCTTATTTCTGTTAATTTTTTGTTATTTTTTTTCAAATATCATTTCTTAAAAATAACTTAAACACTTGACTATGTGAAAAATAGTGTCAGAAGGAGAAAGGAAAAGTATTATTTAGAAATAAACTTAAATTAATAGACGATCGAATCTAACAACAAGAATCTATATGTAATATTATGTATAATCAATAGCAAACGCAATACATGTGAACTCTTTAATTAATAATTAATGAGCTACAACTTTAAGATGCATGCGCTTGCAACAATTTTAATCTCTGCATGACATTAATTAACAATATACAATTTAAAGCCACTCAAAAGAAAGAGAATGTAGATATGTGTGTGCATTGTGTGATGAAGTTACTGCAGATACAAACGCACATGCACAAAAAACCTAATAATGCAAAACATGATCATTGATCAAGCCTTTGGCATTTGCGTGATCCCATAAATAAATAAAGGAAGAAAGAAACGCATGCTCAGGGACACATGAACTGAGAGAACCGAAGCTTTCAATTTGCCTCTGTAACAACATTCAGGCTTTTACGTAATTTTAATTGTTTTTCTTTTGGGGTCCCCACTACCCTTTTTTTTTCATTTATTCTTCCTTTCACTTTTACTTTGTTACAATTAATTTTATTTTTATTTTTCGTGTTTACACTTATTTCACTTTACATAAACTCAAAAAAAAATGAAAAAAAGGAAAAAATAAAACACTACATGTAATCTATCCGTCTAAATCTTGAGATTATTAAAACAGTTCTTTATTGTTTATAAAAAGATAGTGGTAGATAAAATTTAAATTGATTTTTTCATTAAAAATAAATTTCTCAATTGATCAAAAATATTTGCTCTAAAATATAATTTTACTCTCATCAAGTCAATAGTCATCAAATCCATAGTAAATTTTGCACTTTGTCTGATGAGATAGAGTTATATCTCATGAAAAATAATTTATTTCCTGTTAAAATTCGACATTCAAGAATAAAAATTTTTAAATGAGAGTAGATTTCTCTAGTTTTAATTATATTGTGAGTAAATTCTCAAACAATAAGTGAGATTAGCTTTCTATCCCATCAAGCATAGACATCCGAAAATTAAAATTCGCCTTGTCTTCTAAATATTAGGACTAAAAAATTTCTCACCCAATAATTTATCCAGATTTCTCTGTAAAGGGGGAATAAAAAGGAAAAAACTAAATAAATAATTTAATGAACAAATTAAAGCACTTCAGCAACATGCAAATTCCACCATCTGTGGGTAACTTGTGCAACTCGAAAAAGCACTTTTGCGAGCCAATCACAAGGCGTGCGGAAAGGTCTTTGTTGGGCCATGCCATCAACTTGTTTCATTTTATTTTCATCATTATTGTTATTAATTCGGTCGTGATAATTTTTCAGCAAAATTTACGTGCATCGAAGTTAGCACTAATATTACACGCCGCGCTCTGCCGAAAATACACAGGAATCAAACAAGAACAAATTAGAGAGTTGCGTGTAAGAAAACACATAAAATGGAAATCAGTGAAGTTTTGTCATTGCCGCTACCCTCCCTGCACTGCAGACTGCAGAAAGTGTTTTTGAATGTTTATGGATACCAGCTCTGATTTTCACTACTGTTTTGTCACAGGAACAGACAGTACAGCTACTGAACTAACCAACCAAAAAATGTGAAAAATTAAAAAATAAATTGACTCATCTAAATCCGTGCCTGCACTCTGCAGCCAGCAAATTCCTTGATGAATAGTTGTCTTCTGCATTTAAAATAAAAAGTTATCTGAATTTTAACTTTCAACCGTTACGTATGCTTGACTAAGTGCATCGAGGTTGCAACAAAATATTTACTAATGCCATGCTAAGTTTTTTGTTCTGGGTAATGCTTGCTCCCTGAAAAATTAACAATGCACAAGTGGAAGTGTAGACCGACATCGAAACACCCACAAGCATGAGATAACAGAAACAAGCACTAAGGGTGCTCTTGTGGTCCCTACATTATCCAGGAGGATATGGCATCTGTTACTAAATGGGTGCTATGGATTCTCCTCTACACCAGAATCACTAGATAGATAAATGTAAAGAAAAGACCAAACAGTTAACCCATCCATGAATAGTTATTATTCAATGCCTACCTGAATCAAAGTGCAGCCGTGAGCTTAACGAATTTGAGGTAATGGTATACATCTATCTATATATTCGGGATAAGGACCAATATGAGGCTTTGCTTTACAACTACCGTCAATATGACTGTTGACAAGGAAACCTGAGAGCTTGCACAAGAAAAAGAATGCGGCTACACACTATCCAACTGCATAAATATTCAATAATCACAAAGTTCCAGGTAAAATACCATAGAAACTTGACACACTCAGCAGTTCAAATTGAGGAATAAACTTATCCAGCCTAAGAAACGAGACCTAATCAACTCATTTAACAGAAGGATAGTGATACAGTTATCTGAGTAGAATGAACTATTATCAGATATCAGTGCATTTGTATTTAGAAGTCATAAGTAAGCTGAATCATACCAATTCTGAGACAGATGGCGAGATTTTACTTTAGTGCTTGTTCAAAATGATTTAACTTGATTGTAAATGGAGGCACATCCGAGGAGCTCTTGCTTGATATCAGTTTATCTTCCAAGGCAGCCATTGCAGCTTCATTCATCTGCCATCGGTTTGAAGCATAAATGTTAAACAAGAGTGAAATAAATTTCTTAGCAATCCCACAAAGTGAGCATATATGGTAAAAAAATCAGGATTACAAACACGTGCACACAAACGTTCACAAGCTGAAGCAAAACAAACTTAAATGTCATCATAACGTTGAAGTGTATCCAGTAAATACAAGGAAATAGAGAGAAAAGCACAGACAAACCATTGCAGCAAGATCAGTTCCACTTAAATCCTCACAAGACTTTGATTGTGCAATGGCGCGCAAATCAACACTGTCATATATTGGCTTCTTCCTAGCAAGAGCTTCCAAGATCAACCCACGCTCATCTGGGGTCGGAAGAGGAACATAGAGAAGCTTACCAAACCTCGCGGGCCTTAAGACTGCACGATCCATCACATCAGGCCTGCCAACAGAAAGCCAAGTTTTGAAGGAACACCTAGCAGCAACGTTGTCAAAGCAAATTGAGAAAAAATGAATAATTTAATATAGCTTTTGGTTGCACCTATGACAAACACACCCTTCTGCTTGTCTGCTCCATCTAACTCTATGAGTAACTGCAATGTAATAAATAAATTTCATATGTATTGGATAACAAAACAGCTGTAGAGAAAAACACTAGCTTCTTTTTTTTTTTCCTTTTTTTTTTTGGGGGCGCCGGGGGGGGGGGGGGGAAGGGGTGGGAACGCTGGCCAGGAGGGAGTGAATCTGTTTATAAATAGTCACTGCCGATCAACAACCCAACCTCATTCTTTTCCACGCTTTGTTGTCAGAGCATCCATCTTTAGCATCAAAATAATAGAAGACAAGGAAAAACGATCACATCAAGATAACAACTGGAAATACAACAAAGAGACAATGAGCATGTTCTATTTTGTGATGTTTCTGAGGTATCTAGCCAGAGCTGTCCACATTTACAAAGGAATTTTGGCCTTGTAGAGAACCAGAAAAGGAAAGGACTCGGGTACTTCCATCCAATTACCATTTTTTTTCACCTTTTGGTTTTGAACAATATCCTGCATCAATTGTTTTAGTACTTTTCGACAACAATATAATACAGTACTATACTACAGTAAACTAGGCTGATATGGATTAGGCTATTCTAAGTGAAATTTTGACATAAATCTTAAGCCATCAATTTCAAGAAATCTGATGGTGGATGAATAACACTCATTAAATGCCGCTTTGACTTCCAAAATATAATATTAGATTGATTAAAATCAATGGCTCAAGATCAGAAGTATAAGTCAAAAAATTAAGTTAGAATAGTGCCACCCAATGCATTGCATTGTAGGAATCACAGAAACAATGATCAAGTGTATAAAATTCAAAAGTGTGTGAGAGACATGGGAATTATACAATATTATGAAGTCCCCATCGAAAGCCCATATGTCAAATTAGATCACTACAAGTGTTAATTGCCTTCAAGGAGAGAACCACAAACCTAATCAAAGAAAAGTATGCATGGTGAACATGTTCTTGAACGACTGAATAATGTTCGAACTGCCAGCTCACTATCTCCAACATATTTATTCAGGAGTTCAGGCCCCTACATTAACAATGAATTTTTAACTCTCAAGTCAAAAGAATACATTCACGAATAAAATAAGATCCGCAGCATTGAAAATCTTGTATTCGAAAACTGAGAGAGAGAGAGAGAGAGGGAGACAAAAAAAAAGCAAAAAAGGATTAACCTTGATGTGAATGAAATTGGCTCCAGCCTCATTAGCAACAGCCTTGGCAATAAGCGTTTTACCACAGCCTGGTGGCCCATAAAGCAAAAATCCAGTCTCCAAAACTACTCCAAATTCCTAAAGAAATGAATGAATTCGGAACTCATACAACCAAAGTGATAAAACTCTAATTGGATGTTTTCATATACAGCTATCTAAACCTCTTACTAGTCTGCTATTCCTTCCTCAATTTTTCTTCCAGTCTTCTCAGGATTTATCCTAGTCATACATTTTCCATCTTTATGCACTTCTAAAGATACATGCATCTTTTTTGAAAAAAACAATTCGGATGAAGAATAAGAGAGATATAGCTATATCTATGATTACCTCGTATTTCTCTGGGAATTTTATACGCCTAACTATATACGGTCAAATTCCAGCCTTAGGTAATCAAGCCCGCGAACATCTTCCCATTTAACATTAGGAACGGCCGAGAATCCTTCTCTTCTTGATGAGGGTTGAACCATTTTGGCGGCTTCCTGCAGGAGATAAAAATAAACAGCAATTGGCTGAGTCACAGTAAGCTAAATGTTACGCACAATTTCACAGTCAGAATATTGTCTTTCAGAGGGATTACTCAAAATTTTAACTCTAGGTCACCTCAAAATCAGCCATAGTTATTGTGAGCCTTTCCATTTCTTCAGGCAACCATGGCTGCCTCCACCAGTCATCACTATGCTCTTGTCACGACCCGTCCCGAACCCTGGAACGAATAGCGACTGATCCTCGAAATTCGACTAATAACTATTCTAATATTAATCACAATAATATTTCTACTAAAATTTCCGATAGAATTTCACTAAAATTTTGAAATTTCTAATCCTGCAATTAATAAGATAACACTCCCAAAATAATTTCCAAATACAACCAACTCCGTTAATCAATATCCCAATAAAATACCAATTATCATCCGAATTATTTTAATGCCAAACACAGTAAGTTATTCTAAATTGTAATATTATACAATCCAAAATATTCTACACAGAACTTCACAAATCCTAGGACAAACACGTGGCCAAATACACATAACTAGCGTTCTTTGAACAACCAATTGTTGTACCTGCAAGTCTCCTGTGGGGGGAAAAATATAATAAAACGAAAAAGAATGAGGGTGAGTATAAAACTCAGTGAAGGCCAGTGAGTGGATAATAGTTTTTCCAAAAATAATTTTATTCTTAAAATAACTGTATCAACTTTAAATACACAATTTCATCAAATCATGAACGAGAAATATTAATAAATTACCTCACATTTATAATTCAATCACTAACTTCGAAAACATATATAATAACATGTGAAATAACCAAGGAAGTATATGTCATAACATTGTATAAATACTCAATCTGAAATCATCACCAAATACTGCGTAAAATCGAAGAAAATTCGCAACATATAATATTAATTTCGAATACTGAAAACTTTCACCAAACAAGTACCCGGGGAAATAATCTCGTCCTATCCGGACCTCAACGGACGGGCAATCAAGCAACCATCATGCCCCAGAGCTACACGGATAATCCGGACCTCAACGGACGGGCAATCAAGCAACCATCATACCCCGGAGCTACACACAGATAGATAGGCGAAATAATATCTCATATGTCGCCTCATATCGACATATCTCATCATCATAATTATGCATGCATAGTCCCCAAAGCGACAAAAGCACTTTCAAGACACTACCCAAAGCCTCTATGTGTACTCAGATGGGCACGCCCCAGCGCCTATATCTCATATCATCACATCACAAAACAGACAGGGAAGGGGAGATCGTCTAACGACTTGAAAACAATCGAAAATACACATATTCATAAACATCCGATAATATCCGAAATCACATTCTCTTTTATTCTCAACAACATTTAAAATCCATTTTCTTTTCTTTAAACTATTATTTATACGCATATATTCAAAATCAAAAATAAAATCATTTATCATTTTCAATTCCGATAATAAACAACATAGTGCCGATAAAATCTATTTTTCCACAAAATCATTAAATTGGGCATTTAAAAATTCATTTGCAATCATATTTATCATAATAAAAAAAATCATAATAATCTACAGAGAAAATAAGTTTTGTATATTCCACTCACAGTAACGATGATCAAATCCGATATCGTTGATGTCCGTGGGTTAGTTCTCGTTCACAGGTCCTCCTAATCAAATAAATCGCATAATAATTATTAGTTACTTAAACTACAACTAATTGTAGTTAATAAAACCTAAATTCTCATAATATGACTCCCGAATATTTAAAATTATTAAATTTTTCCTTATTCCCAAAAATTATCAATGATCTTGATATCAAACTTTATTTAATTGCCCCCAATAATATATTTATTAATTTATCCATAAAATTCTCAATTTCTGAAATATCCTCAAATCATTTAAAATTATCGAAATGCCTTGAATTCAAAATTATCGAAATATCCCAAAAATCATGATTTACCAATTTAATTCTCAAGATCATAAATTTATCACTTATCCTCAATTTAATCAATTAATAACATATCCACATATTAGAAATTATTAAATTATCTCTGAGGTGTAAAATTATCAAATTACCGATTTACCATTGAAATCTTAAATTACCTAACTATCCTTATCCATAATTATCAAATTACTCATAATTTTCAGAAACTACAAAATTAATCCCAAAATTCTCAGTCTTTTCCGAATTGCCCCTCACCGGTCAACGGTGACCGGACTTCAGTCAACAGTGACGGGAAGCTTAGATCTTGTAGTTCCGGCCTCGGTGAGTCCAACGGTACCGGCGGTGACCTTCCACGCGCGGTAACGGAGCCGAATCGAGCTTCCTAAGGCCGCGGGTTGCAAGTTGCCGTTCACCGGCAATCCGGCCGATTCAGATGACGAGACCGGTCGGAAATGGAAGCTGGAGGTGAGAGCAATGGAACCCAGCCGGTGGCGTGGCCAAACTCCGGCTGAATCGACGGCAGCAAGAACGGGTGTTTTGGCCGAAACTTTCGAGCTTTACCGGCGGCGTTCTGGTTGTTTTCCGGCAGTGAAAATGGCAAGGATACGACCAGCATCTCAAGAGCTTCAAATCGATACCAAGATCGTCGGAAACGGTGGCCGAAATTGGGAGATCCGGCCGGGTCAAGATTGCGGGTCGCGGTCAGATCCGGGTCGAGTCTCTCTCTCTCTTTCTCTTTCTTTCTTTCTCTCTCTCGACTTCTCTCTCTTTATTAAAATATAAATAAATATATATATATATATACACGTAAATATTACAGCTCTTCTGCTATAGAAGTTCCAGAAAGCTCAGACTTTCTTTGGTCTATGATTCTCTTCATGGCAAGGTTGCCAGCTTTGTTAGCAAGTGTAGCCACATCAGCTCCAACAAACCCAGGAGTGGACCTGGCTATTTTCAGAAGATCAAAAGAACCTTCTACCCTTAGATTATGAGTAAGCACAGAGAGAATCTGTATCCCGGCATTTTCATCTGGAACACCTAGAACAATTTCACGATCAAATCGTCCAGGCCTCCTAAGCGCAGGATCAACAGCATCTGGTCTATTAGTGGCTCCAACTACAAGGACGTATCCAGGTTTTGAATCAGAAGCATCTGAACCTAGATTTCTGATCACCTGGTTATACAAGTCTATGAGATTCATCCACACAAGTAATTAATTGAGTAATAATCCGTCTCTCCATCTCCCTCTGCAGATTTTCTCTCTTTGAAAAAATTGCATCAATTTCATCAATAAATACAATTGATGGTGCAGTCCTGTATGCCTTTGTAAAAAGATTTCGGATATTTTCCTCCGATGCGCCTGACAGCACATTATCATGAAATCATTGAAAGATATGATACGATAGCACACAACATAAACATTACAACTTCTCAAAATATTCCAAGCCATCGGGTAAAGCCCATAGCAGAAGGAGATAAATTAAATGATAGAAGGTTTGTTCAAGCCAAATTCAGGGCTAAAACTTAATTTGATATCCAATTCTTTAAACTGAACGCAATATCCTAATTTACACAACCATACATAAGGACAAAAATTTTTCCCATTTTCTTTTCCTTTTGAGTGGTACGGTTAAGCAAATTTTTACAACAAATGATGACTGGTTCTTTTTTTTTTTTTTAATATATTGCAGTTAGTATAACTCAACAATAGCTAGATATTGTGCTGCGCACACCACCTTATCAACAAAGATGCAAATAAGGTGAGAGATGGTATTAGATATAAAAATGAATTGTTTCATCAGTCTCACAAGAATAATCTTCCACGGAACAAAGTGAAACGAGAAAAAAGTCCCAAAAGCTTGAAGTATGCTAAGAGTAGGTTCTCTTTAACCATCTCTTTTTTTTTTTTTTTTTTTTTTTTTTTGCACCCAACACCCACCCAAAAAAAAAAAAAAAAAAAAAAAAAAAAATGTTTGCATTTTATTTCATCTAGGAAGTCCATAAATTGGACGTTTACAACGAGCCTTTGAAATTGGCCATAGGATTTGGTGATATGACTTGCCGAGATAATGTACTAATAAGAGCTGAGTTGTTCTTGTAGCTTTATTTGTTTCAATTGGTTTGTAAAGAGGGCAGTTTTATTTGTACTGTCCATATTAACAGATCTCTTGCATGCCGAGCAACTACCAATCTGATAGTTTGATGATCAATCAGCTTGATACCTGTACATGCCAATTAGTAGATTTAGAAGTTGCAGACTAATTTGATGTAGTTATTATTTTGATGAGTGATTTATTATTTTCTTTTTTCTTTAATAACGTAATTTTGATTTCATATTTTAGTTTCCATATTTTAATAGAAATTAATAAAATATTTATGTTTTGACTCTTTTTCCAGGAAAAATTGCACTGTTAATGTCATGAAAGTGCTTAATTAATTCTACAAATATGACATTATATTGAGCAATTTTTCTAGAATTACAAGCATAATAGTAATCTAATTATTTAGAAAAAGAAAATCATTTTCTTTCTATTTTTAACTTAAACTAAATTTTATTTGGGTAAAAAGCTAGTTTAAGTTCTGTAAAATTATACTAAAATAATCTGCATATTCCTGAGCGTGTGGATTTGGACAAGCTAGTGGCATTTTATTAGACACAATTTTGACCAAGTATCTTTTAGACTATGGTTCTGGCCCTGTGACGCAGTTTTATATTTTATTACAACCTTTCATGAACCTATTAGTTTCTTCTATTCAGTACGTGGGAATCACACGACAAATTTGACGGATGACTGAAAAATAAAGACATATGGAGGCAAAAGATATGAATTAAGGAATCAAGATAAATCTGGGATGATTGCCATACCTGCTCATTTGACCTCATCAGAAGATTTTGAGGTTCCAAGTGTACAGGCTTTCTCTCATCTGGCCTTCCCTATTATTGATCAATTGGGATGCTCAGTTAAACTCAAATTTTGCAATATTTCAACATTTCTTTTCTCTTACACCAGTATGAAATTATTTTGTTTTCTCCAAATTAATTTCACTAATTCTGAGAAGTTACCTGTTCAAAAGAGACACGTACCAAGCTTACAGAGTGTAGAACTAAGAATGAGATGATAAGGTCTAGAAACCAGGAACTAGAAGGTTAAAAAAGATATGGCAATTAAAGAAGTATTTGCTAGCAGCAATGATTATATACTCCAACAATGTCAAAGCAAAGTCCAAGCTCTGGAATAAGAAAGCCCAAATAGGTCGACCTTTTTCCAAATAAAAAAATAAAGATCATGATTCCATTAAATAAATTCTTAAACATAATTTCATTTTATATTTCAGTTTCCCAGTAAGAAAGACATTAAGTATAAGATCAGAAACCATAGTTTCTCCCAGAAATTACGTATTTTGTATGTTATCTACTAAATACTGCACCCGCTTTCATTTGCAAATTTAGAATAAGCTAATAAAACATCATAAATTGACTTGGAATTTTCAAATTTACAAGACACAACCTCCCCATGTCCCTGGAACATGACAGATTAAAACGCCGCTCAACATTTGGTGGATATGTAAGAAAATCTTAGACAAATTTAATCAAACTTTCAAAAGCTATGGCAAACAATTAATAGGAAAAGTAGCTCAAGAAGCATTACAGAAGTTCTGTTAGTTTTGAAACCCAAGAAAAGAATTGATGTTAAAATTACGAATTGAAAAGCAACATAACATAGAACAGAATTTTGGATTCCATGTAATTCCTATGAAAGTCCTCAGAAAGATCTGATGGCTGTTTGTTGCTACATATAAATTGATAGTAAAATGCGAAAGCGTATTCAGAATTCGTGTTTAGATTACTGTCAACACCCTCAGTACTTACATTGTCCAAGTCTCACAACTGAGTGCATAGGGGAAAAAATAAAAAGTAAAGAGAACTGATATAAGCATGTGCGGCCTACTTTAATGTGGTTGTAAATAAGTTCCCTTAATCACTTTGTGGAGTTCCAACAAAATGTAAATAATGTAACAGGCTCATTATCTACAACACAATCATCCAATCAAAAGCACAATTAAATATTTACCTTTTCCTTTAACAGTGATGACTTTCATCATGAATTGCTTTATTACCTTATATCCTTCACATATTCAAGTATCTGGTTGAAATTGGATTTCCTTCCTATTGCGTCTCTCCGTGTATAAAATCTTGTACTTCCAGCCTCCTTTGCCTGCAAAAGTATAATTATATTGATACCAAGCTACTATGGGATCAGCATTATATCATTTGAAACATAAAGCTCATCAAACAAATTTGATAGGTATTTGAAGCAGTTTTCACCAACGTGGAAAACTATAATGAATTGCTCTCAATGTGTTCATAAAGTTAGTCATTCAAACAATTTGTCGATATATAAACATGAACTCTAAAAGTATATTAATACAATATTGCAGTAATTAGCCTCGCATTCAAATCCACAATTGACGTGGGACTCTCCATAGTAACTGAGTGTAACCAAGAAATTTATCAATACTGCAGTCTTTCTAGTGCTGTGTCCACATCAAGATAAAGTAAATGAGAATATTGCCCCTTAAATGAGCACATGGATAAGAAAATACTTAGGGTAAATAGCCATTCATCAATACTCTAGCTCTTCTAATGTTCTCTCCCTTTTCCAACTAAATTATCGTGCAGAACTTGTGAATCACATTTACTTTTCAATTAATTAAAATTGTCTCTCCATTATCACACGTTTAGCATATGTCCAAGGCTAGTATCAAT
Source organism: Aegle marmelos (assembly GCA_030449875.1). NCBI lineage: Eukaryota > Viridiplantae > Streptophyta > Magnoliopsida > Sapindales > Rutaceae > Aegle > Aegle marmelos. Next base: position 157,333 of record JASUUL010000043.1, on the reverse strand, counting down.
AGTTACTTTCAAAGCTCCATAATTTTCCAACCCCCTTTTCCTGTAATATTGCTCTCACACACCACAAAGCATACTCGAACTAAGAATATTTCCTCAATGTATTTTAAGAGAATATGCCATTAAAGAATCAACAATCAACAGTATCTTGGATAACAATTGACAGTGAATTTTAAGAGAATATATCATTTCTTACTTACCTTTCTAATTGGAAACTTCAGCAGCCAAATGCCAAATATATCAGCTTTTGCTTCTTCAATAGCTGAGTGAAATTCTTGTAGTTCCTGAATCCAAATACAAGTAAGAGAAATCAGTACATATGTTTATTTATAACGAAAATAATGATGACAAAAAAAAGTTACAAATTGAATCCGTAAAAGCGCCTGTAATTATCACCAAAGAGTTTAACTTGAACAGTTGCTCCATCATCTCGAATCCCAATCAATGCTTCCAATGTCGCCTAATATAAATATAATACAACTAATGGCTATGCTTGTTGTAATTTCAAGTACAAATAGCATTATTATTACTAATTTTTTTAATTAAACTAAAGAGAATGGAGAAAAACCTCTCCAAAACGCCTAAACTGAGCAAAATATCACAAATGTTGAATAAAGCGTATGCCGTTTCTTATACGTGAATGTTGGTGTTTGAAAGGAAATTATTTCGTCAAATTTCAACCAACATTCCTTTCATGAGCCTAATATAATAATATGTATCTTATATAATTAACACTTGCACATTCAAATACATTTTGGGGCCATATCAAGTCAAGAAAATTAGACACCTCTGATCACTCTGTTCCAGTGCAGAGAAGTAAAATGATGTTGCTTAAAAGAAAGAACAGAAAAGGAGTGAAAATATAAACATGAAGGAAAAAAAAGATCAAAAGGAACATTCAGATTCAGCTTGTTCCCAGTACCTCATATAAGCAAGCTCCTCATATGTTGCTTTTCTTCATTACGACTAATTGCCTTTGTTAAAGCATCTTTACAAGCTAGCAAATATTATGGGGTAATACAAAGGTTTGGCTCAGTCCATTTCAGAGGAAAAAAAGTTGTTGAAGAAAACCTTCAAATCAGAGCTGCCAAAATATTTTGAGCAGAACTAGAAAAATAAAAGTAAAAAAATTTTCAAGGTACATATGATCTTTATTTTGTATATATGAAATCAATAGGAGTTTCACTCCTATGGATGGATGTTACTGGCTACTAAGAACTGATAGCCGTATTAATTAATTAGTGTAAGTTAGGTGACTGTTCATTGTCCATGCACTTTTGAGCTGAATGTGGCAATGAAAATTGAGTGGGTTCCTGTGATGCAATATGACACTATTCAACCAAGCAAGTACTCTTCTTTTCAGTGATAGACACAAATGAAAAAATAGAAATACTTAACTACAAAATAAAATGAAATTTAGGATATGTATACATATGTATACATCAAGACATAAACAAAATGCTCATTGGACTTCAGGAAGGAAGCCTATCAATAGCATAACCAAGACCCTGTGTAACCAGCCATGCTTCCCTTAACCTTCCATATATTGAAGTCATTCTTTCCATTGACTTCTCAAGATCGACCTTTGGTGTAGCCATAATTGGATCTTGGTCTAAAGACTTAGCCATACTTGGATCTTGGCCTGAAAACCTAACTCTGGCACCAATTTTAGAGTCAAGATAGCTACTAATCAATCTATCAAATCACTACCCAAGACATTGTTCAAGATCAAACAAGTTGCATACGAACAATTGAATGTCCATGATGAACTCAATTGATGACTTAAGACCTTAAAGAAAGATGTCAGCAAGTAAGAAAGGAGAAATAAGCAAGATTAACAAACAATCACGAACAGAAACCAGCACTGTTTAGGTGGTTCAGCTGTGCAATGAAACACGACTTACATGCACGGGAGAAGCCAGCAGAATGAGTTTCATTCATGATTCAAAGTGATTTTACAGAGCTTCACTCAGAAACTAACAAAGAACAAGACGACACACTCTCTCTCTCGATTCTCTCTAGAAAGCTCTCTACATCTTCCCTAAGCTACCTCAATGATCAGCTTGTATAACAGCCGTTCATAAACCCAGATTGCAGCGGATCCCGCCGCGTGTACAACAACTTATAACTAACTTGATTCTCCTCTCACGTGCTTCGTCACATGCGGAACTTAAACCATGGGCACAGCGCTTCCATGCCTTGCCGTTACGAGATATCATTTAGTGAGTCACGTGTCCAGCCCGTGACAATTGGAAACATATTAATAGGAAAAACGATGCCGTTTTAATACCCCAAGTTTCGAATTCGGCAAATTAGTCCACACAAACTACGATGAAAAAAAAAAAAAATCCTGCTGCCATAACAAGAAATGGTATTGCAAGAATGTAGAATGCCACATGTTACCTAATCTGTTCTAAATCACGATTATCATCATCCAAAATTCCGAATTTAATTTGCATACAAGATAGTATAAATCAACAATTCAAAGAAAAAAGAAGAATTCAAACCAATCAAAAGGATAGCCCCTAGGTAGAATTTCATATTGATTACCTTGCAAAAAATATCCACTCTCACATTTTACTCCGTCGAGAGTCTTCAACCATTGACCCAAAAAAAATAAAAAAATCCCGCACTTACCTTATATAAATGCCAAATCATATCTTACATGCAAAACCTTGTAGACTAATTAATAGTAACACATCTTCTTCCGCAGTACGCCAAAAAGAATAAACTAGTCTCGTATAGAGAAAAGAAAAACATCACTAGCTGATATTATTAATTTTGTCATCTACCGATTTAGAACTATTTGTTGAACTTGATCTATTTTAATAATCTTCTCCAAGGTGCCTTGAGTGTATATACATCTCTAAGGATTTTCACAAAGAAAAATAAGGTTTACATCACACTTATTCTATTATGTTAATCAGATTGAATTAATATATTCTTGACTTGAACTTAACACAGGCCAATTTTGATCATTCCATCAAACTTCTCTTTCGATTTTGGGTTTGGAATCTCATTGTTTATATATTTTCTTCGCATTGCAACCTAAACTTTGATATTACTTGTTAAGAAATTTTAATCCCACCCAAGATCTTACAAGAAAAAATATCAAACAAATAATATATAGAAAGTAGATGGAGAATAAAACCATTCACATAATATAAGAATTTACGTGAAAAACTCATGTATTGAAGAAAATAGAGAATATCAAACAAATAATACTAATTACACAATATAAGAATTTATGTAAATTACTTATTTCTTAAATAAAAATCTTATTAAAGATGAGAATATCATGGAAAATTCTTATTGAAATATTAAGCATATTTCCTAACAAATGATTGGACGTATTTATAGTCTATAATTTACTATGAATTCCCTTTTATTATGTGCATATAGCCAGTAGATTTTGAAAAATTCCTTTTTGATTTGAACACATGTAAATGCCAAAATATTCCTTGATAACATTCATAATTTTATAGCTTTTTGTTTTTGGGCTTATTACGTCCATGAAAATACTCATCATACCAAGACTAATTACCTTTGCTCTCGTTGTTTGTTAACAATATCATTTTCCTAATTTTATTTGTCATCGCTGTTCAACATATGAATCTATATTCATTAAAATTCGAAACAAAAATTCGATGGTTGACATTGCTTCCTCACATCCACAGAACACATATTTTTGCATATACGCAACTCAAGTTTGTGCATAAAATTAAAATTTAATGAGGAACTTCTACGCCCCTATTATGTTTTATATTTAAGTTTCTGTAGCTGTTAATTCGTGTAGAACCTCCTTGGCAGAGAAGTGAAAAATCCGTTAATTCTTTATATGGAATAGATATATGTTCAATAAAAATTAACATCAAGTCGAAGAAATTAGAATCATAGAATCTGTGTTGTTCAAATTTGTCAAATACACTTTGAAATAATAAATTACTTTTGATGTTGTGGTAGAACGTTTTTACGGTTTAAGGTTTAATAATTTTACGTGGGTGCTTGTGCACTCAAGATGGGTGTCCAAAGTATTATTGTTCTATTTATTTGAATTGAATTGTCCTTAGTAGTAAATTGAGTTATGACATTTTTTGAAATAAAAAAATAAAAATTATGAGTATTTAAAATAAATTTTAGAATGTAAATAATGTCCCTCTTATTAAAAACGATATGGGCTTGATTTTTAAATCATCATGTGCATGCGTTCATCTTTTTGACTTTGTACGTATATTTCTTCTATTCACTCCCTTCAATCTGAACGGTAAACCAATATATCATAAAATTCTTTGCTTATGTTTAAGTACTCTACTCAGTACTGTGAAGCTTGTTAGTTTTATTCTGTTAAGTATTTGCTGAGGTGGCGGGCTTAGCTGGCATGTGTGGGCCCTCAGTTAGTTATAACAAACAGCTGATTCGAGAAACAGGGGATATATGTATACAAGTAGCCACATGGTGGCTTGTGCAGCACCTTACAGAGTGGTTCTGAGGAGGTTAGAGTGAGAGATAGAAAATTCCAGTTGTAGTCATCTCCCTTGCTGTTTTTCAGCCATAGATATAGGCACCTTGGTACCGAACGACGCTAATTGATTTTGTGTCTTTCTTTCTTGCTTTCCACTCAGTTCTTTGTGGCACCTCTTGATTGCTGTATTTGATCGGAATTCATTGTTCTTGAATATTCTTGGGTTAGTTCCAGATCATTAGTAGATTCAATTGAGTTGTGAGCAATAATTTTCATTAACGAACGTCCACTTGTATATGAATCATCTCTTAATTTAGATTTGAATTAAATTTATCACACCACAAACGTATGACGTCTATGATCTGATTTACAAGTTCTTTATGATTTCACAGCAAGAAGTACGAATGTATTAAGCAATTGTCTAGTTGTTACAAATGAAACTAATATCTCGGTTCATTAATCTATATATTTTGCTAACAACGATAAAAATAAATTAAAAAATCCTAAAACAAGATAAACACCAAGGAACCGATGCAACAAAATCCAAAAGACTCAAGCATATGATATGAATTTACAAAAACGTACACAAAAAATTGAGGTTATTGGAAATTGAGTGCTCGAGGATAGTGTGCAACCCACTTTCCTCTGTTTCTTTATTATTTGTCTATTTTCCCAACTTTTTTCTGTAACAAAAAAAAAAAATCAAACCAATTGAATCACTATTATTACTGTGATATTAATTTTGAAATTCAAATAGTATATTTTGAAGGAAAAATTTTATTACTTCGTTAAGTCTGTCTCTTCTAATTATTAACGGCAAATTAAGCTATTTATTGGGTCGCACGTCATTCAATAACCAACTATCAAATGGATTAATGCATACTTTTGCTTTACAATGAAGTAGCATGAAAATTTAGTGGCCGATTTTTTTCCATCCTGGCGTTTGGAAAAAAAAAAAAGGAAAAGAGAATGACTAAGATCACAACCACTATAGTTTTATTATATCTCTATTTTAAACATTGAATTAAAACTTACTGTTAAACTTTTATATGATTGAAAATGACTAAGCTAATATTGAATAATATTTATTTATTTGTCTACAAACATATATATGAAATATTTTTTATTGCGTACATATAATAATTAATAACTAAAAAAGATTTTATATTCTTAAATTTTATTTTTTATTTTACTATCTAAATATAATTGATAATAATAATAATCTCTTTAGAGTTAATAATTTTATTTTCTAATTAATAAGGATAATTTTAAATTTTTACTTTATATATATATATAATACAATTAATGGTTTGGCAGTCATTGTTATTGATCTTGTATCTTGGTATGGTCTTGATGGTTTGGCAGTCTTTGGGATCTTGAGTTGTTTACTTTGAATGCCAGAGCTAGGTTGGAGTCCACGAATTGCCATTGGATGGTTCAACGTCTATATAAGAATCATCTCTTAATTTACATTTGAATTAAAATTATCACATCACAGCATACTAACGTCTACGTTCTTATTTACAAGTTCTTCTTAATTTTATAGCGAGATGTACAAAAATGCATTAAGCAATAAACTAGTTGTTTCAAACGAAACCGATATCTCGATGGGTTGACCAACTAATAATGTATAATTTTTGTTAATAACAACGAAAAATAAGGTTAAAATTTATTAGTAGTAACATGAAGGAAGGGATGAACTTAAATTGGACTGAATTAAGAAATATTTATAGTAACCAAATTACTGTTAAATATTAAATTAGACTGAAATTTAGAAATATTTATAGCAACCAAATTACACCCTACGGATTTCGAGTTGGAACCGTTTTAGTTTGTTTCAAAAATTTGTTGACTTCAACGACTAATAAAGCTTAATACGAGAGAAAGTGCTTCATTTTGGCTGACCCGTATTCCTGCATTTGCTAAAATTAATTTTCGATGGTGGATGTTACTTTCAATTCGCGACGGCTGCGCCTGCAGAGAAATGAACTGATATTGCCATTTTGTGAGAGGAGACACAAGCATTTGATGACATTCAGCAAACTTTAACTACCTCTTCAGCAACGTCAACAATCGAAACAAAGTGAAATCAAATACTAGGAATTAAAAATCTGAAAAAAAGAAAAAAAAAACTTATCCTTCTTTCCATAAATTGTTTGAACTTCATTCTTAGTTGAAAATTATGACAAATTAAATAAATTAATCTCCACAATTACTAAATATTAATACCTCAAATTAACTTAATTAATGAATTAATAACTTAATAAGGCCACATTTTCATCGAAATTAATAGGTCTTACAAATTCATCTTACATGAATTGTAAATACCGAACGTAACTTCTCCATAATACCTCCCAATAATTTGATGCTAGTGATCCATTTACAAATCATTACCTGTTTGTCTCGCTAATTAATTAATAAAGTTAAAACAAAAACAAATAAACCCCCTCACCAATAACAAACAACCAGGAAATCATTTAAATCATTTTGTATTGCTTTAATGCTTTTGAAAATTAGTTCATTTAAAAATGTCTCAAAGTTAGCTCCATTTCAAGAACAATTATATATGGTTAGTGTGGAGGGGCGGGGGGTAGAGCAGATACAGGTTCCATTTTGTTATTTAAAATTCTTTCGTTGATCTTTTGGTTAATTCGCCAATGTCCATTTCCACAAACACGAGAATGCGAAGTTTGCTAAATTACTGTTGGTGTACCGGTGGGCACTGGCTTTCATTTCATTTTAGTGTAATAATAGTGTTATGTTAATTTTGTTATTAGTTTATTAAATATGTACCTTTAACAAATGAGTCTGAGTTCCTCTTGATCCAACATTTTTTATATCTTATTTCGACACAACGAGAATATAATCAAAGATATTCTCATTCTGTCATTGTCATTATTATTAAAAAAAAACATAGTGTACTTTAGTAATAAAAGAGAGATTAAAATTTTTAATTTTAGCTTAGCAAAGGCAGATATATTCCAGTTTCCTCTTTATTAAACAATTAATTTTTCTTTATTCAACATTTGAAGGAAGCAAAAATGTTGATTTTCTTATTGTGGAAGACTTGATAAACTCTCTTCAAGATTAACAAAAGGGTTCGTTGCTTTCGTGTAGCTTTATTCCACTCTACTTCTATGAAGTAGTGCCTAATTAATCGTGTTTAGCAAAGACAAGGCTCTTGGTTTCTCTTTTATTTAATTTAATATGTAAAGCAAAGGCATGAACATGAGTTCCTCCGATTTTATATTTTACTTACACTACTAAAAAATATTACATAACAGCACCTCACACAGGTCCTAATCTTCTAAACATCTCTCTTATTACACACAAACAGGCATGCACATAGTCTCTCTTCTGTGTGTGTGTTCATACTTTGAGATGCAATAGAGATACAGAGCCGTTAGGGTTTTACTATGAATGAATTTTTATGTGAAAAATTTTTAATGAGTTGTGTTTTAAAGTTACCAGACAGTTATTACATAAATTCACACACACACTCATTACATAAATCATTATGTAAGTTATAGTTGATTAAATCATATTTAGAGAGAGAGAGCTCAATTTTACAATCTACCTATGAATTAAATTTTTCCATTGAAAACTGAAATCAAACATAATTTTCCCACCCCCCTCTATTGCAATCCAAATCTACATGAATTAAGTAGATGCAGACAAGTGTATAGGTTATGTGTATACATGTTTGTTAATATTACAAATGGGATCATGAGCGCCTCTCACTCTGCAACTGGCAACTGCAACTCACTCACCAGTCACCTCCTTTTTTCTTTATTACATCACAATACCCACCATGATCATCTCCGCCTTCTTGCCTTTATAGCTGTCAAATGCCTAATGCTACTGCCTCTCTTCCACCTCACCTCACTTTTTTGTTTATGACATTTATTTGCCCACCATGCCATTTTCAACTAAGCCCATTTTTCAATTTAAGATCAATAACATGTCAATAACCAAAGACTCATTGCAACAATAATTCTGCTACATAGTCAATGCGGCGGTAAGTAGATTCAATCCCATCACATGTATAAGTAATAAATTGGAGTAATCGAAACAAAAATAGAGTTTCTTTGTAAATGTTTCAAAACAAATTTGATCTCGTCCAAATAATAATTATAACAAAATTATTTAAATAAATCTTAATAATTTTTTAATTGCATTGAATTAAAAATTAAGCAAAGCACGAGAAGAAGACCAGCGAAAAAAAAAAGGCAGAGATCGAGGCAGTCATGAGATTGTGCTTACCTTGAACAGAGATTGAGGCAGTACGGTAGCGATGGCAGAGATTGCGGCAGTACGGCAGCGATGGCAGCGGCTAGACCGAGGCTGAGAAGTTATACCGGTGATGAACGGCTGAGTATTAATGATGTCTAGAAGCTGTTATGGCCCAAGGTTGATGACGGCAGTGGATTTGTTACCGGCGACGGCACAAAGTCATTAGTCATGGCAGTGGATTTCCAGCTTTAGTGCACGGGAGATGACAGGAGATGACGGCAGCAAAAGAGACCAGACTTTGGTGGATGGGAGTCAACGGCACTGGCTAGCCGAAAGCAGCTACGGCTGTGATCGGAGAGGTTTTGGGTTGGTCGGCGGGTAGTGAATTTACGGAATTTGCAAGTCTTGTTCTTTAAGTTAAGAATACATGTCATCAATTCTCTCGGTGTGGTGTTTTGCGGACCAAAGTTTAGCTTTTTAAATTTGAGAGTCCTAGCTCGAGATTTGCAAATTCTACTGATTATTTTGAAAGTGGGTAACAAAGTTTCGGGTGGCCCGGCCCGGTCCCAGCCCGTAGACTTCACGAACTTTGACCCAATTCTCACACATAAGGACACAAATAAAAGTTTAAGAAAAAAATTTAGTCTATTATTTTTTAAAAAATAAATTTATAAATTAAAATAATATTAAATTAAAAAAACTTAAATTCTTAATTTACTAATCAATGGTGATTTAAAAAAATTAAAATTATAATACTAAATTTTTTATTTTGTGTTAATTAATTAATAAAATATTTGAATTAGAGAATTTTATATTAAAAAAGAATTAAAATTTAAAATTTTTATTTATTTTATTTATTATTTTATTTTAAAATATTAATTTGTTAATTTATTATTGATTATAATTATTTATTGATTATTAATTTATTTTAAATTTATAATAATTTCAAAACATTTAAATATAAATAAAATCTCAAGTCTAGTTCAAGACCTCAGCCTGCAATGGACCCAGTCGGAGTCCAGTCCTCATGCTTATCTTAAATTGAGCTTAGATCTGGGGTTAAAAAAGTAAAAACAAATTATTATACGTTTGATTCGCTAATTAATTAATAAAGTGAAAAAAAAAAACAAATACACTCCCACACTAATAATTTTGCAAACAACCAAACCTCACCATCTCCTTTTAAAAAAAAGGAAAAATTACAATCAGAGAATTACTGTTTTTCTCTTTGTATCATTGTTATTTGATTCCGTATAATGTTTCAAAATAAAAGGAAATCATTATGTATCGTTTTTGTAAATAAGTGAGTTCGAAAATTTTTAAAAATTAGTCCCATTTTCAGTACAATTAAAAAAAATGCATAGTATCCATTATGTTTTTTGAAATTGTTTCGTGGATCCTTGGTTAATTCACCAATGTCCAGTTCTTGAAACATGAGCATGCGAAATCTTGCTAATTATTGGTGACGGGTACTGTATTTTATTTCATTTAGTGTAATAATCATGTTATCTTAATTATATTATTAGCTTATTGAATATATACCTCTAACCAATGAGTCGAAGTTGTGTTATTTAAACTTTCATTTTACCTTATTTCAACGTGACGGGAATAAGAATATTTCATTACATTATAAATCGGCATTGTTGATGATAATAATAATAATAATAATAATAATAATAATAATAATAATAATAATGATAAAATAAATAAATAAAATGCAGCGCACTTGTAGTAATAAAAAAGAGAGATTAAATCTTTTAATTTAGCTTGCTTTTGATAAGATGAAGACTTCGAAAGCGAAGGTAGATGCATTCCATTTTCCTTCTACATTCAACATTTTTTTCCTTTATTCAATATTTGAAGAAATAAAGAACATTGATATTTTGAAGTGTAGAAGGATTGATAAACTCTCTTCAAGTTTTTTAAATGAACCTGAAGAGACGATCAGAGGAGAAGAATGTAGTTTTCTTCCAAGCTAATTATATTCCTGACATTTAATATTAACAATAAGGTTCATTGCTTTTGTGTTCTCTCTAAAATAGTGCCTACTCAAGCATGTTAAGAAAAGTCAGAAGTCTTGGTTTGACTGTCATATAATTTAGTATGCAAAGTAAAGGCATAATTATGAGCTCCTTTGATTTTATATTTGTAGTGGGCTTTATTCTTTCTTCTCACTTTTGTAGTCGGTTTTGCTTAATTGGAAATAAAAATTTACTCCTAACCTTTGGAAAAGCACATAAAGAAAAGAAATAAAACTTTTTAAATATTACAAAAAAGATGCATAACCCTTATTTTTATTAGTAAATTTTATTTGTTTTAATAGTAAATTTACTTTTAATTTATTATTATTCTTATGTTCCTATAATAAATAAATTTATATATTAACTTAAGACATGTCATTAATAATATATATAATGAAATCAATAACTTTTTATTTAAAACTTAAAATTCAGTTATAATAAGTTTTCGCTTAAAATTTTGACTTTAAATTATGAATATATTCTTCCAATAATAAAATAATTAAAATTGATAAATACTAAATAAATTAAAACTAAATTTATTTTCTTCTGCAGCAATAAATAGGGTAAAATGAGATATTAAATAGTTTTAAATCTGTCATGATGAATCTCGCGATACATTGGTGATGAGTATAGAACACAACTTGAGTAGTAAAATATTGTGCTATGAATGCAGGTAAAGAGGCTAGAGCAAGGAAGTGCTAAGACTGTGCCTGGGCCGAGGTCAGGAAGACAGGCGGAAGTAGTAAGCAGCTTAAGCAAGAGACCTTTTCTTATCTTATATAGTTTAGGCAATTTAATTTATCTTATCCGGCAAAGGAAGTAAGTTCGCTAGCTGTCCAAGGGGCAAAGAGTAGTATTTCGGTCTCTCTTGAAAGCAGCTAAGCGTGAGAAGCAGGACCTATCCAAAGCTTTTATCTTAGCCCTTTCCCTTAATCAGTTCCTCCTTCTCTCTTTCTCCGCATTCTCGTACAAAGAAGCAATTACCTCAAAGAAGAGGTGCGAACTCTAATTAAATCTTGAAACTCGTGATATATATATGAGCCATATCTAAAAAAGTAAGTTTTAATTTCTACTTCCATTTTTCAAATGCTTGGTCGACGTACATTATCTATGCATGTACTGAATAGGAAGCAACACAAAACTATGTCCAGGTCGTCAGGCAAAAGTGCGTGAAGTTTTGCTGTGAATTATTGATGTTGGCGGTCGGACATTTTTGTTTTCACATTAGAATTATTTCAGTTGTGTACATATCATTGGTAACATATTAATCTTCATATTATTTTATTAAGTATATATATTTAATAAATGAGTCGACAGTAATATAACATGATGGTAGGAATTACCACCGTGATTATATATAATTGTAGCGTTCTTTTAAGTCTTCGTTTTACACGGAAATTAATTCAATAAATAAAGTAATTACATGGTGGCAAAAAGAGAGAGATAAATGTTTTTTTTATTTAACTTGCTTTATGAGTTTGAAGATTTATAAAGCGAAGGTTCATAGTAGTGGGCTCTTATTTAATTTAATTTAGATGTAAGCAAAGGTATGGTCATCAGCTCCTCCTATTTTATATTTGTAGTGTGCTCTATTTTTTCTTTTCTTTTTTGTGATAAGTTTTGTTAATGAGAAATGGATAATGACTCCTAACATTTGAAGAAAAATATATAAAATTCTTAATTTTTCAAAAAGGTATGTAATCTATTTGTTTGTTAATAAATTTTATTTATTTTAATAATAATATTTTAATTTATAATTACTATTATGTTTCTATAATAAATAAAGTAATATATTTAGACGTGAAGAACATAATCTTACACTACTATTTTCTTAGTCCTATTTCTTAAAATGAATTTTATCAAATAATATCTATTTTCTATACATCAAATATTAAATACATTATTTTTCAACAAAATCACATATTAATTCCCAGTAGGATCACAATATTCAAGAGTATTTAGATTTACTTTTGTCAATACACAACGCAAGTAAATAAATAAATATTTTATTATATCAAATAGGCATATTTACTTAATCCATGTATATCGCTCAACTAATGGGAGATAAATAATATCTTATACAAAGTGATATTTATTACATGATTTGAAGTATGTATTGATTTTTTACCGTTTACCTTTTTCGTTTTTATTGCTATTCTCTATGTTTGCCATTCCACACAAATGTATATCCCCATCGTTTTAGTTATCAGTTGTTAGAAATTTTGTACTTAATATCATTATTCAATCATATAAAAATACCTTATTATTAATGATTAGTTTATCTCTCAATTAAAACTAGACACATGTAAATATGTGAACTCTAATTAAATCTTGATACTTATAATATATATGAGCCATATCTAAAAGAGTAAATTCTAAATTCTACTTCCATTTTTTAACTGCTAGGTGGATGTACATTGTCTAAGCATGTATTGAATGGGAAGCAACACACGAAGATGGATTATTTTTCGCTGGACACTGATTTTTATTTTTCATTTTTTCCAATCATTTAATGATGCTTGGTCCACCCATGTCCTGTTTGTCAAGCAGACAAGCACAAGCACGTGAAGCTTGATAAATTATTGATAGTGGTGGGGGTTGCCTGGCTTTCGCTTTCACTTTCGTGTAATAGAGTAAAGTTTGCTAAATTACTGGTGGTGAGATTCTTTTATTTCAGTTGTGTCTATATCACTCATAACATATTAATCGTCACTGATAACATATTAATCGTCTTGTTATTTTATTAACAATATTTATTAGGTATAAATGAGTCCAATTTAGGCTCAGCTAAAATTTTGTTATAATTTATTTTGATACCACAGTAATCTTTTAAGTCTTAGTTTTAGCATGGAAAATATATGGTAGGGAGAGAGAGAGAGAGAGAGAGAGGTTTGGATTTAGCTCGGTTTTATGAGTTTGAAGGCTTGTAAAGCGAAGGTGAGTAGTAGATGCATTCCATTTTCCTCTTTATTCAGCATTTACCCGCACACTCGATTAATGTTGCTTGACCCTACAAATATCAACGTGGGATTTTATATTCATGGAACCAACAAGTGGTGGCGAGGTGAGTGGTGATTGGCGAATTGCTAAATTATTAATGGGTGGTGGGCTCTGTTATTGTTTTCACTTTCCTGGAATAAACAACAAGTGGAAGGCTTGCTACATGTAATTTGCTTGACCCTTCTCACTCTGCTGTCCATAACCTATAACTCTGCTCCTTTCTTTCTTTGCCCCAAAATACACATATATATATTCTCAATCTCCAATTTATTCTGGTTAATTTTTCTTTTCAAAGATTTCAGGAGAAAAAGATTTTTAAAATTAATTTTCGATAGTGATTATTTTTACTTTCAATTCGCAATGGCTGCGCCTGTAATGAAGTCAACCCATATTGCCAATTTATGCATTTGAGACATTCAACAAGCTTTTACTGCCTCTTCAACAATGTCAACAACCGAAACAGAGTGAAATCAAACAAATTATAGAAATTAAAATCATAAAATCATAAAAAAAAGTCTTATAAATTCATCTTACAATTACATAAATTATAAATGATAAGCATTACGTCTCCCTAGTACATCTCAATAATCCGATACTATTGATCTTTTTATAAATCATTACTAATATATTTTAATTATTCATTTCACTTTTACTTGATTCCATACAACGTTTCAAAATCTTTCTCATCCGCCCTCCCCCAAAAAAGGAAAAGGCCAATCGTCGGAGAGGTAGTCCTAACGGCGTCCGTAGAACTGTTTGTCAAAATGTTAGCTGCAAATTGGATTCGGTGGTTTGCATGCCAATAGAAGATCCAAGACGATAAGATGAAGTGGAATAGCACGCTGTTGATGATTCAAGCGGTGTTCGATGACGCTGAGGAGAAGCAGGGGACTAACTGGTCTTTAACATGGAGAAACAAAACCGTACAATAATTTGTTTACTGTTAATATAAAACAGCTACCTCTTAAAAAAATTTTCCCGGGACAAAACTAATAGACAAATAAAACATAAAGAAATTATCATTGCACCACCTATATTTTATCTTATATTCATTCAACTATTACAAAATTTTAATATATTCTTTATACTACTTTTTTTAAAAATTTATATCAATTAATCACTGTTATGCTAACATCGTTAAATAATTTAAATAAATTAATGATATATCTATAACTAAATTAAAAGATCATTTTATCTTATAAAAGTATTGAAATGTATTATAATTATAAAAATACCCCTAAATTTAATAAAAAATAAATCACTAAGAGAGGTGCTCAGTTGATTTGTATTAAATTTAAATTTTATAAAATTTTAATTAGAAATTAATGGATTATTTGTTTGTTAAAAATTATAATTTTGTAAAATTTTATTAGAATAACTAGATTTATTTATCACAAATAAATCCCAAAATTTTAATAATTCAGGAGATTTTTATTAAATCCCAAAAATTTTCAATTATTTTTATGATTATAATTTTTATTAAAAATAAAAATTCTAATTTTGATATTTTTATTAAATTTTGAGATATTTTTACAATTATAATTTTTTTAAATTTGTTATAATATAAAATAAATTTTAATTTATTTAAAAATAAAATTATCATTTCGTTCAAATTATTTAATAGTGTTAGTGTAAAAGTAGCTAATTGACTTAATTTAAAAATTTCTTGACTTCAATAACTAATAAAGTGTTTCAGTTTTACTGACCCATATTCCCACATTTACTAAGCCATTAACCATAATGATAAAGAGTATTAAATAAAGTTTAATTGATACAAAAGTTCTATTTCTTTAAATTAACAGATATATAATATAATTCAAAAGTAGTCAGTGTCATACACGACAAAAATTTAAAAAAAATAATGAAATCAATTGATTGATTAATTAATTAACTAATTAATTTTTAACAATAAAAAATTAAAATTAATATAAAATATACTTAAATATAAATTTATATAATCTATTTTTCTTTCTTTTGAGTCATACTCAATTTTTATTTTCTTTCATCAAATTAATTTTACTCGTATTTTACACTGGTACCGGATTTATTTATATCTCTAATCTAATCAAAATTAATTTGGGAATTTTGCTTCCCAAATATTTCAAGTAAAAAAGCTTCTCTTTGCGGTACACTGATTTTTTTTTTTCCGCGCAAGCGTGTGAAGCTTGCTAAATTATTGATGGTGATGGGGGCAGCTTGTCGCTTTGCTTTTACTTTCCTGTAATAAAGTGAAGTTTGCTAAATTACTAGTGGCGTGACTTTCTTTTGTTTTCACATTAGAGTAATTTCAGTCGTGTCTTTATCCTTGAGAATATATATTTAATAAATGAGACAAATTTATTAAGTATATGTTTATTTAATTGTTTTGTTATTTTATTAAGTATATATATTTTAATAAACGAGTCGAACTTATGTTCAGCTAAAATTTTATTATAATTTATTTTGACACGAGAGTAATATAATATGATGGTTTGAATTATTATTGTGATTATAAAAAATTGTAGTATAGTTTTAAGTCTTCGTTTTAGCGTGAAAATTAATTCAAATAAATAAAGTAATTTTGTGGCACAGAGAGAGAAAGAAACGTTTTTGATTTGTAAAGCCAAGGTTCGCAGTAGGAACATTCCATTTTCCTCTTTATTCAGCATTTACCCGGACACTGGAATAATGGGCGGTGGGCTCTGTTTTTATTTTCACTCAACTGTTGAATAAACAACAAGTGGACGACTTGTTACGTTCATTTTATTTTGACCCTTCACACTTACTTTTCAATTTTCTCATTTGGCTTTCCAAAACTAAAAAGTTCTGTTTCTTCCTTTGCATTAAAAAAAAAAAAGACGAAAATATGTCGATCATCGTAGAAGCAATCCTGACGGCGTCTGTTGAGTTGCTGGTCAATAAGTTAACTTCAGAGGGGATTCTGTTTTTTGCACGCCAAGAGCAAATCCAAGCCGATCTAAAGAAGTGGGAGAAAATGTTGGGGATGATCAAGGCGGTGCTTGCTGATGCTGAGGAGAAGAAGAGGACGGCTCCGTCTGTGAATTTGTGGCTTGGCGAGCTTCAGAACTTGGCTCTTGATGTTGAGGACCTGTTGGATGAGTTTCAAACTGAGGCTTTGCGGAGGCAGTTGCTGCTTGGAAATGGAGATCCAGCTGCCGCTCATGATCAACCCAGTAGCAGTCGTACAAGAACAAGTAAGTTTCGGAAGCTCATTCCTACTTGCTGCAACACTTGCACTCCACAATCGATTCAGTTCGATTATGTACTGATGTCCAAAATCAAAGAGATCAACGGCAGATTTCAAGAAATTGTGACACAGAAAAACTTGCTGGATTTGAAAGAAAGTTCAGCTGGGGGGTCCACAAAAGCCGGTCAACGGCCGGAGACAACCTCTTTAGTGACCGAAGCCAAAGTATATGGCAGGGAAACAGAAAAGAAGAAAATTGTTGAATTGTTGTTGAGGGATGATTTAAGCGATGATGGTGGTTTCTCTGTTATTCCTATTATAGGTATGGGTGGGCTGGGCAAAACCACTCTCGCTCAACTTGTCTATAATGAAGGTCGAGTGAAGGATCATTTTGATCTCAAGGCGTGGACGTGTGTCTCGGATGATTTTGATGTTATCAGGCTAACAAAAACAATTCTAAGATCCATTACTAAGCAGACTGTTGATCATAGTGATTTAAATTTGCTTCAAGAGGAGCTGAAGAAGCAGTTGTCTCAAAAGAAATTTTTGCTTGTTTTAG
Source organism: Aegle marmelos (assembly GCA_030449875.1). NCBI lineage: Eukaryota > Viridiplantae > Streptophyta > Magnoliopsida > Sapindales > Rutaceae > Aegle > Aegle marmelos. Next base: position 139,874 of record JASUUL010000043.1, on the reverse strand, counting down.
ATGACGTTTGGAATGAGAATTACAATGACTGGGTTGACATGAGCCGTCCGTTTGAAGCTGGCGCACCGGGAAGTAAGATTATTGTCACAACCCGTAATCAAGAGGTTGCAGCCATCATGGGGACTGCTCAAGCTTATCAATTGAAAAAGTTGTCAAATGATGATTGTTTGTCCGTGTTCGCTCAACACTGTTTGGGGACAAGAGATTTCAGTTCAAATAAGTCACTGGAGGAAATTGGCAAGAAGATAGTGGCCAAATGCGATGGCTTGCCCTTGGCTGCGCAAACACTTGGAGGACTTTTACGTGGAAAACATCACCGACGTGATTGGGAGAGAGTGCTCGGTAGCAAGATATGGGAATTGCCAGAAAAGAGTTGTAACATTATGCCGGCGCTGAGAGTGAGCTACTATTATCTCTCGGCACCTTTAAAACAGTGCTTTGCGTACTGCTCATTGTTTCCAAAGGATTATGAATTTGAAGAGGAGGAGATAATTTTATTATGGAGTGCTGTGGGTTTCTTGGATCACGGAGAGAGCGGGTATGCTAGTGAAGATCTAGGTCGAGAGTTCTTTCAAGAGCTACGTGCAAGATCTTTTTTCCAACAATCAAGCAATGATGCATCACGATTTGTGATGCACGATCTCATCAACGACCTTGCTCAGTGGGCCGCTGGGGAAATGTACTTCAGAATGGAGTATACCTTAGAGGTTAATAAGCAACAAAGTTTCTCAAGAGATCTTCGTCATATGTCGTACATTCGTGGAGAATATGATGGCGTTCAAAGGTTTGAGAAATTGTATGATATTCAGCGTCTGCGAACTTTTTTGCCAGTAATGTTGTCAAATAGTTGGCCCGGATTTTTGGCTCATGTCATTCTTCCCAAGTTGTTCAAACTCCAACGCCTGAGGGTCTTCTCTTTGCATGGATACTGCATCTCCGAGCTGCCAGATTCAATTGGTGATTTGAGGTACTTAAGGTACCTTAACCTATCTGGAACTGAGATTAGAATTCTGCCCGAATCAGTCAACAAGCTTTACAATTTGCACACCCTTCTGTTAAAAGGCTGTTGGCAACTGCAGACGTTGTGTGCAACCATGGGAAACCTCATCAAATTGCACCATCTTAATAATTCAGATACAGATTCGTTGGAGGAAATGCCACTAGGAATTGGTAAGTTGACTTACCTTCAAACGTTGTGTAATTTTGTTGTGGGAAAAGACAGTTGTTCCCTGCTACGAGAGCTAAAGTTGTTGACGCATCTTCGTGGGACACTTAACATTTCAAAATTAGAGAATGTAAAAGATATTGGCGATGCAAAGGACGCCCAGTTGGATGGAAAGAAGAATCTTAAAGGATTATCGCTCAATTGGAATTGCAGCACTGATGGTTCATCTTCGGGGGAGGCAGAAGCTGAAATGGGCGTGCTTGACGTGCTAAAACCCCACAAAAACCTGGAGCAATTTTGTATCAAAGGCTATGGAGGCACAAAATTTCCAACTTGGTTAGGAGATTCCTCGTTTTCAAATTTAGTGTTCCTAAAATTTGAAGATTGTGGAATGTGTACTACCTTGCCATCAGTGGGGCAGCTGCCCTCTCTAAAGCATCTTGCAGTGCGTGGGATGAGTAGAGTAAAGAGATTGGGTCCAGAGTTCTATGGGGATGATTCTCTAATTCCTTTTCAGTGCTTGGAGACTCTTCATTTTCAAAACTTACAAGACTTGCAAGAATGGGAAAAGTGGAGGCCTCGTGGATCTAGTCAGGGAGTTGAAGGTTTTCCTAAATTGAGAGAGCTTTGTATTTCTCAATGTTCTAAACTGCAAGGGACATTTCCAGAGCACCTTCCTGCATTGGAGATGCTTGTTGTTCAAGAATGTGAAGAACTGTCAGTTTCAGTTACGACTCTTCCAGCTCTTTGCAAATTGGAAATTGGTGGATGTAAAAAGATTTTGTGGAGAAGTCCAGTTGATCATCTAGGATCACATAATTCAGTGGTTTGTAGAGATTCATCAAATCAAGTGTTTCTCGCAGAGCCGTTGAATCTGCGACTACCAAAATTAGAAGAATTGGAGATAAATAATATTAAAAATGAAACATCTATATGGAAGAGTCATGACGGATTACTGCAAGACATTTGCTCTCTCAAAAGACTGGAGATTAGAAACTGTCCCAAACTTCAATCCTTGGTGGCGGAGGACGAGAAAGACCAACAACAGCTGCTCTGTGAGTTGTCATGCAGACTCGAATATCTCGGATTGAGATATTGCAACGACCTTGTGAAGCTGCCACAATCATCGCTGAGCCTTCGTTCTTTGAGAGCGATAGAAATCCGCGACTGCACTTCCCTTGTTTCCTTTCCCGAGGTTGCTCTGCCTTCCAAGTTAAAGAAAATTACGATTTACGGCTGTGATGCACTGAAATCGTTACCAGAGGCATGGATGTGCGACACCAATTCATCTCTCGAGATGTTGAGGATTAAGCATTGCCGTTCCTTGACATATGTTTCTGAAGTCCAGCTACCACCGAGCCTTAAGAGGTTGAATATCAGACATTGCAGTAATATGAGGACTTTGACAGTGGAAGAGGGCATCCAGAGCAGCAGCAGCATCAGCAGAAGGTACACCTCCTCATCTCTTCTTGGGGACTTGTTTATTATCGGTTGTCCATCTCTGAGATGTATATTTACAAAAAATGAGTTACCCGCGACGCTTGAGTCCCTTGAAGTTGGCAATCTACCTCCGTCTCTTAAGTCCCTTAGTGTTTGGTATTGTTCAAAGCTGGAGTCAATAGCAGAAAGGTTGGACAACAACGCATCTCTTGAAATAATCCGCATTGATTCATGCGAAAACATGAAAATTTTACCGAGGGGTTTGCATAATCTCCGCCAGCTTCAAGAGACTAGTATTATGAGGTGTGGAAATCTGGAGTCCTTTCCCGAAGGGGGATTGCCTTGTGCGAAACTCACGAGGCTGGAGATATCTGATTGTAAGAGACTAGAGGCCTTACCCAAGGGATTGCACAATCTGACCTCTCTTCAAGAATTAAGAATAAGTAGTGAGCTTCAAAGCCTTGAAGAAGAAGATGGCCTTCCCACCGACCTTCTTTCTCTTAGGATTTCTTATAATACGAAGCTTTGGAAGTCAGTGATTGAGTGGGGCCGGGGATTTCACAGATTCTCCTCTCTGCGTGAACTCACAATCAAAGGATGTGATGACGACAATGTGTCGTTTCCCCCAGAGGCAGAGGACGTAAGATTGGGGACCACGCTTCCTCTTCTTCCTGCCTCTCTAACATTTCTGGGGATTTGGAATTTTCCAAATCAGGAGCGCCTATCTTCTTCAATTGTTGATCTTCAAAACCTCGCTGAATTGCATGTCTTTAATTGTCGCAAGCTCAAATACTTTCCGGAGAAGGGCCTGCCTTCCTCACTTTTGCGATTACGTATCATCGATTGTCCATTGATGAAAGAGAAGTGCAGAAAGGATGGAGGACAATATTGGGACTTGTTAACCCATATACCTTTTGTTGAAATAGATTGGAAATGGGTTTTTGATGTCTCAACAGAGGACGCCTAGGTTGAAATATTTTATTGTTATTGTTATTGTTATTTTATTTTATTTTCAATCAAGTGCGATTGTGAAGGTAACTTTAAAATTTAAATCTTAATTGAAAACTATTTTAAACTAACATGGTTTCGTGTCGGTGAGTTTTTATCGTGTAAATGGATCTTCGAAATAAAAAAAAATATTTAGCGACGGGGACTGTAATAATTCATCAATTAATTAATTTCTTTTGCCTATCTAGTTCTCATTCTCAGCTATTGAAACTTTATTTTGTTTCCCCTTCTGCTGTACGTATGGTTACATAAATATGTGTGTGTGTATATATATATAATATTTCTCTTCATCAGACTTTGGCAGAAAATTGTTTTGAAAACTTTACGTGTTGAAAAATAACATTATTTCGTCTTATGTCTAACCTAACTTGTGAATTATTGTCTCTTCACTTTTGCGATTATATATCTCTGGTAATTCATCGATAAAAGAGAAGTGCATAAAGGATGGAGAACAATATTATTATTTTATTGTTATTATTATTATTATTATTATTATTATTATTATTATTATTATTATTATTATTATTATTAAATTGGGGCGTGTAATTTTAAAATTCAAATCTTAGTTGAAAAGTATTTCAAATTAATATGGTTTGGTATCAGTGAAATTTTCATATTAAATAGTGGAATGCTTTAAAAAGAAATGGTAGAATAACATAACGGGTTTTGTATTCCAACAGAGGAAGACTGTATTAATGCATGAATTAATTTAGTTGAGGACTTTGGCAAAAATTATTTTAAAATTTTACCTGTTAGACAATTAAATATTCGAGTGCTCTTTTATTAAAATGGCATGATTGGACACAATTAATATAATGAAAATCAGATTATTATGATTGGATTTGCTAGATTAACTTTGTTTAGTCTATGTATAATTTAATTTTGTAAATTGTTAGTATGGTGATTATTTTAAATATTTTATATTTGAAAATTATTCACATTTTGTATCTGTGCGCGTGTATATATATCATGAAATTGAAATTATTTTGAGTAAATTAAGTTTGATTAATTAACAGTAAACCAACCGTAATTTATTAAAAATAATTTATTACGTAATTTTGATACAGGCACACCATCACCAAATCCCATAACAATTAAAATAGAAAATCAAAAGAGAGAACAAATATCCCATAACTAAAGCCAATAAAATATCAAAAACAAAAAACAAACTAATCAAAAACACTTTATATTTCTCTTATTATGTTTCAACTTTAATGGCTTTAACATCTTCATCAGAAGAATTACCAACTACCTCCTCGTCAACAGTGTTATAATGTCCTTTTAATAGTGTTGTACAGTAAGGTAATTTTCAATTGCTAATTAAATATGTAAGAACCGAACTATGTTGTAAAATTATTTACACTCCTTAAATTAATACATTGTGATCGAGTTTTTAAATGAATTATTTATGTGCAACCGCTATTAATATTTATAAATACAATTTGTAAATTATATAATATTTGAGTTCATCAAAACTATTACAATTTTTATAAATCTTCGTATTAGCACATTCATATGATATGAATTAGAATATGATAATTTCTTTCTTTTTTTTTTTTCCTTCAAATGCATAATATAATATGCAAAAAAAAGACTTTTTCTTTTTTCTTTTTATTAACAATAAACCGAACATATTAACTTCTTTTACAAATTTAAGACCCGAATTTAAAAAGAAAACAGTTTATTATTGTTAATCCCTACAAACCATCTTTAAAAACACATCAAAATACAATAAACAAAACGTTCAAAGAGAAACATCACAAGACAAAACCAAGGAAAAATCATAAGCAAACAGCACACTAAGCAGAGCAAGCACTTTTTTATTTATTCAATTACATTTGAGCCTTGGTGGCCTTAATATCTTCACCGGAAAAATTTCTAGATTCTTCAAAAATGTTAATTAATAAGTTGATGAAAGTAAACATCAAGTCTTAGATTTTGACTTAAAGTGACTAGTTTTACTCCAGCTAAGAATGTGCCAATGCATAGACCAGTAGGCATGGCTCCACAGCCAGAATACAGGTCCAATAAACGCATTTCAGTCTCCCCAGTTGGACTGTTTGAGCCATTTTCACTTGAAATAGTTGATGATGCATCGTTATCCCTTCTATTACTTTCTGAATTACAAAAGCAAGACAGCAAAATTACAATAAATGAAGATTGTGATAAGGAAAACAAAAATATCGAATGCCATGAGGAAAAAAAAAAAATTACAAAATATAAGTTGTCTCATCATTGGAAAACTTCTACACTAGGGCAACAAAAATTACCATTGTTGTGTTTCAAAATGTCAGATGAAGCAATGTGTATTTCATATCATAGTGTAGATCGCAGGGAGGAATATTTTTCTGTTTTGCCTCCTAGTCCATCTGCAATCTGAATTGAACTAATTATGGTTGTTAATACCTATATGAAAGCAACTAATTAACAATAAAAAGGGTACTTTAACAAAAGAAACAAGCATATGATGGTCATACATTGGCTGCCGCTTCAGCAATTTTCACTTTAGACACAACGTAATTCAACTGGTTGTCATCTTCGACATCTGAAAGAAATACTCTTTTCTTGTCAACAAGATAGGCAAGATCCTTAATAACCTGAAATTAAGCTAAAGATTACAAGTTTTATCCACCAAAAAAAAATGTGAAGAAATTACCAGGTAATTGTAAGATAATCTCACAGTGTCTTTAGCCTTGTAAAACCATTGAGCCTTAAAGTACAGTTCCTCATCTACACATTCAAACAATTCAACTATTCTAGCTATGTAATCAGCAGCTCCCTCCTCAACCTTCAAACAAAGAAACAAAAAATAGAAATATGAATAAGAAAAGAATCGTTAAATGAAGAGAGAATAAACACCGCAAGAGAGAGAAATAAGAATTTACTTTGACATAAGCATCATCACTAAGATTGTACAAACAGCCATCTACTGAAGCTTGGGTGTAATGACACCTTGCTTGCTGAACCTCCTCTCTTTCATTCAAAGCTCTATGCCCACAAAACAATTAAATTCAACCCAACAATGGGCGTATTTAGGATTGAGGTTGTGCGGCTTTTAAACCAAAGTTGATATTAGATAAAATGAGTAGGTGCTAAGTAAACAGAAACAACTAAGCAAAGTAAAATTATGCTGCTGTGCTTTTAAAATTAAGCAATAGTGACAATTCTCAAAGATACCCCATAAGGAATAGCCTCGTCAAATTTCAAATATTCACAAAAAAGAAAGTAAATAAAAATATAATAAAGTATCATTGAAGGCCCGTGAGAGAAAAGTTACCAAAAGATGAAACCTTTGCAGCAACTTTCTTCTTCTTATGACCCTTAAAATACAAAAACGAAGTTCAGCAAACACAACCCAAAAAATACTTGTAGAAAAAAAGAGGACCAAAATTAAAAAAAAAAAATTCAGCCTTTGAGGAGTACATGTATCTATCCGGATATCTCTTCAAAGATTCATCAGCGAAGACGGGTGGGCCCACAAAAAAAAGATCGGAGTCGAGTTTATTTTTCTAGGGCTTCTTCTTGACTTGGGTCACCAGTTCGACCGGCTCCTCTTTCACTTCCTCATCCTTTAGCTCTTCCTTTCGCTGCTGCTGCTGTCGTTCTGCTAAGGTTAGCTTCTGTCTCTTGGCTTTGGAATGCCTGGATTCTTCTGCAAATATTCGGGTCGACATCCCCTTTGCGGGTTGACCTATTGTTTTATTTCGGATTCTAAAAATGTGGAAGAAAAAGATCCTTGTAGGAAAATTTTCTTCCTTTTTTATTAGGGATTTTTAAAAGCTAATTTTGCATTTTCAATTTTCGAAACGAGCGGGAAGGACTTAGTTTTCATTGAAGCCCTTAAACTTTGTATTGAATAAACTCAGATCCGACTTTTATTTATGAGCAATGATACTTGCCCCGGGTCAAACCCCGGTCAAGCCCCGAAAATTCAGTAAAACGACGCCGTTTTTTAGACCTATAGTAACAACTGTTTTAACAATTGTTTTATTTCTCTTTTGTCTGCCTAAACGACGTTGTTTCTCAAGTTATAGTTAGACTTCACAAAAATAGTATGGGTTCTTTAACTATCTTCCATCTTTCTATTTCATAAAGCTCAACATGCCAATGACAACACTGACCAATTACAATACAGATAGTCAAATCGGCATTATCTTCACTCTTCAAAATGCAAGCTAGATCTCAGGGGAAAAACTTAAAACATTGAAGGAATCAACTCAAAGTTTCACCATCAGCAAGTGTGATGAGGAGAAAAAATCAAATGACAAATTTTTGAAGGAATAAAAAAATTGAGGTTATTGCTATACACTTAACAAGCAACAGTTAGCAAGTTTAACTGCATCTTTTTGTCCTCAAACCAAAGTAAATTTAGGAAGAAACTGCTCTATGACAAATATAATGACGATGTCGACCAAATCCTTCTTCAGAAAATTTTGATTGTAGACACAGTAGGATTCATAGCAAAGAGTCAGTGGGCCTTGCCACGAATTGATGAGATAATTGAATGACAAATAAAAACCTGAAGTGCAGAAGTGTAGAAATATCACGTTGGTGTAGCAGTCGCGTGATGGCTGTCGTTGGTGATAGTGACGGTGGCTGATTTGCAGATGGATTGTGAATTCTCAGTGGCTTTGAGTTTTACATAATTTCACGCGTGCTGGCTGTAAATAAGGAAAGGAGAAATTACTTGATAAAACGGTGCATTTTTTTTTTTTTTGGTTTTGCCTCAAGTAAAACGACGCGTTTTGAATTCGGGGTCTGACCCGGGGTTTGACCCGGCGCAAGTATCAATCTGACTTGTATTTGTAGACAATTTGATCCCATTTCGAAATTTTTGGGGCATGGAATAGGCTTTTTGACTCATGCCATCGAGGCCCATCACCTTTATCACCAATCCGGAATGTACGTTGCGATATTGCATTGCTAACTTTTGTTGTGCATTAATTTTCTTTAAACATATTTAGCAATTTTTTTATATTAAGTTAAAAAATATTAAAACAAATTAATGATGAAACCTGAATTTTATTTACTAATGGATCGAAAAACGAACAAGCTCAGACTATCCCTACCTTGATAAAAAGTTTATGTTTCCCTTATCAATAAAAAAATCTATCGCATAATCTTAGATTGAAGAAAATCTTTTGTACATCAGAGTATATACAAAGAGTTCAAAAGAATCATCAAACTTAACTATCAATTTGTCACATATTACGATATTATCAGATTTTAAGGAAAAAATATCGACATAAACACCCTTATGATTTTATGAATATGATCACATAGATTCCTATGTTTTCAACAATGTATACATTGAGAACCCGTCCATTACTTTTTTTTTTTTCATTTATTTGGATGAAAATTTTGCTTTTAAGGTGTCATTACAGTTTTACCCTTCGATTGCAAACTCAAAAACTGATGTCGTACCAAGGGCCTTTTTGTAATTGTCATTGAGATAGTTAAAAGCGATTTTAGGAAGTTAAAATCCAATTGAGATGTTCGGTAAATTTTTAAAAAAATTACTTTTGGTAAAATTACCTCATCTATATCTAATTTTAAAAGAAAAAAAAAATAGCATTTCAAATATTATTTTGAACACTCTATTATTACGAACACTCATATAGTAGTTATAAAATATTATTTGTACACTCTAAAATTTCAAAAATAACCTTAATTAAAATATTTAAGTTAATTAAACTTATTTACTTAATAATTAATAAAACCATTGAGCATGTCATTTTAAGAGATTTAATATATACTTAAAACAATATAATTAAGTCAAGTTATAAACAAATTATTTGACATCATTTTAATTATTAATTTTTTTTACATTGAATTTTGCACCTAAAATAGCTTGGAATGAGAACAAGATAGTAAAAAAAAAAAAATTCCTTAAATGCTACCGGAAAAAAGAGAGGAGGAGAAGAAGACAAAGCGAATTAGAAAATGAAGGAGGGCTAAGCGCAAAAAAAAAAGTTGTAAAAACAATATTATTATTTCAATTTATCTTTTAAAAATAAAAGGTATCACACATACTTTGGAGTCAAAATTTTATCAAAATTGATTTCTTTATTGTTCATCTAATATTAGAGATTAAGATATTAGAAATAAAAGTTTTAGAGTTTAAGATATGAGAATTATTTATGTGCAACCGCTGTTAATATTTATAAATATAATTTATCAATTATATAATATTTGAGTTCATCAAAACTATTACAATTTTAACAGACCTTTGTACTAACATATTCATATGATATGAATTAGAGTATGATAATTTCTTTTTTTTTTTCCTTCAAATGCATAATATAATATGCCAAAGAAAAGAACTTTTTCCTTTTTTTTTTTTTCCTTCAAATGCATAATATAATATGCCAAAGAAAAGAACTTTTTCCTTTCTATTTTTATTAACAATAAACTGAGAGTATTAATTTCGTTTAGAAATTTAAGACTAAATTTATAAAAGCACTTTACTGTTGTCAATACCTACGAGCCATCCTTAAAAACCTATCAAAAATATATTAAACAGAGCATCCAAATGGAAACATCTCACAACAAAACTAAGAAAAGATCATAAACAAATAGCACACAAAGCAGAGCAAGCACTTTTTTATTTATTCAATGACATTTGAGCCTTGGTGGCCTTAATATCTTCACCGGAAGAATTACCAGATTCTTCATCAATGTTAATAACCTTAGGCTGCCTCTTCTTCTCCTCAGCAAGCTTTGGTACTGTAATCCTCAGAACCCCATTTTCCAAATGAGCTTTAACATGATCCAAGTCAGCACTCATTATACTCCTACCTTTGTCCATCTGCCCTTTCAATGTCCACATAAAAGTCTGGCTGCCGAGTCATTTTCATTAAATATATCATCTACTGCCATTACTAGCTTTTACTGTCACTTGAGGAATAAAGGCAACAGTATAACAATGTGATAAGTTCATATAAGATATTTCATCATCCAAAAAATTATGTGGTGTGTGTAGACTAGTATATGTGCAAGCAAGGCAATAAGAACTACTATTTGTTTCAAGAATGGCGAAGAAAATCAGCCAAAAAATGACATTTTCAACTGTGTAAAAAAATAACACAAAAAAAAATCAGAAACAAATCATATCTTGATTGCCAAACTTGTTAACCATTGCTTTAGTAAGTATCTGGTTAGATGTTCGTCAACAATCGCAGCAAGGCGAGGTGAAAATAATCGAAAGGCATTCTCAATGGCCACAGCTCTTGAAGGAAAGGCAACAACATTCTTGAGAAAAAAGTGGAGAAGGAAAGTTAGGAATGTGGATTGTTTTACTCGTATACAAAAGAAGAGAAAGAAGCAACTAAAAATTGCAGGTCTTGATCCATTCCGGATCTCAAAAAATATCTCAAGTCCAGTACATATATGAGTATGTTTACATAAAAAGACTAGATGAATAACAAGCACGTGCAGCGTAACTCACAGCAACAACACATTCCATGGTCAAGTTGAATGAACAGATAGATAACACAAGAATCAAGATTTCATCAAACCAAATGTTTTCTCAGCTCTGTGCCATTTCTCTCCTTCAACTCCCCGCTTATAATATTGCCATTTCTTGGTCAACGATTGGAAATAATCAATATAAATGGAAATCATATTTCAGCTTCTTTTATTATTATTATTTCTTTTCCTTCCGCGATATATTAGAGTTCTTCTTAGTGTTCTTCTTTTATTGTATTTGTATAGCAACAAATACTAACAAATACCAATTGACCGAGTAAATTAAATTTGGTTAATTAATACTAAACCGACCATGACTTATTAAAAGCACTTCATTAAATAATCTTCGTACGTGTACATCGACATGAAATCCCATAATGTCAAAAATGAAAAGAACATTGTAACGCCAAACATTATATTTCTCTAATTGCATTTCGGCTTTAGCGACCTTATCTTAAAATCTTTTCTAGAACAATCTGACTCATCAAGAGTTATGTTATTGTAATATACACACTTTTGTTTTTCTATTAAAGTGGATCGTATAATTTTCATTCGACATCGATTTTATGAGTTTGGATTCATTACATGTCATGTGAGAAAATTCGATATATTAGTAAACACACTGTGTGTGTAGAAATTTTATATTTTATCGTGGTGAAAAATCAAGATAAAATCGAGTATGATTCCGAGTCAGTTAGTTAGAAAATTATTATTAAGAAATCAATTTTCATTTAATCGGTTTAATATAATAATTATGTTAAATAGTTAGATTAAATAAAATAATAATATAATTTTTATTATTTGAGTGAGAGAAGCCGAGAGAGGAGAGAGAGAAGGAGAGAGAGAAAGAAAGAGAGAGAGAGGAGTGACCCGATCCGACCCTCAAATTGACTCGGCCGGATCTCTCAATTCCGGCCACTGTTTTCGACGATCTTGATATCGATTTAAAGCCCTCGAGACACTGGTCATATCCTTACCATTCTGACTGCCGGAAAACGACCAGCACGCCGCCGGTAAAGCTCGAAAGTTTCGGCCAAAAGACCCGTTCTTGCTGCCGTCAATTCCGCCGGAGTTTGGCCATGCCACCGGCTGGGTTCCACGGCTCTCACCTCCAGCTTCCATTTCCGACTGGCCTCGTCACCTGAATCGGCCGGATTACCGGTGAACGGCAACTTGCAACCCGCTGTCTTAGAGAGCTCGATCCGGCTCCGTCACTGCACGTGGAAGGTCACCGCCGGTACCGTTGGACTCATCGAGGCCGGAACTACAAGATCTAAGCTTTCCGTCACGGTTGACTAAAGTCCAGTCACCGTTGACCGGTGAGGGGCAATTCGATAAAGATTGAGAATTTTGGAGTTAATTCTGTAATTTCTAAAAGTTGTGGGTAATTTAATAATTATAGATAAGGATAATTAGGTAATTTGGGATTTCAATAGTAAATCGGTAATTTAAGTGATTGGAGGTAATTCGATAATTTTATACCTCATAAATAATTTTATAATTTCTAATATGTGGGTATTTTAGTAATTGATAACATTGAGGATAGGATGGTAATTTATGATTTTGAGATTAAATTGATAAATTAGGTTAAATTGATAAATTATGATTTTTGGGATATTTTGATAATTCTGAATTCAAGGCATTTCGGTAATTTTTAAAGGATTCAAGGATATTTCAGAAATTGAGAATATTAAGGATAAATTAATAAATATATTATTAGGGGCAATTAAATAAAGTTTGATATCGAAATCATTGGTAATTTTTGGAAATAATAAGAATAATTTGATAATTTTAGAAATAAAGATAATTTAATAATTTTAAATATTCGGGAGTTATATTATGAGAATTCGGGTTTCATTAAGTATAATTAATTATATTTTATGTGATTAGTAATAATTATGCGATTTATTTTATTAGGGAGACCCGCGAATGAGAACCAACTCACGGATATCGACGATACCAGATTTGATCATTGTCACTGTGAGTGGAATATACAAAATTTATTTTCTCTGTGGATTATTATGATTTTTTATTATGATAAAACATGATTGCAAATGAATTTTTAAATGCCTGATTTAATGATTTTGTGGAAAATGGATTTTATCGTCATAATGTTGTTCACTATCGGAATTGTGTATGATAAATGATTTTATCTCTGATTTTGAATATATGCGTATTAATAATATTTTTAAAGAAAAGAAAATAAATTTTAAATGTTATTGAAAATAAATGAGAATTGATTTCGGATATTATTGGATATTATGTACATGTGAATTCTCGATTGTTTGTAAATCATTAGACAGTACCCTTCCTTGTACACTGTGATGAGATGATATGTGATGATATGAGATATAGGCCTTTGGGGCTCGTCGGAGTACACAAAGAGACTTTGGGCCGTGTACTTGGACGCTTTTGTCCTTTGGGGACTATGCATGCATAATTATGATGATGAGATATGTCGAGATGAAACGACATATGAGATGTTATTTCCCCATCTATCTGGATAGCTCCGGGGCATGATGGTTTCTTGATTGTCCGTCCGTTGAGGTCCGGATAGGATGAGATTATTTCTCCGTGTACTCGTTTAGTGAAAGTTTTCAGTATTCGAAATTGATATTATATGATGTGAATTTTTCTTTGGTTTTACGTGGTATTTTGTGATGATTCCAGATTGAGTATTTATACAATGTTATGACATATTCTTTCTTGGTTATTTCACATGACATTATATATGTTTTCGAAGTTAGTGATTTGTTTATAAATGTGAAGTGATTTATTAATATTTCTTGTTTATGATTTGATGAAATAATTTGTGTATTTAAAAGTGATACAATTATTTTAAGAATAAAGTTATTTTCAAAAACTACTATCCACTCACTGACTTTTACTGAGTTTTATACTCACCCCATTCTTTTTTGTTTTATTATATTTTTCCCCCCACAGGAGACTTGCAGGTATAACAGTTGACTCAGCAATGATAGTTATGTGTAATTGACCACGTATTTGTCTTAGAAATTGTAGAGTTTATGTAGAATATTTTGGGTTGTATGATATTACAATTAAGAATAACTTACTGTATTTGATATTAAAATATTTTGGATGATAATTGATATTATTGGGATGTTGATTGACGGAGTTAGTTGTATATGTAAATTATTTTGGGAGTGTTATCTAATTAATTGCAGGATTAGAAATTTTAAAAATATAGAGAAATTCTATTGGAATTTTAGGAGAAATATTATTGTTATTATTTATAGATAGTTATTAGTCGAATTTCGAGGATTAGTCATGATTCGTCCCAGGATTCGGGACCGGTCGTGACAGTTATAACGTTCTTTTGATGATGTTGTTTAGCAAAGTGGTTTCTTGAGTGCTAATTAAACACATCAGGGCTGAGCCGCGTTACGAAATTATTTGCAATCTTTAATTTAATTGTTTTTGAGCCATCGCTATTAATATTAATCGATAAAATACAATTTATAATTGCAACGGTTCTTCATATTAACACATCAATATGACAGAAAAGGGAATATTTTTATGAATTGGAGTGGGATCAACATTTTTTTCCTTCTTAAAATGATAATAAATGCCAAAGAATAAGGCTTTTTTTAATGAACAATAAACCAAGCTTACTAATAGCTATATTAATGAATTGGTTTCTTATTGAGTGTCACTGCATAATGTATAATAGTTATCTCTTTTTCAGCTGTTGAAATTAACTTCATTTTGGTGTACGGTTATATATAACGAGATTGAAAATTGTTTCGACCGGCTACAATAAAATAGTAATTTGAGGTTCATTCCGACCATGATTTATCAAAAGCACTTAATAATCCTCGTACATGCACACACCAGCCAATAACAACAAAAACATAAAATCAAGCGCCAATAAAATATCAAAAACAAACTAAGCAACAGTATCATTGCCACCAGAATTAGTTTTAAGCTCAGGTAGGCTAAATTAACTTTAACGTTTGGCAGCCTCTATATCTTCGCTAGAAGAATTACCGGCTGCGTCATCAGCAATAATGTTAAAATGTTCTTTTAATGGTTTTGTAAATTGATTTTTGATTGCTGACTAAGCACTTAAAGGCTGGACTGCAGTACAAAATTATTTACACTCTAATCTGATGCACTTTAAGCAAGTTTTTGAATTACTTGTTTCAGTGCCAGCGCTATTAATATTTACAAATATAATTAACCGGTTATCGAAGTCTGGGCTCGTCAAATTGGTGTAATTACAATAGATACTGGCATTAACACATTAATATCACAGAAGAGGATAAATTAGGAGTGGGACAAATTTTTTTCCCCCCTCCTTAAAATGCATAATAAAAGCCAAATAAAAAGACATTTTTCTATTTTTGTTAACAAAAAACCAAGCATACTAATTTCTTTTGCTATTGTAGGACCATGATTTCTAAAAATGCAATTCATTGTCGTTAATACATGGGAGCCATACTCAAAAACCCATAAAAGCCATAAACAAAACATTCAAAGAGAAACATCCAACAACTAAACCAAGAACTACCGGAAACAAATAGCACATCAACCACAAGCAAACGCTGCTTTCTTTAAATCAATTGCATCTGGGGCTTGCTGGCCTTAATATCTTTACCATAAGAATTACCAGCTGCGTCATCAGCAATAATACATGTTAATATCCTGAGGCTACTCTTCTTTTTCACTGCATGCTTTGGCATTGTGATACTCAGAATCCCATTTTCCAAATGAGCCTTAACATGTTCCAAATCAGCACTCATTTGCATCCGAAACGGCTCCAAAACTTGCCAAATGTTATCTCAGCTCTGTGCCATTTCTCTCCTTCAACTCCCTCCTTATAATAATCATCACTCTTCCTCTCCCCACTTACTCTCAGTATCCTGTTATCTTTGACTTCAATTGGTATTAATCTCAAATCAATTACTCATTCTTTAACACTGGAATCTTTCATTAAAAGGATTCTTGAACATGAACTTGCATCATGTTACTTAAAATAGGTTCATATTGTCCTTAACATTGGGTATTAAGATCCCAACACCAACACAAAAGAAAATATGACACAACTACTCACAAGATTATCATCATCTGAATTTTGGAGACTAAACATCATATCTATATCAACAATCCCAAACTAATTACCAGGACTATCATACCCATTATCTAGAAATTCACACTACAGTTGGTCCAACAACTGCAGACGGAACCACTTGGGAGTTGGTATTTCTCCAATATCAAGTGAGGAAAGAATATTTGGATTGTGCCCTACAACTGCATCAAAAGACAAAATGTCTCGATAGGTTTATGATTGTACATATCAGTAGGCTTCTGATTGTAATATCAATGTATTAAATAAAAAAAATACAGAGAGAACTACAAAGAGAAAAACCATAAAAACAGACTACATAACCTGTCACATAAAAATAGTACTTAGCTCGTTCACAGCTCTTATGTTTGCATATAACTCACAGTTAGCCAAGGAACCGTCTAGTCATAATTGACATAAGAGCTCAATGGTAACATAGTACAATCTGAAGAATAGTTGCTCGATCAGGAAGTCCGACTTTGTAGCTATAATATGATATTTTCAGAAGACTTTGTTAAAGATTGTTTTGTAATTAGTTTCATACAAACACAACCCAACAGAAGATTAACTAAAACCAAATGAAATATCAAGGCTGTAATTAGCACCTGATCAAAGGAAAAGAAGAAACAAATGAATTTGTAAGGGGTACTGAAATACGTAGATGAATTTGTTTAGAGTTCTCTATCATAGGAAAAATTCATTTGTATGTCCTTCGTATTTTCTCTACAAAGACTTGCAATATAGACCATGTGTTTGTTATGACACTTATTAGAGTGAATTGTTGTATGATTATCAAATAATATACTTGAGAGTTATTTGTTTTTGTGTATATATAAAATTGAATTTATTTTAGGGTGTACAAGGGTCATTAGAAGGATTTGCTCATTAATGGTTGGTTTGTGAACTAAACTGTGCAGGCAATTTATCAAAAGCACTTTATTACATCATCTACATACGTGTACTAATGTAGATTATCCCTGAATCCCATAACAACAAAAACAGAAAATCAAAAGAGAAACAATATCCCACAATGCCAAAAAAATATCAGAAACAAAAACCAAACAAAGCAATTCAAAAACATTTGCTTGTAATGCCATGACCGAGAAGCTGCTGCCATATCAAGAAATGGCATTGCAAGGCTGCAGAATGCCGCATGTGTGAATGAGAAGAACATAATAAATCAACAATTCAAAGAAAGAAGAAAAATTTAAACCAGCTAAAAGGATAACCATTAGGTAGAATTTCACATGAAGAACAAGATTAAGAAAATTTAAGGTGATTCGCATTTATAATCAGCAAACGACTCAGCATATCAGAATGAGAAGAACATTCGGGAATCACCAGGCAGGACAAGATCAAGGAGGCAACAAGGAAGCATTTGTTTTGGCCAAATTAAGTTTATAGATCTTTTAATGCTAAGATTAGTAATCAAACCATTATTGGGATATTGGTTTGGTAATGTTGAATTAATGGCCCTAATTAATAACCAATTAGTAATCAAACTAGTGCACATACATTAGCTAGATGATAATTAAAAGACTAAGATTATATTCCCATCCTAATTAATAACCAACAATCCAATATGATCTAGTGTCAATTAATTTTTAATTTTTTGAATTAATTTCTTTTTCAGTATAAATAGTGGCAAAGCTGAATATGTTAATTTCACAATATTAGGCACATTTGTGATAATTTTTATTAAACCATAGAAATGGGGATTCGACTAAAGGAGACTTCAAATGATTTGTCTAATTATAAATTGTTTGGATTATGTATGTTTCAATCAAAAACAGGAGAGTTCCTTGAATTTGCTCAACTTGCCATTTTGTATTATAGTGAAAAACACAGGCTGTTCTGTCATCCCAGCTAAGGTTAGTTTTAATTTCAAAATATGATGCACTGAAATCCTCCAATCCATCCCTTCAGGACTTTGGGCTGATAATATTTCTATTCCTTAACACAATTAATTGGATATTTGGACTCAGCAACTTTCATCACACCGGGAGCAATTGCGTTTGCTCTCTCCTTATTTGTTAATAATATCATTTTGCTAATTTATTTTTCATAGTTGCCCAACATATAAAATTTATACTCATTAAAATAAAAAAATTGGACGGTTGAGATTGCTTCTGCGTATTCGTAGTGCAGTTATTTGTGTATATATGCAGCCCACGTATGTGCAAAAAATTAAAATTTAATGTTTATTCCTGTAAAACCCCCTTGGCAGAGAAGTTAAAAGTTCAAAAATTGAAATCTAAGGCAAAGAAATTAGAACCAAGGAGTCTGTGTTTTGCAAATTTGTTAAATATAATATTAGATACAAGACCACTTCTGATGAAGATCGTTCTACAGTTTAAGGTTTAGTAAATGTCAAAAGTATTGTTGTCCTATTTACTTATATTTAATTGTCCTTATCAGTAAATTGATTTATGATTTTTTTTGTAATAAAAAATATGAGTGATGATAGATCGTTCATGATTTCTATACATATATTGAAAATCGTTCATGATTTCTTATTGCAATACTTGAACGCTGAGTCATGATAGGTCTAATCTGAGCATGTCCGACAAACCTCTAACTATTTATTAACAATTAACCCAAAAAAAAAACATATAACAATATATTATTTCGAGATACGATACAAATGTCATCTATTTTCATCCTCTTTCTCATAATTAGTCTCTATATTATGGTTTCAATTTGAAAGAGAGCAGAGGGAGAAGAAGGATGTTGAGCTGTGCAGCAACAATCAATTAAATAGGTTTGATGACATGACCTTGGTCACAATTCTGAAGAATGATCAGAGCCAAAATTTTGTCTCTCCTTTGGAGATGAAACATGTATACCATCTATCTCAATCACTGCCAGCCCAATTTCTCTGTATTTTTTGCTTTCGTTTAATTTGAGTGCCTTAGAACTTACAAAGCTAATTTAATGTTTCAAAGATAAGATCGAACATTGTATTAGGTACCTACCAATCAAAGAAATGGCATATCGAAGAGATATTATTAGTCCTATATTAATTGTTGTCCATTTGAATGGTTTCTACTTGAGTAAAGATCTTGTACTTTGGTCATTTGGCTTGATTCAATTTGACCATTTAATTCTAATTTGTACACACAAGCATTAATTTCAACCGTTTTTCAGTACTATACTAGCATGTTTGATCTACAATTAAGGTTAGTACTAAATGAAATATACATAAATTTATTTTATGTAAAAATTATTTATATATGAAAAAAGAAAATGTCAACAAGAATCATGTTCTAGTGTCTTGGATTTCCAATGAAAAACCTGTTATATGCCCTAACCTTTTTCAGAAGAATATACCAATTACCATCTTCTGTTAATATGATTTGTCTGAGTTATGGAGGGGTAAGATATTCCTTCATTTTTTTTTCGCTCCCCTATTCTAAATACATATCGTCATCAAGCTTAACATGTAGTTGATTGTGTCATTTTGTTTGAAAACCAAACAAACAAATAAGAAATCATATAGAGGTTTTTATCAACTATTCTCTGTACAACATTCAAGCTTTTACGTACTTGATATTGTTTTTCTTTTGGGGTCTCCACTACCTTTTTTTCATTTATTCTTCCTTTCACTTTTACTTAATTACTTTGATACAATTATTTTTTTTTTGTTAGTGTTTACACCTATTTCACTTGACATAAACTCATAAAAAAGAAAAAAGAGAGGAGAAAACAAATTACATATAATCTTTCCGTCTAAATTTTGAGATTTTAGAATATTTCATTATTATCTATAAAAGATGGTGGTAGATAAAATTTAAATCAATTTTTTCATTTTCCTACTTTTTCAAAATTTGAACTCGAGAATTATTGGTAGATTTTATTCTCGTTGAGAATAAATTTTTCAATTGATAAAAAATATTTACTCAAGAATGTAACTTCACTCTCATCAAATCAATAATAAATTTTCTACTTTCTATAATGAGGTAGAATTATATCTCATGAGGAGTAATTTGTCTCCCATTAAAACTCGATATTCGAGAATAAATGTCTAAAATGAGAATAGATTTCACTTCCATCTGGAGTAGTTTCATTTACATTGTGAGTAAATTCTCAAACAATAAGTGGGATTAGATTTTTATCCCATTGAGTCGTAGATATCCGAAAATAAAAATTTCACCTTTTCTTCTAAATATGTAATCCTAGGACTACAAAATTTCTAACTTAATAATTTATCCAGATTTCTTTGTAGAGGGGGTAAAAAAGAAGAAAAAATAAATAAATAATTGAATCAATTAATTAAAGCATTTCAGCAACATGCAAATTCCACCATCTGTGGTAATTTGTGCAACTCGAAAAAGCACTTTTGTGAGCCAATCACAAGGCGTGTGGTGAGGTCTTTGTTGGGCCACGCCATCAACCTGTTTCATTTTCTTTTCATCATTCTTGTTATTGATTCGGTCGTGATAATTTTTCAGCAAAATTTACGTGCATTGAAGTTAGTACTAACATTACACCGATCTCTGCTGAAAATACACAATAATCAAACAAAGACAAATTAGAGAGTTGCGTATAAGAAAACACATAAAATGGAAATCAGTGAATTTTGTCTTTGCCGCTACCCTCCCAGCATTGCAGAATGCAGAAAGTGTTTTTGCATATTTATGGACACCAGCTCTGAATTTCACTACTGTTTTATCACATGAGCAGATAGTACTTCATCAGCTACTGAATTACCCAACCAAAAAAAGTGCAAATTTTTTTTTAAAAAAAAATTGACTCATCTAAATCCGTCTCTGCACTCTGCAGCCAGCAGCTTCCTTTCTGAATAGTTGTCTTCTGCATTTAAAATAAAAAAGTTATCTGAATTTCAACTTTCAACAGTTATGTATGCTTGAGCAAGTGCATCGAGGTTGCAACAAAATATTTGCTGACGCCATGCTCAATTTTTTGTACTGGGTAATGCTTGCTCCCTGAAAAATTAACAATGCACAAGTGGAAGAGTAGAACGACATCGAAACACCCACAAGCATGAGATAACAGAAACAAGCACTAAGGGTGCTTGTGGTCCCTACATTATCCAGGAGGATATGGCATCTGTTACTGAATGGGTGCTATGGATTCTCCACTACACCGGAATCACTAGATAGATAAATGTAAAGAAAAGATCAAACAGTTAACCTGTCCATAAATAATTCATTATTCAATGCCTACTTGAATCACAAAACAGTTAACATTCACTGACAAAATTTTTTTTCCCCATCATGAAATAAAGATACAAGGGGAACACAGTGAAGCCACTCGCTCTTTATTCTCACATAAGCCATGTGATTCTTTAAATAATTTGGCAGTTAAGCTCACTCAAAAGCCTTCGGGAAATAATTTATGCGGCTTCTCATGCTGCTTTGGAGGTCTCTGACGGAGTCTCGTACCTCTGTATTTGCTGCTTTCCAGAAGAGAAAAAGGAGTTAATTGAATTGGATGGGTCAGATATCAGTGCATTTCATAAGTAAACTCGATCATACCAATTCTGAGACAGATGGCGAGATTTTACTTAGTGCTTGCTCAAAATGAGTTAACTTGCTGGTAAATGGAGTCACATCTGAGGAGCTCTTGCTTGATGTCAGTTTATCTTCCACGGCAGCCATTGCAGCTTCATTCACCTGCCATTGGTTTGGAACATAAATGTTAAACAAGAGTGAAATCAATTTCTTAACAGCCAAAATGAGCATAGATTGTAAAAATAACAGGATTATGAACAGGTGCCTACAAATGTTCACAAGCTGAAGCAGAAAAACCTTAAATGTCATCACAACATTAAACTGTATACCAGTAAAAACAAGGAAATAGAGAGAAAAGCGCAGAAGCTTTGGAAGTCAATGATTGAGTGTGGCCGGGGATTTCACGGATTCTCCTCTCTGCAAGAACTTAAAATCAGTGGATGTGATGGTGACATGGTCTCATTTCCACCGGAGGACTTAAGGTTGGGGACCACGCTTCCTCTTCTTCCTGCCTCTCTGACATCTCTGCGGATTGATAATTTTCCAAATCCAGAGCGCCTATCTTCTTCAATTGTTGATCTTCAAAACCTCACTTCATTGCTACTTGATGAAAGAGAAGTGCAGAAAGGATGAAGGATAATATTGGGACTTATTAACCCACATGCCTTCTGTTTTTATAGACGGTGCATGGGTTTTTGATGACTGAACAGAACAGAGGATGACTGAACTATATATATATTTTTAGAAAATTATCAATTGAATACCCTTACTTTACTCCATTATTAAATTTACTATAATATTTTCAGGGTGTATTAGTCGTCCAATCTAAGTTGACAAAATGTATCTGTCATCCACCAAACCGTTAGTTATCGTTTAAGCATGATGTCATCAGAGAGGTAATTTAGTCTTTTCATATGATACAAGCAATAATTTAAGGGTGTATAAATGATAATAAGATATTTTAAGGGTATACGAATGATAATTTTTAAAAATAAAATTATTAATTCACTATAGTCTCTGTTGACTTTCAAACGGTAATTAACAGTTTGGTGGATGATAAATATATTTTGTTAACTTAGGGTGGACAATTAATACACTCTAAAAATGTTGTAATATTTCTGATAAAAATATAAATTTAGAGTATATGAATTATAATTTCCCTTTTTTTTTTCAATTAGATGCTTTTGTAACAGCAATTTTAACATGTTTGGACATGTTTAATATAAATGAAAATCAAACTAGTATGATTGGACTTGCTAGATTAGCATCATTTATTTATATATGTATAATCTAACTTGCAAATTGTTAATTTGGTGATTATTAAATATCAAATAGATGTTAAATGGGTTTTTGATGACTGAAATATTTTATTATCAATATTTTTTTTAATTGGGCGTATGTGTATGTAATTCCAAATCTCAATTGACAACTATTTTAAATCAATATGACTTCGGTGTCGGTGAGTCTTTATCATGTATATAATAGATTTTTGATTTTTTTTAATTAAAAAAGAAGTGAGTCTGCATTATTCAGCTATTGATTTTATCTTTCCCTATACTGTGCGGTTATCTATAAGTGCCTTGTGTGCGCGCGTGTGTGTATGTTCTCTTCATCACACTTTGGCAAATATTCTCGCGCATTTTTTTAATTAAAATGGTGCGATTGGACATAATTAATATAAATGGAAATCAAATTATTACGACTGGATTCGCTAGATTAACGTTATTTCATCTATGTATAATCTAATGTTAATAGTTGGTATGGTGATTATTTTAAATATTTTATATTTGAGAGTTATTTACATTTTGTATGTGTGCGTGTGTAAATATGTCATGGAATTGAAATTATTTTGAGTAAATTAAATTTCATTAATTAATAGTAAATCGACTATAATTTATTAAAAGTACTTTATCACATAATTTTGGTACACCATCAGCAAATCTCAAAACAACAAAACCAGAAAATCAAAAGAGAAAACAAATACCCCACAACGCCAATAAAATATCAGAAACAAAAAACAACCAAGCAAAGCATTAGCCAAAAAAATATCAAAAACAAAAAGCAAACTAAGCAAACGCATTATATTTCTCTGATTATATTTCAACTTTAATGGCATTAATACCTTCACCAGAAGAACTACCAGCTGCCTTCTCAGAAAAAGTGTTATAATGTTCTTTTAATGGTGTTGTATAGTAAAATAGTTTTCAATTGCTAATTAAACACGTAAGGACTGCATTAAATTAATGCGCTATTTATACTCTTTAAATTGATGCACTATGGTCGAGTTCTTGAATTAATTTTTTATATGCCATCGCTATTAATATTTATAAATACAATTTATCAGTGATTTAATTTTGAATTCATCAAAACTGTTATAATTCCAATAGACCTTCATATTAACACATTCATAGGACAGAAGAGGAATATCTTTATGAATTGGAGTATGATAATTTATTTTTTTTTTAATTTTTCCTTCAAATGCATAATATAATATGCCAAAGAAAAAGACCTTTTCCTTTTTATTTTTATTAACAATAAACCAAGTGTATTAATATCGCTACAATAAACCAAGCGTATTATATATCTTTCACATATTCAAGTACCGGGTTGAAATTGGGTTTCCTCCGCATAGCATCTCTCCATGCAGCACCCATACAAAATCATGTACTTCCAGCCTTCTTTGCCTGCAAAACTATAACTCGATTGATACCAAGCTACTAAGAAATCAGCATTATATCATTTGAAACATAAAGCTCATCAAACAAATTTGATAGGTATTCGAAGCAGTTTTCACCAACGCGGAAAACTATAATGAATTGCTCTCAATCTGTTCATAAAGATAGTCAAACAAGTTGTCGATATATAAACTTGAACTCTAAAGTATATTAATATGATATTGCAGTAATTAGCCTCACATTCAAATCCATAATTTACTTGGGACTCTCTCATAGTAACTGAGTGTAACCAAGAAATTTATCAATACTGCACTCTTTCTAGTGTTGTGTCCGCATTCAGGATAAACTAAATGAGAATATTGCCCCTTAAATGAGCAAATGGATTAAAAAATAGCTTAAGGTAAATAGTCACTCATCAATAGTTTTGCTCTTCTAATGTTCTCTCCCTTTTCCAACTAAATTATCATGCAGAACTTGCGAATCACGTTTACTTTTCAATTAATTACAATTACAATTGTCTCTCCATTTTCACATGTGTAGCATATGTCAAGGCTAGTATCAATAGTTACTTTCAAAGCTCCATAATTTTCCAACCCCTCTTTTCTGTATTGTTGCTCTAACACACTGCAAAGCATACTCGAACTATAGAATATTTACTCAATGTATTTTGAGAGAATATGCCATTAAAGAATCAACAATCAACAGTATCTTGGATAACAATTCACAGTGAATTTTAAGAGAATATAACATTTCTTTCTTACTTTGCTAATTGGAAACTTCAGCAGCCAAATGCCAAGTATATCAGCTTTTGCTTCTTCCATAGCTGAGTGAAATTCTTGTAGTTCCTGAATCCAAAATACAAGTAAGAGGAATCAGTGCAAGATGTTTATTTATAACGAAAATAATGATGACAAAAAACAGTTACAAATTGAATCCATAAAAGCACCTGTAATTATCACCAAAGAGTTTGACTTAAACAGTTGCTTCATCATCTCGAATCCTAATAAATACTGCAAATGTCTAATACAAATATAATACAACTAATGAGCTATGCTTGTTGTAATTTCAAGTACAAATAGCATTATTATTATTATTTTTTAATTAAACTAAAGAGAATGGAGAAAAACCTCTCCAAAACACCTAAACCAAGCAGAATATCACAAATGTTGAATAAAGCATATGCAGTTTCTTATACGTGAATGTTGGTGTCTGAAAGGAAATTATTACGTCAAGTTTCAAACAAAATTCCTTTCTTGAGCCTAATATAATAATATGTATCTTATATACTTAACACTTGCACATTCACATACATTTTGAGGCCATTTCAAGTCAAGAAATATTAGACATCTCTGATCACTCTGTTCCAGTGCAGAGAAGTAAAATGATGTTGCTTAAAAGAAAGAACAGAAAAGGAGTGAAAATATAGACAAGAAGGCAAAAAAGACCAAAAGGAAAATTCAGATTCAAATTGTTCCCAGTGCCTCATATAAGCAAGCCCCTCATATGTTGCTTTTCTTCATTATGACAACCTGCCTTTGTTAAAGCATCTTCAAAAGCTATCAAATCTTATGGGCTAATACAAGGGCTTGGCTAGCCCATTTCAGAGGAAAAAGTTGTTGAAGAAAACCTTCAAATCAGAGCTGCCAAAATATTTTCAGCAGAACCAGAAAAATAAAAGTCAAAAGGTTTTTATCAGATCCACAAAAATCACAAAGAAACCTTCAAATATTCTGCACAGCACAAGGTGAACATCAGAAGTACTTCAACCAAATTGATTTGACCCATCAAAAACTGCATTGACAACATTATCTAGAGCTGATTGCATGCTTCGATAAATAGCTAAATCCTGCACTTCGGAAAATAATTGTTTTAGAAGCAGAAAAATAAGCACGAAGTTATAATTGAAAAAACCCAAGCTTCCACAGCTAGGAATCTAATAGCCAGGCATCCATGACGTGATAATAACTAAATTATAAGCATTAAGTTACAAGTAAAACTCAATCTTCTACAGCTGGGAAATCTAATAGCTGGCGACCCATGAGTGATTCAAAATAAGCATTTGCTATCAACTATAAGGAGGCACTATAGAAATCAAGAGACTATTAATGACAGCCATAACGACTCTAATTCTCTGATTTCCTTGTATCCCCACAATACACTAAAAGCAATAATAAAATAAATGTGCCACATTTTATTTTTTTTTAAGGGGGTGTGGAGGAGTAGAGGAAATCCAACCTTGTGGCTCGTTTGGGATGAACAGTTCATGACACGGCTACGGGAACAAGGATCTATAGTTTTCTTGGCCTCAATTGACTCCAAAATCGTAGAAGATGACGTCGTCCCATCAACGGAATTGCCATACCGGTGACGCGGCCTTACTGCTACAGTCATAGTTGCATTCCCCTGTTTCGGGTCGTCTCCGTTGGGTTTAGATCCCATTTAACACCTGGCCATGTAGCTGCAAAACAAGTTTTCTTCGAGATGCTCCGAGCCCATCGAATTACCGATCCGAAATGAGATGCATGTCGTCTGGAATCCGGTATTGCCCCTCCGATTGCGATGAATGCTTGGACGGGCTACGTGCTAGTGGATTTGGGTTTGGATTTGGCGGATATTGGCTTTGCACCTCTGGAGAACTGAAAAAGAATTCATACTTGGCAATGAAGAATAGGGACTCTGCCTTTCAATTTTTCATTTTGTCATTCCTGTCTTCTACGGTGACGTTGAGACGGGAGAGCCGTGCTTTTTTTACCGCCTTGCACTTAAAAAAAAAATGCATATTATATAAAAAGGCAACGATGTCGTTTTAGTAAATTATAAATTTTGAATTTTTTTTGTTGTTATCTATGTCATAATTGTTATAACATTTCTTTAAAATAAGTTAAAAGATAAAATTGATAGATTTATGATTTTATTATAACACACACTCATATACACACCTAAAATATATATATAGAGCCACAATCACCTTATATAAAAAAATGTGTGCAAATTGATGAGACATGAGAAGATTAGGTATATAAAACTATTGGGTGTTTATGGATAAGATTTTGTAGATTTGACATCAATTCATATTTAATTTATAATTTTATAGATTAAAATTTTCAGTCTAACCTAATCCACTAAATGAAATTCAATCCAATTTCAATTCATATATCTACAAATCAAATGAGGATGTGACAAGGAAAAGTATAAATATATATTTTTTATTTTTTTACAAATTGATTTGGTCTAAGTTCAATGGTTAAATGAAATAAAAAAATAATCTGTAATTTATTGATAGATCATGTGTTTTAATTTAAAGTTGAAAACTAGTGAAATTAGAGGCTTTGATGATTTAATTTTGTATATATTTAATGAAGTAAAAATAAAACCAGCATGGTGGCTAGACATAGTTTAACGGGTGCTGTGAAGGCATTTTGCTTTTGTAATTTTTTAAGTTTGAATAATAATAAATTTAAAGTTGGTATTCAATAATGGGTAAGGTTTCTTATCGCTGAAATTTTGTTTAAAGAAAAAACCAATCCCACATAAAGGAATACAAATTTCAAGATCATTCAAAAAGATCTTAGAGTAAGAGAAGATTTTGTAATTAGCTTGTAATTAGCTTGCAGCAGTTTGCAAGGTAAAAATAAAATAAAATAAAGTACAATAGGCGGTAACCATGAAATTAGCTTTTATTCTTTGTTAAAGTGTGATTTATTTAGTAATTTGACACATGCTTATATATAATAGCTAAGATTCTATAGTAGTAATGGTAGATTGTGCTAATTTTTTGGAAAGAAAAAGAAAGGAATTGGCAACAATCATTTTCATATTGATTATGATGGAGTTGTTCTATGATAGAACATGAATCTCAGCAATACACACAAAGTAATAAATAATAAAAAATTCATTATAACTTTGATCATATAGTTATAAAAGAATATTTTATTTTAAAATTGTTCTAACGTAACCAAACCCTATATATAAGGGAAATATTTACTCCATTTCCCTTTGTTTACTTACTCTGCCCAACTTGTGAGTTCTTCATTATTTGTCTATTTTCCCATCTTTTTTAATGTCTCAAACTTAACAAATATTCTACCGATTACTTTGTCAAAATCATAAATTTGTTTTTCAATCGATTGTGTTGCTCTCAAATACTTGAGCCTTCACAAACTAAACCAAAAAAAAATTGTTCCTAAAACAAATCTCTTTTAAAAGAAAATTCCTCCTTTTCTATAAGACTCTCTTATCATATAAATTAATAATTACCTAATTTAAAACTAAGTTTATATTGTATCTATTTATAACTTTTTGTGGAATATGTCCTTATTATTATTCTTGTAATTGATTTTGACTTATCTTTTCTCTAATATTTTTTGGCATACAAAAATCAAGTCTCTTTTTGACCTTCTCTAGAGTCTTTGTTCAAAATTAATTGAACTTCTAATTTATCTATTGTTTCAAAATGATTAGCGAAGTGATAAATAAACTCAAAGCATTGCATCTATATCTATTAATTTTAGTTGTCATTCTTTTCAACTAATATTAAATTCTTATAGCATCATTTTATTGCCAAATACTTTTCAGTAAATACACATTTCATTATAACATTATAAATATTTGTTGTCTATCATTATTCATCACATATCGCATCGATATCATTTTCCACTACTCTTTCTTTACATGTTAAACTAAGTCAAATCAATTTTATATATCTAGTACATGAAATTACATACAATTATGAACTCAATATTTCTAATCCCATGTCATGAAAATTGATAGATGATCAAATGTCGATGTAATGCTGCATGTTGATGGTACCATCCAACGCCAGTCGGATTCGTCTAGTTGTGTAGACATATTTTTGCTGTTACTGTAGCCATTGCACAAAGAATTAAATTGATCAGTTACTTCCTCTCTTCTGTTTATTCGATCTGCTTAACTTGGAGTGGCTTTCTCATTTGATCTATGCTCCAAGCCATGTCCCGTTAGTCAGACACACGCACGCATGTGCGAGGCTTGCTCATTTCTTGCATCGACTGAAGTTACTTATTTTTATTTTTGACCTTTGTTCCATGTTTTCTTTGAAATCGTTATCGAAATCACCAGCAGCCAATTATCAAATCAAATGATGGTAGGCTCATTTTACTTGTATTAATGTCTTTGCCTCCCTCGACTGCTTCTCCCTCATTCTCCACCACCTCCTCTCCGTCGCTACCTCTCCACCAACACGCACTACGCTGCCGACATGGTCGCCACGGTCCTCACCGGCATCTTCCAGAGCTCCGTCTCTGTCACGGTGCTCTCCTAACGGCACTGTCATTCTAAAACTTACTTGTATTCTCTCTGTTTTGATCTTTTTCTTAGAATGGGTTGTGGTTGCACTTTCATTCTTGCTGATGTACCATGCTTTTGTTGATGGAGGTAACAGTCGAGACGCCGGTGCTTGTAGGTTTCAGAAGTAGGATCCGAAAGCATCACCCAAACTAGTCAACCTCAACCAAATCCGAACTCAATCCGAACCGATCCAAATCAAATTTATCCAAAATATCCATTTGATCCAAACTATTTCGAATCGGATCAGATAAGATTTTATATTTGGATTGAAATAGGATGGATTTTTTTTTTTCAATCTAAATTATTTCTGACCCGAATTTTAAGATCGGAATTTCACTCTTATTTCTGATGAGTTGACCCAAAAAATAGATACAACAAAGCCCGAATTAAAGACTATAGTTCCCAAGGATGGTACGTAATTCATTCTCCTCTTTTATCTGCTGTGCTTAACTAGTGTCTTCAATAACCAAAGTCTTTGAACATACAAATACTCAAATATTCAGTCTTCAGTGTTCCTTGGCAAATTAGCATGATTGGACATAATTAAATAATGAAAATCAAAGTATCATTATGATTGGATTAGTTCGCTAGACTGGTGCTATTTTGTCAAACTATCAAGAAGAACATTCAATTATATATAATATGTCCTTCGTATTTTATCTTCTGATTAAAATCATAGAAAGACTTGCAATATAAACTATGCATTTATTTTGTTGTTTATGGGAGTGAGTTGTTGTTGTTTTGGTGATTGTCAAAATTTTCTCTTTTAGTCAATCATAAAGAACTAACGACCCTACAAATTAGTTAGTATGAGCTAGCTAGCTGAATGTTCAAATTGATTCTTGATGTTGTATCTTGGTATTGTCTCAGTCTTTGGGCAGCTGAGTTGCATACTTTGAATGGCAGAGCTAAGCTGTAATCTTCGAATTGCCATCGTATGGTTCAATAGCCAAGCAAGTCTCAATTATTTGTTGATCTAGTGCTCCACTCATATAAAACTAAAAATCATTTGGATTCTTTGTCTAATAATAATTGTCATTCTGATCTTACGGCGAATGAGCTGAGGATTATTGCTAAAATATGAGTTGTGTGTTCTATCATGCATTTTGTATACATAGATTCAAAATGGATGACGCATTGCCGTCGCGTGTGTGCATTATGCTCTCATTTTGCCTTCGTCACATCTCTTTAAGATTTTTTTTTCCCCCGTAATATTCAGTTCTCTGACAAATGCAACATAATATGACCATGTCCTAAGTAATAACACAAAGCATAAATGCAGCTCTAATACTTTTCAAACTCGGCCAAAGATGTTGAACACATAAATAATCCAGGGTTCAGTGCTCTTTATTAAATTAGAATGATTGGACAAAATTAAATAATGAAATCGGATCATTATAATGATTGGATGAGTTAGCTAGATTGGTGTTATTTTGTCTAATTATCAAAGAGAACATTCAATTACATATAATTTGTCCTTGGTCTTTTCTTTTGTTCATTAAAATTATAAAAAGAATTGCAATATAGAACATGTAGTTGTTATGTTATTTACAGAAGTGAAGTGCTGCTGTTTTCGTGATTGTCTAATATTTTCTCTTTTAATTAATCATAAAGAACTAATAGTCATATTCATTCATTAATTAGCATAAGCTAGCTAACTGAATGTTCAATGCTATTGCACTTTCGGGCAACATATGGCATGGTATGCTTGGGCAATGAAATTGAGCTTGGAGTTCCTGTGATACGATACTACTCAATCAAGCAACTTTATTCTTCAATAATCAAAATTAACAACTAACAATCCAACATGATCCAGTGTCAATTAATTTTCAGTTTTTTGTATTAATTTCTTTTCCAAAATATATAATGGCACTCTAATAAGCTGAATGTTGATTTCCCTATATTAGGCACATGCATTAGCTAAATTCGGGATAATGTGCTAAAGCGCTTTTATATCATATAAATTACATTGGTTCTTCATAATTATTAATACACTAGTATGACTAGTTAGGAAGTAATAAAGAGACAATTTTTTTTTTTATATTTTGAAGTAAACAGAATTAATTGATGAATATTATCAAAAGAGGAGACTATTTGTAGTTTTAAATTTACTCAAAATGCTCTTTTATTATGTCTTCCAGGAAATAGATTTCAAAACATCACTTTTTTCTTTGAATACTTTTGTAAATATCAAAATACTCCTCAATAGCATTCCTTTTGTTATCTTTATTTCTCTTAGTACACCCATAAAAATATTCATCATACCAAGATTAATTACCTTTGCTCTCCTTGTTTTTCTTAGCCAAGCAAGTCTCAAATCAAAGCATTTGATTGTAACGCCGTGATGAAGAACGCTGCTTCCATAACATGAAATGGCATTGTAAGAGTGTGGAATGCCATATGTTAACTAATCTGTTCTAAATCGAGATTAGGATTAGGAACCACTCTTCCTCTTCCTCTTCCTGCCACTGTAATATATCCGGTGATTGTTGATTGTTGATCATCAACACCTTACTAAATGGCCTTGAAGATCTGTAATTGTCCCAAGCTCAAATACTTTCCGGAGAAGGGCCTGCGTACCTTTCTTTTATGATTAGAGATCTCGGGTTGTCCCTTAATAGAAGAAAGACACACGGAGAATGAGTACTGAACACTATAAATTAATTAATTATTCCTACTGCATGTGTTTGTAAATTTCTTTTAAAACAAGGGAGCTAGAACCGTATTAATTAACTTATTGCCGCAGTGAGTGTAAAATGTAACGGCCTCTATGTGATTCTCGACATCATTGTTATTGATCTGGTATCTTGGTATAGTCTTGGTGGTTTGGCAGTCTTGGAGATCTTGAGTTGCTTACTTTGGATGCCAGAGCTAGGTTGCAGTCCACGAATTGCCATTGGATGGTTCAATAGCCAAGCAAGTCTTCAACTATTTGTTGATCTAGTGCTCTATTTATATACAACAAAAAATCAATTTGATTCTTGGACTAATAAGAATTGTCATTCTGAACTAACGGCCGGTGAGCTTAGGATTCTATCATGCATTTTGCATACTATTAATTGTTTGAGCTCATAATTGAAGGAGATTTTGAATGATTTACTGGATATTTGGACTCATCAACTTTAAAAAACTGTTATGAAGAGCATCTTCTATACTGTATTAGGATTTATATTTGTTTTTCTGCAGTTCTTTATTCGTGTAGAACCTCGTTGGTAGAGAGGCATCTGGACTCATCATGTGCACTCGTTCATTTTTCTGACTTTTTATGTCTATTCTATTCACTTCCTTTAATACCAATAAGCCAATGAATGTAAGGTATATCATAAATTTGAATGCTTATATTTAAATATTTTTATTCGGTATTTGTCTATATAAGAATCATCTCTTAATTTACATTTGAATTAAAATTATCACATCACAGCATACTAATATCTACGTTTATATTTACAAGTTCTTCTTGATTTCATAGCGAGATGTACAAAAGTGTGGTAAAAGCAATAAGCTAGTTGTTACAAATGAAACCAATTTCTTGAGGGGTTGATCAATTAGTGATGTATAATTTTTGTTAACAACAACAAAAAATAACTTAAATCGTTTTATTCCAAATGTATCGCTACCATGACTCTTGCATCATAAAATAATAAAACAAGATAAGCAGCGAAGAATTAATGCAACAAAACCCAAAAGACTTTAGTATATGAAATGAATTTACAAAAATGTACATTGAAATTTGAGATTATTAGAGAGTTGAGTGCTCAGGGATAGTACGGAACTCACTTTCCCTAGTTTATTGGCGCCGCTTAACTTGTGCCTTCATCATTTGTCTATGTTCCCAAGTTTTTTTCTTTTTAAAGAAAAAAACTCAAATCAATTTTATTTGATATTAAAATTTTTAAAAAAATATTTCAAATTCAAGTAGTATATTTTGAAGAAAATATATTATTATATAAATTGATAATTAGCTAGCATTAAACAAAAAATCCATATGATATGCCTATGTGGTTTGCGTAAAACATTTTCTCATCATTATTTGCTCTTTTTTTAAAAAAAAAAACCTTAATTTCGTCTTTGTCTTTTGTAATTTGAAAAGACGTGTAACAAAAAATTATTCAACATTAATATCATCTATTTCTTTGTTTGGAACTATTTATATAGTGAAATTATCAACTTTAACATGGGAAAATAAAACCATACCATAATCTTATTACTATAATATAAAGCAGCTAACTATTAAAAAATCTTCTTAAAAAATAATATTTAAATAAAACATAATACGATAAATATGATCATATTTTTCTAAAATACCAAATATTTTCATAAATTAATAATTTATTAATTTATAGATTAGTCAATATTTGTTACATTTAATAAAATTTTTCATTGTCCTAGAGCTATTAATTTATTGAGATTCTGGTAAAATTGTTGCAGGAAACAATTCAACTTATAACAATATATTGTTGCAATGGGATTACAGCTCTGTTTTCGTAAATAACAACCATCTGATTTCGATGGCATTAACAATGTAGATATTAAAAACGCATGATTTAGAAAAAAGGAATTTTTTTTCTAATGATTAATCAAAGGAAAATTGAAGAAAGAAAATTATAAGGAAAAGAGCCACAGGTGTTTGTTGTGTTGGGAATGACCATTTGCAATTTTTGCTATCTTGTCATTGTCACAATTTGCTTTCTTCTGCGTGCATTTAATATTTGAATGAATGTATTCGTAAATCCAAATACTAGTACGGTTATTTTGTGACATTTGCCCGCACCTAAAATATAACGCATGCTTCAGATTTGCTGTCGATGGCGGTTGATATTCCCAGAACTAGTTAAGCTTTACAGAGAAGAAAGCACAAAAAAAAATCACAAAATCAATTCGATGCACAACTTCGTTATTCATTTACAAATCCCAACCATTAGATCAGCGTAATTAAAATCCAATGGCTGGATAGAATAACGACAAAAAAGGGGGTATGGAGCTAGTCCTGCAATAAAGAGGAAGAAAAATTAACTGCCGCATATGATTTCTTTTTTTCTTTTTTAAGAAAAAAAATTGTGTGACAATTTAAATATTATTTTCGTTAAGTTAGATTGTGCATCAACACAAAATGAGGTTAAAATTTATTAGTATTAACATGAAAGAAGGGATGAACTTAAATTAGACTGAAATTTAGAAATATTTATAGTAATCAAATTACTATTAAATATTAATTAACAAAGTACTAGAATTAGAGAAATTTATATTAAAAATAATTAAAATTTAAAATTTTCATTTACTTTATTTATTATTTTATTTTAAAATAATAATTTTCTTTAATTTATTATTGATTATAATTACTTGTTGATTATTAATTTATTTTAAATTTATTATAATTTAAAAAATTTTAAATATATTATAATTTAAAAAATTTTAAATATAAATAAAATCTCAAGCCGAGCCTAAGACCTAAGCCCGCAATGGATTTAGCTAAGTCTAGCCCTTAATAATTAATAAAGTGAAAACAAAGATAAATACACTTCGACACCAATAATTTTGCAAATAACCAAACCCCACCATCTCCTTTAAAAAAAAAATACAATCATAGAATTATTGTTTTTCTCTTTATATCATTGTTATTTGATTCCGTATAATGTTTCAAAATTAAAAGAAACCATTATGTATCGTTTTTGTAAATAAGTGAGTTTGAAAATTTTTAAAAATCAGTCCCATTTTCTGTACAATTAAAAAAAATGCATAGTATCCATTATGTTTTTTGAAATTGTTTCGTGGATCTTGGTTAATTCACCAATGTCCAGTCTTGAAACACGAGCATGCGAAAACTTGCTAATTATTGGTGACGGTACTATATTTTATTTCATTTAGTGTAATAATCATGTTATCTTAATTATATTATTAGCTTATTGAATATATACCTTTAAAAAATGAGTCGAAATTACGTTATTGAAACTTTCATTTTACCTTATTGCAACGTGATGGGAATAAGAAAATTTCATTACATTATAAATTGGCATCGTTGATTATAAAATAATAATAATAATAATAATAATAAAAAATAAAATGCAGCGCACTTGTAGTAATAAAAAAGAGAGATTAAATCTTTTAATTTAGCTTGCTTTTGATAAGATGAAGACTTCTAAAGCGAAGGTAGATGCATTCTGTTTTCCTTCTATATTCAACATTTTTTTCCCTTTATTCAATATTTGAATAAAGCAAGAACATTGATATTATGAAGTGTAGAAGGATTGATAAGCTCTCTTCAAATTTTCTAAATAAACCTGAAAAGACGGTCAGTGGAGAAGAATGTAGTTTGATTCCAAGCTAATTGTATTCCTGACATTTGAGGTTAACAATAAGGTTCATTGCTTTCGTGTTCTCTCTAAAATAGTGCCTAATCAATCATGTTAAGCAAAGGCAGGATTCTTGGTTCGGCTGCCATATAATTTAATATGTAAAGTAAAGGCATGATCATAAGCTCCTTCCATTTTGTATTTGTAATGGGCTTTATTCTTTCTTCTCACTTTTGCAGTCTTAATAGGAAATGAAAATTCACTCCTAGCTTTTGAAAAAAACACATAAAGAAAATAAATAAAACTTTTTAAATGCATAATCCTTATTTTTGTTAGTAAGTTTTATTTGTTTTAATAATAAATTTACTTTTAATTTATTATTATTGTTATTTTTTTATAATAAATAAATTAATATATTGACTTAAGACATGTCATCAATGATATGTATAATGAAATTAATAATTTTTTATTTAAAACTTAAAATTGAGATATAATGAGCTTTTGCTTAAAATTTTCACTTTAAATTATGACTATATCCTTTCAATGATAGAATAATTAAAATTGATAAATAATAAAAACGAAATTTATTTTCTTTCGTAGCAATAAATAGGGTAAAATGAGATATTAAATAGTCTTATACCTGCCATGATGAATCCCGCGATGTATGAGTGATGAGTATATAACGCAGCTTGAGTAGTAAAATATTGTGCTATGAATGCAGGTAAAGAGGCTAGAGCAAGGAAGAGCTAAGACTCTGCCTGGGCTGGGGTCAGGAAGACAGGCAGAAGGAGTAAGCAGCTTAAGCAAGAGACATTTTCTTATCTTATATAGTTTAGGCAATTTAATTTATCTTATCCGGCAAAGGAAGTAAGTTCGCTAGTTGTCCAAGGGGCAAAGAGTAGTATTTCGGTCTCTCTTGAAAGCAACTAAGCGTGAGAAGCAGGACCCATCCACAGCTTTTATCTTAGCCCTTTCCCTTAATCAGTTCCTCCTTCTCTCTCTCTCTCTCCGCATTCTCGTAAAAACAAGCAATTACCTCAAAGAAGAGGTGCGAAATCTAATTAAATCTTGATATTCGTGATATATATATATGAGCGATATCTAAAAAAGTAAGTTTTAATTTCTACTTCTATTTTTCAAATGCCAGGTCGACATACATTATCTATGCATGTACTGAATAGGAAGCAACACACAAAGACGGAGTCTCTTTGCTAGACGCTGACTTTTATTTTTCTTTTTTTCCAATTATTCAATGATGCGCAGTCCACCCATGCCCAGGTCGTCAAGCAAAAGTGCGTGAAGTTTTGCTCTGAATTATTGATGTTGGCGGTCGGACGTTTTTGTTTTCACATTAGAGTTACTTCAGTTGTGTCCATATCATTGATAACATATTAATCGTCATATTATTTAATTAAGTATATATATTTAATAAATAAGTTGACAGTAATATAACATGATGGTTGGAATTACCACCGTGATTATATATAATTGTACTATTTTTTTAAATCTTCGCTTTACACGAAAATTAATTCAATAAATAAAGTAATTACATGGCAAAAAGAGAGAGATAAATGTTTTTTTTATTTAACTTGCATTATGAGTTTGAAACTTTGTAAGGCGAAGGTTTATAATAGTGGGCTCTTATTTAATTTAATTTAGATGTAAGCAAAGGCATGGTCATCAGCTCCTCTGATTTTATATGTGTAATGTGCTCTATGTTTTCTTTTCATTTTTGTGGTAAATTTTGTTAATGAGAAATGGACAATGACTCCTAACATTTGGAGAAAAATATATAAAACTTCTTAATTTTTCAAAAAGGTATGTAATCTATTTTTTTGTTAATAAACTTTATTTATTTTAATAATAATTTTTTAATTTATAGTTACTATTATGTTCCTATAATAAATAAGGCAATATATTTAGACGCGAAGAAAATTATCTTACACCACTATTTTCTTAGCCCTATTTCTTAAAATGAATTTTATCAGATAATATTTATTTTCTACGCATTAAATATCAAATACATTATTTTTCAGCAAAATCACATATTAATTCCTAGTAGGATCACAACATTCAAGAGTATTTTAATTTACTTTTGTCAATGCACAACGCAAGCAAATAAATAAATGCTTTATTATATCAAATAGGCATATTTGCTATCATATAGAAGTACCTTATTATTTTGTAATTAATATTATTATTCAATCATATAGAAGTACCTTATTATTAATGATTAGTTTATCTCTCAATTAAAACTAGACACATATAAATATGTGAACTCTAATTAAATCTTGATACTTGTAATAAATATGAGACATATCTAAAATAGTAAATTCTAAATTCTACTTCCATTTTTTAACTGCTAGGTGGATGTACATTGTCTAAGCATGTACTGAATGGGAAGCAACACACGAAGATGGATTTTTTCTCGCTGGACATTGATTTTTATTTTTCATTTTTTCCAATCATTCAATGATGCTTGGTCTACCCATGTCCAGTTTGTCAAGCAGACAAGCACAAGCACGTGACGCTTGCTAAATTATTGATGG
The DNA here is from genome assembly GCA_030449875.1 of Aegle marmelos. NCBI lineage: Eukaryota > Viridiplantae > Streptophyta > Magnoliopsida > Sapindales > Rutaceae > Aegle > Aegle marmelos. The sequence goes on along the minus strand of JASUUL010000043.1, from coordinate 101,395 downwards.
TGGTGGGCGTTGCCTGGCTTTCGCTTTCACTTTCGTGTAATAAAGTTAAGTTTGCTAAATTACTGATGTGTCTATGTCACTGATAACATATTAATCGCTTGTTATTTTATTAACAATATATATTAAGAATAAATGAGTCCAATTTAGGCTCAGCTAAAATTTTGTTATAATTTATTTTGATACCACAGTAATCTTTTAAGTCTTAGTTTTAGCATGGAAAATATATGGTAGGGAGAGAGAGAGAGAGAGAGAGAGAGAGAGAGAGAGGTTTGGATTTAGCTGGTTTTATGAGTTTGAAGGCTTGTAAAGCGAAGGTGAGTAGTAGATGCATTCCATTTTCCTCTTTATTCAGCATTTACCCGAACACTCGATTAATGTTGCTTGACCCTACAAATATCAACGTGGGATTTTATATTCATGGAACCTGGAAACAAGTGGTGGCGAGGTGACTGGTGATCGATGAATTGCTAAATTATTAAGGTGGTGGGCTCTGTTTTTGTTTTCACTTTCCTGGAATAAACAACAAGTGGAAGACTTGTTACATGAATTTTGCTTGACCCTTCACACTTACTGTTCAATTTTCTCATTTTGCTTTCCATAAACTCATAATTATGTTTCTTTCTTTGTACAAAAAAAAGAAAAAGAAAAAGAATGTCAATCATTGGAGAGGCAATCCTTATGGCGTCCGTTGATTTGCTGGTCAATAAGTTAGCTTCAGAAAGGATTTGGTAGTTTGCGCGCCATGAGAAGACCCAAGACAATCTAAAGAAGTGGGAGAATATGTTGGTGATGATCAAAGCAACTTCCAAATCTGAATCAACTTGGAAAAAAGAATTTGGTTTTTGTAAATAAGAAGTTCTTAAAACAAAAAGCTAATAGATAATCAGTCAAAATGAATCTTGAAATCCATCTTATAGATTAAATCAGACAAAATAGAAATCTTCTCTTATAAAATAGCATAATTTGCTTTGTTTTTGTAACTTTCTAAGTTTGAATAATAATAGAATAACTTTTTTATGCTCTTTCATCAAATTAATTTTACTCGCGTTTTAAACTGGTACCGGATTTATTTATATCTCTAATCTAATCAAGTTAATTTTGCTTCTCAAATATTTCAAGTAAAAAAGCTTCTCTTTGCTGGACACTGATTTTTTTTTTCCCCGCTAGTTATTCAATGATGCTTTGTCCACCCGTGTCCAGTTCGCCAAGCAGACAAATTATTGATGGTGGTGGGGGCAGCTTGTCGCCTTTGCTTTTACTTTCCTGTAATAAAGTGAAGTTTGCTAAATTATTAGTGGCCTGACTTTCTTTTGTTTTCACATTAGAGTAATTTCAGTCGTGTCTATATCCTTGAGAATATATATTTAATAAATGAGATAAATTTATTAAGCATATGTATATTTAATTGTTTTGTTATTCTATTAAGTATATATATTTAAAAAAACGACTCGAACTTATGTTCAGCTAAAATTTTATTATAATTTATTTTGACATGAGAGTAATATAATATGATGGTTTGAATTGCCATTGTGATTATAAAAAATTGTAGTATGTTTTAAGTCTTCGTTTAGCGTGAAAATTAATTCAAATAAATAAAGTAATTATGTGGCACAGAGAGAGAAAGAAACGTTTTTGATTTGTGAAGCGAAGGTTCGTAGTAGGTACATTCCATTTTCCTCTTTATTCAGCATTTACCCGGACACTGGAATAATGGGCGGTGGGCTCTCTTTTTATTTTCACTCAACTGTTGAATAAACAACAAGTGGAAGACTTGTTACGTTCATTTTATTTTGACCCTTCACACTTACTGTTCAATTTTCTCATTTTGCTTTCCAAAACTAAAAAGTTCTGTTTCTTCCTTTGCATTAAAAAAAAAAGACCAAAAAATGTCGATCATCGGAGAGGCAATCCTGACGGCGTCTGTTGAGTTGCTGGTCAATAAGTTAGCTTCAGAGGGGATTCTGTTTTTTGCACGCCAAGAGCAAATCCAAGCCGATCTAAAGAAGTGGGAGAAAATGTTGGGGATGATCAAGGCGGTGCTTGCTGATGCTGAGGAGAAGAAGAGGACGGCTTCGTCTGTGAATTTGTGGCTTGGCGAGCTTCAGAACTTGGCTCTTGATGTTGAGGACCTCTTGGATGAGTTTCAAACTGAGGCTTTCCGGAGGCAGTTGCTGCTTGGAAATGGAGATCCAGCTGCCGCTCATGATCAACCCAGTAGCAGTCGTACAAGAACAAGTAAGTTTCGGAAGCTCATTCCTACTTGCTGCACCACTTGCACTCCACAATCGATTCAGTTCGATTATGTTTTGATGTCCAAAATCAAAGAGATCAACGGCAGATTTCAAGAAATTATGACACAGAAAGACTTGCTGGATTTGAAAGAAAGTTCAGGTGGGGGGTCCACAAAAGCCGGTCAACGGCCGGAGACTACCTCTTTAGTGACCGAAGCCAAAGTATATGGCAGGGAAACAGAAAAGAAGAAAATTATTGAATTGTTGTTGAGGGATGATTTAAGCGATGATGGTGGGTTCTCTGTTATTCCTATTATAGGTATGGGTGGGCTGGGCAAAACCACTCTGGCTCAACTTGTCTATAATGAAGGTCGAGTGAAGGATCATTTTGATCTCAAGGCGTGGACGTGTGTCTCGGATGATTTTGATGTTATCAGGCTAACAAAAACAATTCTAAGATCCATTACTAAGCAGACTGTTGATCATACTGATTTAAATTTGCTTCAAGAGGAGCTGAAGAAGCAGTTGTCTCAAAAGAAATTTTTGCTCGTTTTAGATGACGTTTGGAATGAGAATTACAATGATTGGGTTGACATGAGCCGTCCGTTTGAAGCTGGCGCACCGGGAAGTAAGATTATTGTCACAACCCGTAATCAAGAGGTTGCAGCCATCATGGGGACTGCTCAAGCTTATCAATTGAAAAAGTTGTCAAATGATGATTGTTTGTCCGTGTTCGCTCAACACTCTTTGGGGACAAGAGATTTCAGTTCAAATAAGTCACTGGAGGAAATTGGCAAGAAGATTGTGGCCAAATGCGATGGCTTGCCCTTGGCTGCGCAGACACTTGGAGGACTTTTACGTGGAAAACATCACCAACGTGATTGGGAGAGAGTGCTTGGTAGCAAGATATGGGAATTGCCAGAAAAGAGTTGTAACATTATGCCGGCGCTGAGAGTGAGCTACTATTATCTCTCGGCACCTTTAAAACAGTGCTTTGCGTACTGCTCATTGTTTCCAAAGGATTATGAATTTGAAGAGGAGGAGATAATTTTATTATGGAGTGCTGTGGGTTTCTTGGATCACGGAGAGAGCGGGTATGCTAGTGAAGATCTAGGTCTAGAGTTCTTTCAAGAGCTACGTGCAAGATCTTTTTTCCAACAATCAAGCAATGATGCATCACGATTTGTGATGCACGATCTCATCAACGACCTTGCTCAGTGGGCCGCTGGGGAAATGTACTTCAGAATGGAGTATACCTCAGAGGTTAACAAGCAACAAAGTTTCTCAAGAGATCTTCGTCATCTGTCGTACATTCGTGGAGAATATGATGGCGTTCAAAGGTTTGAGAAATTGTATGATATTCAACGTCTGCGAACTTTTTTGCCCGTAATGTTGTCAAATAGTTGGCCTGGATTTTTGGCTCATATCGTTCTTCCCAAGTTGTTCAAACTCCAACGCCTGAGGGTCTTCTCTTTGCTTGGATACTGCATCTCCGAGCTGCCAGATTCAATTGGTGATTTGAGGTACTTAAGGTACCTTAACCTATCTGGAACTGAGATTAGAATTCTGCCCGAATCAGTCAACAAGCTTTACAATTTGCAAACCCTTCTGTTAAAAGGCTGTTGGCAACTGCAGAAGTTGTGTGCAGCCATGGGAAACCTCATCAAATTGCACCATCTTAATAATTCAGATACAGATTCGTTGGAGGAAATGCCACTAGGAATTGGCAAGTTGACTTGCCTTCAAACGTTGTGTAATTTTGTTGTGGGAAAAGACAGTGGCTCCCGGTTACGAGAGCTAAAGTTGTTGACGCATCTTCGTGGGACACTTAACATTTCAAAATTAGAGAATGTAAAAGATATTGGCGATGCAAAGGACGCCCAGTTGGATGGAAAGAAGAATCTTAAAGGATTATCGCTCAATTGGAATTGCAGCACTGATGGTTCATCTTCGGGGGAGGCAGAAGCTGAAATGGGCGTGCTTGACGTGCTAAAACCCCACAAAAATCTGGAGCAATTTTGTATCAAAGGCTATGGAGGCACAAAATTTCCAACTTGGTTAGGAGATTCCTCGTTTTCAAATTTAGTGTTCCTAAAATTTGAAGATTGTGGAATGTGTACTACCTTGCCATCAGTGGGTAAACTGCCCTCTCTAAAGCATCTTGCAGTGCGTGGGATGAGTAGAGTAAAGAGATTGGGTCCAGAGTTCTATGGGGATGATTCTCTAATTCCTTTTCAGTGCTTGGAGACTCTTCATTTTGAAAACTTGCAAGACTTGCAAGAATGGGAAAAGTGGAGGCCTCGTGGATCTAGTCAGGGAGTTGAAGGTTTTCCTAAATTGAGAGAGCTTTGTATTTCTCAATGTTCTAAACTGCAAGGGACATTTCCAGAGCACCTTCCTGCATTGGAGATGCTTGTTATTCAAGAATGTGAAGAACTGTCAGTTTCAGTTACGACTCTTCCAGCTCTTTGCAAATTGGAAATTGGTGGATGTAAAAAGATTTTGTGGAGAAGTCCAGTTGATCATCTAGGATCACATAATTCAGTGGTTTGTAGAGATTCATCAAATCAATTGTTTCTCGCAGAGCCGTTGAATCTGCGACTACCAAAATTAGAAGAATTGGAGATAAATAATATTAAAAATGAAACATATATATGGAAGAGTCATGACGGATTACTGCAAGGCATTTGCTCTCTGAAAAGACTGGAGATTAGAAACTGTCCCAAACTTCAATCCTTGGTGGCGGAGGACGAGAAAGACCAACAACAGCTGCTCTGTGAGTTGTCATGCAGACTCGAATATCTAGGATTGAGATATTGCAACGACCTTGTGAAGCTGCCACAATCATCGCTGAGCCTTAGTTCCTTGAGAGCGATAGAAATCCGCGACTGCACTTCCCTTGTTTCCTTTCCCGAGGTTGCTCTGCCTTCCAAGTTAAAGAAAATTACGATTTACGGCTGTGATGCACTGAAATCGTTACCAGAGGCATGGATGTGCGACACCAATTCATCTCTCGAGATGTTGAGGATTGAGCATTGCCGTTCCTTGACATTTGTTTCTGAAGTCCAGCTACCACCGAGCCTTAAGAGGTTGAATATCAGACATTGCAGTAATATGAGGACTTTGACAGTGGAAGAGGGCATCCAGAGCAGCAGCAGAAGGTACACCTCCTCATCTCTTCTCGAGGACTTGTTTATTATCGGTTGTCCATCTCTGAGATGTATATTTACAAAAAATGAGTTACCCGCCACGCTTGAGTCCCTTGAAGTTGGCAATCTACGTCAGTCTCTTAAGTCCCTTTATGTTGTTGAATGTTCAAAGCTGGAGTCAATAGCAGAAAGGTTGGACAACAACACATCTCTTGAAATAATCCGCATTGATTCATGCGAAAACATGAAAATTTTACCGAGGGGTTTACATAATCTCCGCCAGCTTGAAGAGATTAGTATTAGGGGGTGTGGAAATCTGGAGTCCTTTCCCGAAGGGGGATTGCCTTGTGCGAAACTCACGAGGCTGGAGATATCTGATTGTAAGAGACTAGAGGCCTTACCCAAGGGATTGCACAATCTGACCTCTCTTCAAGAATTAAGAATAAGTAGTGAGCTTCCAAGCCTTGAAGAAGAAGATGGCCTTCCCACCGACCTTCTTTCTCTTAGGATTTCTTATAATACGAAGCTTTGGAAGTCAGTGATTGAGTGGGACCGGGGATTTCACAGATTCTCCTCTCTGCGTGAACTCACAATCGAAGGATGTGATGACGACAATGTGTCGTTTCCCCCAGAGGCAGAGGACGTAAGATTGGGGACCACGCTTCCTCTTCTTCCTGCCTCTCTAACATTTCTGGGGATTTGGAATTTTCCAAATCTGGAGCGCCTATCTTCTTCAATTGTTGATCTTCAAAACCTCGCTGAATTGCATGTCTTTAATTGTCGCAAGCTCAAATACTTTCCGGAGAAGGGCCTGCCTTCCTCACTTTTGCGATTACGTATCATCGATTGTCCGTTGATGAAAGCGAAGTGCAGAAAAGATGAAGGACAAAATTGGGACTTGTTGACCCACATACCTGATGTTGTAATAGATTAGCAATGGGTTTTTGATGACAGAACAGAACAGAGGACGCCTAGGCTGAAATATTTTATTGTTATTGTTATTTTATTTTCAATTAAGTGCGATGGTGAATGTAACTTTAGAATTTAAATCTCAATTGAAAATTATTTTAAACTAATACGGTTTCATGTCAGTGAGTTTTTATCATGTAAATGGATCTTCGAAATAAAAAAGAAAAATGTTTAGCGGCGGGGACTGTAATAATTCATTAATGAATTAATTTCTTTTGCCTATCTCGTTCTCATTCTCAGCTATTGAAACTTCATTTTGTTTCCCCTTCTGCTGTACGTATGGTGACATAAATATGTGTGTGTGTGCGTATATATATATATATATATATATATAATATTTCTCTTCATCAGACTTTGGCAGAAAATTGTTTTGAAAACTTTACGTGTTGGATATATAAACACTGGAGTGTTCTATTTTGAAAAATAGCATTATTTCGTCTTATGTCTAACCTAACTTGTGAATTGTTGTTTCCTTACTTTTGCGATTATATATCTCTGGTTGTCCGCTGATGAAAGAGAAGTGCAGAAAGGATGGAGAACAATATTATTATTTTATTGTGAGTATTATTATTATTATTATTAAATTGGGGCGTGTAATTTTAAAATTCAAATCTTAGTTGAAAAGTATTTCAAATTAATATGGTTTGGTATCAGTGAAATTTTCATATTAAATGGTGGAATGCTTTAAAAAGAAATGGTAGAATAACATAACGGGTTTTGCATTCCAAGAGAGGAAGACTATATTAATGTATGAATTAATTTAGCTGAGGACTTTGGCAAAAATTATTTTGAAATTTTACCCGTTAGACAATTAAATATTCAAGTGCTCTTTATTAAAATGGCATGATTGGACACAATTAATATAATGAAAATCAAATTATTATAATTGAATTTGCTAGATTAACTTTGTTTAGTCTATGTATAATTTAATTTTGTAAATTGTTAGTATGGTGATTATTTTAAATATTTTATATTTGAAAGTTATTCACATTTTGTATCTGTGCGCGTGTATATATGTCATGGAATTGAAATTATTTTAAGTAAATTAAATTTAATTAATTAATAGTAAATCAACCATAATTTATTAAAAATACTTTATTACGTAATTTTGGTACAGGTACACCATCACCAAATCCCATAACAATTAAAATAGAAAATCAAAAGAGAGAACAAATATCCCACAACTAAAACCAATAAAATATCAAAAGCAAAAAAACAAACTAATCAAAAACACTTTATGTTTCTCTTATTATATTTCAACTTTAATGGCTTTAACATTTTCATCAAAAGAATTACCAACTACCTCCTCATCAACAGTGTTATAATGTCCTTTTAATAGTGTTGTACAGAAAGGTAATTTTCAATTGCTAATTAAATAGAGAAATATACAATAATAACCCTAAAAACTTTTAAAATATCAAAGAAAGCCTCTCTAAGCTTTTCTTATCAAAACCAGCCAAATAAAGCTTATGGTCCCTATAACACCCTTATATACACAATCCCTGTTAATACCCTTATAAATTTTAAGAATATGGAAACAACTCTAAGAGGTAAAAGAATTATTAATACACCTAAAAGAAGAAACTAAATATATAAAACAGGAAATCGAAAAATTAAAAATCGAGATAATACTAATTCATGCTAGTAAAAAGAAAGATAAAAAATTAGAAAAGAATAAAATCCTAAAATCAGGAAACATAAAAAAACCTAATATAGACTTGTCCCAAAAACCACAACCAGGAAGTTTTGATGAATGGTTTATGAAAAATAAATACCCTGAAATTATAAAAGACACTGAAAATCTAATAAAAGAATTAGAAGAAGAAGAAATAAATAGTAAAGGCAAAGAAAAAATAAGTAAGGAAAAAGAAAGCAGTGAATCTGATTAATGGATAAAGAAATTGAAGAACTCACTGAACTTTTCAATGATATAAATCTAAGTGATCTAGAAGATATAGAAAAAGAATACAAACTAAATATGAATACAAGTGGAGGTCCAGAGATGAAACCTCATGTAGAAGAACCTAAAAATTTTAATAAGCAAAATAAAAAGAAAAAACCCTTTTATGAATATAAACCACCTCAAAGAGACCACCCTTGGAAAAAGGAATATGTGCCTAAAGAAGAAGAATTAAAAATAATAAGTAATTCTGGAGTATTTTTAGATTTAGACTGTAGAAAAAACCCTCATAAAATCTTAATAGAGTGGGCATTACAAATGAGGTTATTCTTCATGTACAATGGATCTAAAGATGACTGGAACGTAGAAACAGAAGATCAAAAAGCAACGGTATTCACAGAAATTTTAATAGCAAGTTTTATAGGGAATATATTTCATTGGTGGACAGGATTAACCAGTAATGTAAAAGAATTAATAACAGATAATACAAAAGCAGGATTCTTAAGGAATAAAGAATTAGGAATTGAAAAAATGATAGAATATATTTCAAATGAATTTTTAGGAGAAGATTGGTCAACCAATAGAGACCAAGAAGTAAAGAAAGAAAAGTTAAGTAACAGAATGAAATTAATTAATCTAAGTATATGTAACATGTGTTATGTCAAAAAATATACTTGTGAATTTAGTAAATATTATTATTCACAATTCTTTAGTAATGAAGATCAAAACATCTATCTTAATTTATACTACTCTAAATTACCACCCCCATGGAGCATTTACTTTGTTAATGAGTATGAAAAGTATAAGGCAACAAATACAATTCCAGAAACACTAGGATCCAGGATAAGATTTTTAAATGATAGATTAAGTGAAATTTGTATACAAAGAAATCTTATAAAAAGAAGCAGAGTAATTGGAGACATATATTGTGATAAAACTGAAATGCCAACACAATGGGGATGTCAAATACCATATAAAAGACATAAAAGCCATAGGAAATCAGGAAAAAGAAAATATAAAAAATATAAGCATTTCAAGAAAAAATATATTAAACCCCATAGAAGATATTATAAAAGAAAAGAAAAACAATATAAAAAATAAAGAAATTTTGATAAAAACAAATGCAAATGTTGGAATTGTGGAGAATTAGGACACCTAAGTACAGAATGTACAAAAAAGAAAGTAAGAATCCTTAAACAAGAATTTAAAGATATAAAAGAAGAATTAGAATTAGTAAGTAATCTTTCTGATTACGAAGGAGAAGAAATTTTTATATCCAAAGAAATTATAGAAGATGAATCAGAATAAAGAACTCAACATAGAAGACTTAAATAAAGAAGAAATTTATGAAATAGAAAAAGAAGAAAATGTTGAAGGATACAGTTTAGTAGCGACATTCGATAGAAATAAATACAATAAACTTTTAAAAGCAAAATTAGAAAAACTAGATTATGGAATTCTACATCGCTGTAGAGATATCTTCAAAAGGAAAAAGGTAATATTACATGAATACTATGAACAAGAAAAAGCCATAGAAATAACTCAAGCTGAAGGAAATATAAGATTAGGTCTTATAAATAAAAGAACAATAGATTTAGCCCTTAGGAAAATAAAAAATGAAAAAATAAAGGAAAAAATACAATATGTTTATTTAGCAGAAATACAGATCTTAGTAAAATCCTTATTTAAGGAAGGAATAGATAGTCCGATAATATTATCATTACATGATCAAAGATTTAATGACCCTATGATAGGACATTTAGGGACAATATAAGGAAATCTATGTTATACAAAGTTAATATTTACTTGTTACCCAAGATACTGTGTACACATAAGAGATAAAAACATAAATGAAGCTTTAAGTCTTCACTTTAAATTATTAAAAAATGATTTAATAAAAAAAGGAAATAGATTAATGACTTTCCATTATTCAGCCCTATATAGTTTCTGTAATTCAAATTATGGAGAAATATATAGTGATAAGCCATTAATTAAAATAAATAAAGATTGTGAAGAAATAACCACTCTTATAGAACCTATTAAACCTGAGATTAAAATACCAATAACCTATAAGTTAAGTATTGATGATAAAAAAGAAATTATAGATTCGGAAATTAAAGAAACATCAGTTATTCCAATAAGTTTTACAGGAAAAACCCTATTCAGAGGAAACACATCAAAAAACTATTCAGTAAATAAGCAATTAATATCTAATCCAACTACTAAAGTTATGAAAATATCAGGACAATATTTCAACGGATTAAACTACATAGAAGAATCTCTTATAACTATTGATACTGGTGCAAGCCATAATCATATGAATCCAAATAAAAATAATGGATTAATAATAAAAGAAAAGGATCTAGCATATGAATATGTAGATTTTAATGGAAACAAACACGTATGTAAACAAGAAGTAAAAGTACCTATTCTCATTCAAGGAATTAGAATCATTGTAACATGTTTAATAGATTCCAATTTAAATAATGATACTGATATCCTTTTAGGAAATAGTTTTTTAGAAAGTTTAGATTATTATAAAATAGAGAAACATGGTATAACGATACAAATAAAAGAACATGAAATATTTTGCCAAAGATGTTAAAAAACACATATCTTAACTATCTTAAATATCCTCTATCAGTATATATCCAAGTCAATACTATAGAAAAAGATATTCATACATGTGCTTTAATAGATACAGGAAGTGAAATTACCCTTATGAAAACATTCTTATCTGCTAAATGGATACCATATGGTAATATCAAAATAACTGGTATTACAGGTGATAAACAACAAGTTACTCACTTGGTACACAATTATGAACTTTTATTAGGAAGTAAAAATATTTCAGTAAAACGAATATACCAATATTCTCATATGGATTGTGATATTCTTTTAGGAAATGATTTTCTTCAACAATTTCAATATTATCAACAAACTATGTTTTTAATTACATTAAAAACTCTTTGTAACCATATCCTTCGTATACCTAGAGAATTTTGCCCTTTTCGAGTTCAGCCAGCCCAGCGTAGTGATAAATATGAAAAACATTATCTAATACAAAAAGGACAGACATATAGTATATACTTAGAAACAATTAAAAAATAACTAACACAAGTATATAATGAAAACCCTTTAGCTCTATGGAAACCTAACCATCCTAAAGCCAAAATAGAATTAATGGAAAATAAAATAATTAGGGTAAAACCAATGATGTATACAATGGAAGACAAAGAAGAATTTAAGATTCAAATAAAAGAATTATTAAACCTAAATCTAATTCAACAAAGTAATAGCCCTCATAATAGTCCAGCTTTTATGGTTAGAAAAAGAGCAGAACAAGTACGAGGTAAAGCTAGAATGGTTATAAATTATAAAGAATTAAATAAATATACCAAATTTGACGGATATTTCCTACCTAATAAAGCAGTGTTAATAAATTTAGTAAAAGGAAAAAATTATTACTCTAAATTTGATTGTAAATCGGGATTTTGGCAAATAAAAATGGAAAAAGATAGTATATAATATACAGCTTTTAGTACACCTCAAGGACAATATGAATGGTTAGTAATGTCATTTGGATTAAAAAATGCACCTCAAATATTCCAAAGAAAAATGGATGATATATTTAAGGATGATAATCATATTATAGTATATGTAGATGATATATTAATAGCATCGGAAACAATAGATGAGCATAGAATACATCTAAAGGATTTTGCTAATAAATGTATAAAAGAAGGAATAGTTTTGTCAGAAAAGAAAGCATTAATAGAACATAAGAAAATAGAATTCTTAGGAATGGTCCTAGATAAAAATGGAATAAAATTACAAAGCCATATAGCTAGAAAAATAGTAGACTTTCCAGATAAATTAGAAAATAAACAACAAATACAAAAATTTTTAGGATGTTTAAATTATGCGGAAGGATTTATAGAAAATTTATCAAAAAAAAAAGTATACTCCAAAGATTATTACGAAAAAATAATACAAAATGTTGGAATGAAGAACATACACAAACAGTAAAGGAGCTTAAAAGCTATTGTAAAAATTTACCAGAATTAAGATTACCAAATGATACAGATAACTTAATTTTACAAACTGATGCTTCTGACTTATACTGGGGAGCAATACTTAAAACTGATTTAAATGAAATATACAGATATACTAGTGGAACGTTTGATAAAGCCCAAGTAAATTATCCAGTTCATGAAAAAGCACTATTGACTATTTATAAAGGAATAAAGAAGTTTTCATTATTCTTATTACAAAAGAAATTTACAGTAGAAACTGATAATACTCAAGTTAGTTCATTTATATATAAAAATTTACCTAACGAACCTCAATATAGACGGTTACATAGATGGGAGGTATATTTGTCTCATTATGATTTTAAAATTGTTCACATCAAAGGAGCTAACAATTTCTTGGCAGATTTTCTCAGTAGAAACGTAGAATTTGCAGAATAAACATGGAAAAAAGAATTGCTAATCTGGAGACAGACCTCGTAGACCTTGAAGAAGTCGTCAAAATTCTTGGCAATTTTGTAAACAATCTTCGAACCTCTATAAGACACTTAAGAGAGGAATTCGAAGAAAATAAAAAAGTAAATCCCTTAAGTGGGAATATAGTAGATTCCTTAAGTGGAAGCAGTGGTGGACCCAAACCACACGGTAAATCCATTTATGATGAGGATTACGTAGAAATCCCATCCAATAAAAAAGTGATTACAGTAAATCCCAGTAAACAGCCATCAAAAGAAAATGTCATGGCAGCTGTAAAAAGAGTAAACCTTGGTGGAATTGAAACAGTACATCTTTCCCCAAAAGAAAAAGATTATAGGAGTTTTTCTGAATATGTTTACAGTAGAATTGAATATTCAGAAAGCTGTTTTCGGAGTAATTGTAAATCTGTGTACCCCAGGGTAGTATGTATTAAGGGAGCAGACCCTGAATTTGTTAAGAAACTAGCAGATTTTGGGTACCTCGACCTTGTATACCCTGATGTAAACCTAGATGAGTTATTTTCCTTTGATCCAGTCCTTGTAAGCAAAATAAGCCAGTATGCTCAGAAGAAAAATGTATGTCTGAAGTTCTATACAATCAGTCCAGAATATGATGATGAAGTAGAATATGAAGCCATACACCTCATCAGTCTCAATACTGTAACAAATAGCTTCAACTTGGAAGTAGGCCAAAGTAGACTCAAAGAACCAATCTTCAGCAGAGATTGGGCCAGCTATAGAAGAGCAGCTGGAGTTACAGTTATCAAATCTATTGCTTCAAATCTGTATGAAAGAGGGTATAAAGTTCTCATACAACAAGACAACTTCATCCTCTGTACACCAGGCACAGGAGTTGGCAGATCAGGAGTACTCGCCAGCTTCATCAGTGACATAGACAACCATCAGATTCCATGTATGCTGACTATTGAAACTCTAATGAGTGAATGCACAGTGGTAAAAATATTAGAGATTCAAATAAAATTTGTGATTGTTGAAGAAAAATAGAAGGTGAAGACAAATGTATGATATTGAGTATAAAAAGGATTTTTTTTTTTTTTACAAACAAATTAAAACAGTTTCAATTCAAAATTAATAGGTGCAGTGAGTATACGAAGGATTTTTGAGTTTTTATGATGGATTTAATGGGATGTAAAAAATAATTTAATGAGTTCAAATAATTCTATCCTTAATCTATATCAAAGAATTGAAAAAGTTAATTTGTGCATCTCACAATTAAATTTATTATAATAACCTAATTACACACTGTTGATTTTGAATTGGAACTGTTTTAACTAACGACTACCAAAGGTTAATACAATAGAAAGTACTTCATTTTGGCTGACTCCTCCTAATTTACTAAGCATTAACCATAATGATGAAGAATATTAATAAAATTTCATGGATACAAAAGTTCTATTTCTTTGAGTTAACAAATATGCAACACAATTCAAAAGTGGCCAATGCGTTACACACCATATAAGTAAAAAAGGAAGTAGTGGAATTAATTAATTAATTTTCAACCAAAAAAATTAAGATTAACATATGATATGCTTGCATGCAAATTTATATAATTTTATCCTCAGTTTTTTGGGACATGATCAATTCTTGTTCTCTCTTATTAAATCATACTCGCACTTTAAATTGGTATTGAATTGATGGATGTCTCACATCTAATCTGATTAATTTTTCTTTTTAGAGATTTCAAATAAAAAAAAATTCTTAAAATTAATTTTCAAGACATACGGTGGGCGTTGTTACTTTCAATTCGATATAGCCGCCTACAAAGAAACCAAACGATATTTGTCAATTTGTGATGTGGGGTACAAGCAACATTCGGCAAGCTTTTACAAAGTCAATAATTAGAAAACAGAGAAATCAAATCACCGGAATTAAAAATCTAAAAAAAGTTATCTTTTTATTTGCCCGATATATTGATTGACCTTCATTCTCAATCGAAAGTTATGACAAGTAAATAAACTAACCACCACAATTGGTAAATATAAGTTCCTTCGGTTAATGAAATATCGACTTCATAACATGAGAAAAATACAAGTCAAAATTACTTTATGTGAAAAGATAAGAAACTAAATGTAAAATTCTAATTCTACTGTGATCGCTTAGGACATCTAATCATAGTTATTAAAATTTATGCATCTGTCATGTAGATCTATGTTCCTATAAATGATTGTTCTGCACATTGGGATCCAGCAATGTTGATTGTTAAAACACAAATTATTGGAATTTGGGACTCTTTAGCTAGTTGTGGTCCAAATTGACATCCAAAGGAAATGGATAGAGCAGCAACTGTAAGTGAAGCTTGCATTTCACTTGTACGATACCAACAATTACAAATGTATGCTGACTATTGTCACCATTGTCACAGTTACAAGGGCTCCGTGAGGTTTTCCTTGATGATTATTTGAGAAAATTTAATTCATTTCGGGACATTTTTAGTTTTAAAATTTGATATCCAAACAATGTCCCAACACAACCAAATGAAATTGACCATGGCTTGCTTGTGATAAAGCTTGTGGAAACACAGTGTGATCTATTACCTATAAAATATATACGTAACATTATCTTATATCTTAACGAAGCAAATTTTTACAACAAATGATGCTGATTCTTTTTAAAAAAAAAAAAAAAATATGTTGCATTTAGTATAACTCAACAATAGCTAGATATTGTGCTGCTCACATCACCTCATCAACAAAGATGCAAATAAGGCGAGAGATGGTATTAGATATAAAAATGAATTGTTTCATCAGTCTCACAAGAATAATCTTCCACGGAACAAAGTGAAACATAAAGTTGACGATCAAAATAATGTGAAGAGAAAAAAGTCCCAAAAGAGCAGGTTCTCTTTAACCATCTCTTTTTTTTTGCACCCAACCACACAACCCCCCCCAAAAAAAAAAAAAAAACCAGCCGAAAACCAAAAATGTTGGCATTTTATTTCATCCAGGAAGTCGATAAATTGGACGCTTACAATGAGCCTTTGAAATTGGCCATTGGTTTTGGTGATATGACTTGCCGAGATAATGTACTATTAAGAGCTGTGTTGGTCTTATAGTTTTATTTGTTTCGATTAGTTTGTAATGAGGGCAGTTTTATTTGTATTGTCCAAATTAACAGATCTCTTGCATGCCGAGCAACTACCGATCTGATGGGTCGATGATCAATCAACTTGATACCTGTACATGACAATTAGTAGATTTAGAAGTTGCAGACTAATTTTGATGTAGTTATTATTTTGATAAGTCATTTATTATTTTCTTTTTTCTTCAATAATGTAATTTTGATTTCATATTTTAGTTTCCATATTTTAATAGAAATTAATAAAATATTTATGTTTTGTTAGACTCTTTTTCTAGGAAAAATTGCACTGTTAATGTCATGAAAGTGCTTAATTCTACAACTATGACATTATATTGAGCAATTTTTCTAGAATTACAAGCATAATCATAATCTAATTATTTAGAAAAAGAAAATCACTTTCTTTCTATTTTTAACTTAAACTAACAAAATTTAGTTTAAGTTCTGTAAAATTATACTAAAATAATCTGCATATTCCTTAGCGTGTGGATTTGGACAAGCCAGTGGCATTTTATTAGACACAGTTTTGACCAAGTATCTTTTAGGCTAAGGTTCTGGCCATGTGACGCAATTTTATGTTTTATTACAACCTTTCATGAACCTATTAGTTTCTTCTACTCAGTACGTGGGAATCACACGAAAAATTTGACGGATGACTGAAAAATAAAGACATCAGGAGGCAAAAGAAATGAATTAAGAAATCAAAATAAATTTGGGATGATTGCCATACCTGCTCATTTGACGTCATCAGAAGATTTTGAGGTTCCAAGTGTACAGGCTTTCTCTCATCTGGCCTTCCCTATTATTGATCAGTAGGGATGCTCAGTTAAAATCAAATTTTGCAATATTTCAACATTCCTTTTCTCTTACACCAGTATAAAATTATTTTGTTTTCTGCATATTAATTTCACTAATTCTGAGAAGTTACCTGTTCAAAAGAGAAATGTACAAAGTTTACAGAGTGTAGAACTAAGAATGAGATGATAAGGTCTATAAACCAGGAACTAGAGTGGTTCATGAGGTGTGGAATCCCCCCTTATGATTTAATTGGTATTAATATGGAATATTTAGCCCATGGAGCATGTTGATGCGGATCCGGATACCCAAGTGCTTTATTATAACAGTTACATTT
Source organism: Aegle marmelos (assembly GCA_030449875.1). NCBI lineage: Eukaryota > Viridiplantae > Streptophyta > Magnoliopsida > Sapindales > Rutaceae > Aegle > Aegle marmelos. The sequence goes on along the minus strand of JASUUL010000043.1, from coordinate 84,411 downwards.
TTAATTATTCCCGCCATTTTAATTCATAATTTAGGATAAAATTACCATAATTTAATTGTTTTCATTAAAAAAAATTAATTCAGCACATAATTAAGATCAACCTCCTCGTGGGATCGACACTCGTCACCATTAATCTATTTTACAATAGATTCGTGCGCTTGCGAGTTCAATAAAATTTGCACAATACATATGTCCAAGGCTAGTATCAATAGTTACTTTCAAAGCTCCATAATTTTCCAAACCCCTTTTCCTGTATTGTTGCTCTAACACACTGCAAAACATACTCCAACTATAGAATATTTACTCAATGTATTTTAAGAGATTATGCCATTAAAGAATCAAGAATCAACAGTATCTTGGATAACAATTTACAGTGAATTTTAAGAGCATATAACATTTCTTACTTACCTTGCTAATCGGAAACTTCAGTGGCCAAATGCCAAGTATATCAGCTTTGCTTCTTCCATAGCTGAGTGAAACTCTTGTAGTTCTTGAATCCAAAATACAAGTAAGAGAAATAAGTGCATATGTTTATTTATAACGAAAATAATGATGACAAAAAATGGTTACAAATTGAATCCATAAAAGCACCTGTAATTATCATCAAAGAGTTTAACTTGAACAGTTGCTTAAAAGAATTTTCAAGTCAAGAAAATTAGACATCTCTGATCACTCTGTTCCAGTGCACAGAAGTTAAATGATGTTGCTTAAAAGAAAGAACAGAAAAGGAGTGAAAATATAAACATGAAGGAAAAAAAAGATCAGAAGGAAAATTCAGATTCAGCTTGTTCCCTGTACCTCATATAAGCAAGCTCCTCATATGTTGCTTTTCTTCATTACGACTAACTGCCTTTGTTAAAGCATCTTTAAAAGCTAGCAAATCTTATGGGGTAATACAAAGGTTTGGCTCAGTCCATTTCAGAGGAAAAAGTTGTTGAAGAAAACCTTCAAATCAGAGCTGCCAAAATATTTTCAGCAGAACCAGAAAAATAGAAGTAAAAAAATTTTTATCAGATACAGAAAAATCACAAAGAAACCTTCAAATTTTCTGCACAGCGCAAGGTCAACATCAGAAGTACTCCCACCAAATTGATTTGACCCATCAAAAACTGCACTGACAACATTTTCTAGAGCTGATTGCATGCTTCCAAAAATAGCTAAATCCTGTACTCCGGAAAATAATTGTTTTAGAAGCAGAAAAATAAGCATGAAGTTATAATTGAAAAAACTCAAGGTCCCACAGCTAGGAAATCTAATAGCCAGGCATCCATGAAGTGATAATAACCAAATTATAAGCATTAAGTTACAAGTAAACTCAATCTTCTACAGCTGGGAAATCTAATATCTCGGGACCCATGAGTGATTCAAAACAAATTATAAAGAGGCATCACAAAAATCAAGAGACTATTAATGACCGCCATAACGACTCTAATTCTCTCATTTCCTTATATCCCCGATACACTAAAAAAAATAATAAAAACAAATGTGCCACATATTGTTTTGTTTTGTTTTTTGTTTTTTTGTTTTTTTGTTTTTGTTTTTGTTTTTGTTTTTTTTTTTTTTTTGTAGGGGGGGTGGGGAGGAATGTGGAGTAGAGGAAATCCAACCTTTTGGCTCGTTTAGGATGAACAGTCCATGACACTGCTACGGGAACAAGGATCCAAAATCGTCGAAGATGACGTCTTCCCATCAACTGAATTGCCATACCGGTGACGCGGCCTTACTGCAACAGTCACAATTGCATTCCCCTGTTTCGGGTCATCTCCGTTGGGTTTGGATCCCATTTAATCCATGGCCATGTAGCTGCAAAACAAGTTGTCCTCGAGATGCTCCGAGCCCATCGAATTACCGTTCCGAAATGAGATGCATATCGTCTGGAATCCGGTACTGCCTCTCCGATTGCGATGAATGCTTGGACGGGCTACGTGCTAGTAGATTTGGGTTTGGATTTGGCGGATATTGGCTTCGCATTTCTGGAGAACTGAAAAAGAATTCATACTTGGCAATGAAGAATAGGGTCTGTGTTTTTCAATTTTTCATTTTGTCATTCTTGTCTTCTACGGTGACGTTGAGACGGGAGAGCCGTGCTTTTTTTACCGCCTTGCACTTAAAAAAATAAAAAAAGGAAAACAAAAAGAAAAAAGAAAAAATGCATATTATATAAAAAGGCAACGACTTCGTTTTAGTAAATTATAAATTTTGAAATTTTTTTGTTGTTATCTATGTCATAATTGTTATAACATTTTTTTTCAAATAAGTTAAAAGATAAAATTGATAGATTTATAATTTTATTATAACGCACGCTCATATACACACTTAAAATATATATAGAACCATAATTACTTTATATAAACGAATGCATACAAACTAATGGCATATGAGAAAATTAGATATATTAAACGATTGGGGATGTTCATGAATAAGATTTTGTGGATTAGACATCAATCTATATTTGATTTGTAACTTTGTAGATTATAAATTTTTAATTTAATCCAATCCACATAATGAAATTCAATCCAATTTTAATCTATATGTCTACAAATCAAAGGAGGATGTTACAAGGAAAAGTGGAAATCCCCACATGAATGGGTCTCTCTGGAAATTTTCCCTTTTAGGGAGAGTATATGAAGGATTTTATACCCAATTTCTCATTCAAGCGAGGAAAATAGTTGATTTTTTACTCAATTTCTTTTCTAAGGAAAAGATGGAGATGAGTTGGAATCCTCATTCCCTGCCCAACTCCCCATTTACCCTTTTTTATTTTGTATTTTTATTTTATTTTTTAAAATTATTTTTGATAATAAAATATTAAATATTAGTAAGAATAACAAATATCAACATATTTATATAAGAGTAAAAACTCATTTAGTCCCTATATTTTAAGGTTAATGCCCATTTAGTTCTTTTATTTTTTAAAAAATACCTCAAAACACCTTCGGCGTCACCTCAATTACTATAATTCTAGATTCATGAATGTAAAAATATACTTTTCTTTTTAAAATTTAAAATTAAAAAGACTATTACAATAGCCTATATTCATAGTGGTCAAATTGTATTTTAATGTTAATATTCTTCAAAACCCTAGCTTTAAGACCTTAAACTACTAGGTTCTTTTAAATTTCTTAACAATTTTTCTAACTATAAAATTTTTTCTATTGGAAATGCAGTTTTGTAGTAGATGTCAAAATCAATAGCGAAGGAAATTGGCTTCATTTCCCAATTAGGCACTATCAAACTTATCAGTGACTTCATTTCCCAATTGCCACTATATTTTTCTTTTAGCAGTACAACAAACAAGGTTTAAATATGAGAACTTTGAATGATGAAAAGCGCAACCTCGTGTTGAAATTTGTCAAAAAATGTATGCAAACTCGCAAGTGTGCAAATGGTGGTAATTTAATTATTTTCTTTATATTTTTTTAAGAGGAATATTGTAAAAGTAAACTAAAAGAAATAAAAAGTAACAGTAGGGACTAAATGGGCTTTTAAGATATCTTAAGATATTTTTGAAAACAAAGAGACTAAATAAATACTAACCTTAAAATATAAAAACTAAATAGGCTTTTATCCTTTATACAAATAGACTATGAAACTTTTAGACTTTGTTAACTAGTTGTGTCCTAAATAACAATCCGATCAGGTCTTATTCAAAAAGACTTAGCCCAAAATTTTTGTTTCAAACATTTATTGAATGAAAAAAAGAAAGAAAAACTAAAGCCAATGCTAAAACTATAACATCTAGACTTTATTAAGATATATCGTCAAACTTCAAGTTTATCAATTTTTTTTTTGCTTTAATATGATTAAATTAAATTTGGAAACTAAAAACGTATTGATTATTTAAAGAATATTCAGGGATTCTCAGTATTATTTGAGGAGGAGATAGGGATTCCTTTAAACAATTTTGACGGGACAGTGACATATGTAAAATATCAGGTATGAATATGAGGATGTTAATTCTCATCCCCTCCTGTTAACAATTGATTTGTGGATTAAAAAATTTTAATTATGTCCAATCAACAAAAGAATGAAATAAAAAAATCCAATACAAAACTAATTTTATTTATAATGTGGTGTTAGTGGAACAACATTTCAACTTATTAATTTATTAGTAATAATAATACCAAGTTTTTAAGTTTGATTTTTTAATTAAATAAATAATTTTATTTTTATACAAATTAATGTGTTCTAAGTTCATTGGTTCAATGAATAAAAAAATCATTTATAATTTACTGATCAATCATGCATTTTTATTTAAATTGAAAACTAGTGAATCTAAAGGCCCAGATGATTTAATTTTGTATATATTTAATAAAGTAAAAATAGAACCAGCATGATAGCTAGTCGCAGTTCAACTAGTGTTTGAAGGCATTTTGCTTCTATAATTTTTGAAATTTGAATAATAATAAGTTTAAAGTTGGTATTCAATAGGTAAGGCTTCTCATCGCTGAAATTTTGTTTTTTTTTAAAAAAAACAATCCCACATAAAGGAATACAAATTGTAGGACCATTCAAAAGATCCTAGACTAAGAGGAGATTTTGTAATTAGCTTTGCAGCAGTTTGCAAGGTAAAAATAAAATAAAATAAAAGAAAGTACCATAGACAGTAACCACAAAATTAAACTCTATTATTTGTTAAAGTAGGATTTATTTAGTAATGGCACTGCTTATATATAATAGCTAACATTCTATAATAGTAATGGTAGACTGTGCTACTTTTTTGGAAAGAAAAAAGAAAGGAATTGGCAACGGTCACTTTTGGATATATATATATATATATATTTGCCCCGTTTTCCTTTGTTTACTTGCTCTGCCCAACTTGTGATGTCTTCATTATTTGTCTTTTTTCCCACCTTTTTTTAACGTCTCAAACTTAACAAATATTTTACCGATTACTTTGTCAAAATCATAAATTTGTATTTCATTCGATTGCATTGCTTTCAAATACTTGAGTTTTCACAAACTAAACTAAATGAAAGTTGCTCCTGAAGCAAATCTCTTTTAAAAAAAAAGTCTCTTTTTCTATAAGACTCTCTTATCATATAAATTAATATTTACCTAATTTAAAACTAGGTTTATATTGTATGTATTTATAACTTTTGCGGAATATGTCCTTATTGTTGTTCTTGTAATTGATTTTGACTTATCTCATCTCTAATATTTTTTAGCATACAACAATCAAATCTCTTTTTGATCTTCTCTAGATTCTTTGGTCAAAATTAATTGAACTTCTAATTAATATGTAGTTTCAAAATGATTAGAGAAATGATAAAATGAACTCGAGGCATTGTATCTATATCTATTAATTTTAATTGTCATTTTTTTCAACTAATATTAAATTCTTATAGATCATTTTATTGCCAAATACTTTTCCTAAATACATATGTCATTAATACATTATCAATATTTATTATCTATCATAATTCATCACATGCCACATCGATATCATTTCTCATTTCGCACAACTCTTTATTTATATGATAAACTAAGTCAAATCAATTATATATATCTAGTGCATGAAATTACATACAATTATGAACTCAATATTTCTAATTCCATGTCATGAAAATCGATAGATGATCAAAGGTCGATGTAATGCTGCATGTTGATTGGTACCATCCACGCCAGTCGGATTCGTGTAGTCATGTAGACATATTTTTGCTGTTACTGTAGCCATTGCACAAACAATTAAATTGATCAATTATTTCCTCTCTTCTGTTTATTTGATCTGCTTAACTTGTAGTGGCTTTCTCATTTGATCTATGCTCCAAGCCATGTCCTGTTAGTCAGACACACGCACGCATGTGCGAGGCTTGCTCATTTCTTGCATCGACTGAAATTACTTATTTTTATTTCTGACCTTTGGTCTCCGCCAACAAGCACTACGCTGCCGACATGGTCGCCACGGTCCTCACCGGCATCTTCCAGAGCTCCGTCTCTGTCACGGTGCTCTCCTAACGGCACTGTCATTCTAAAACTCGCTTGTATTCTCTCTGTTTTGATCTTTTTCTTAGAATGGGTTGTGGTTGCACTTTCATTCTTGTTGATGTACCCTGCTTTTGTTGATGGAAGTGACAGTGGAGACGCCGATGCCCGTAGGTTTCAGAAGTAGTCAACCTCACCCACATCCGAACCGATCCAAATCCGAATTTATCCAAACTATCCATTTGATCCAAACTATTTCGAATCGGATTGGATCAGATTTGATATTTGGATTGAAATAGGATGGATTTTTTTTAAATCTAAATTATTTCTGACTGGAATTTCACTCTTATTTCTGATGTATCTCTACCAAAAATCTTGCAGTATTAAAAAAAAAGATAAAAACTAAAAAATTGATACAACAAAGCCCGAATTAAAGACTATAGTCTACGATGATGCCGAGGAGTGATGGGTCTGTGAAGATGTGGCTTGCCGACCTTCACAATTTGGCTTTTGACGTTGAAGAGTTCTTTGGGAGAATTATCATCTTTAGCATTGAAAAACAAAAGCGTACAGTAATCTTACGACTGTTGATATACAGCATCTAACTCTAAAAAATTTCTCAAAAAAATTAATATTCAAATAAAACATAATAGATTCTAACTCAAAGTAAATTAATACCACAAACGTGATCATATTTTTTCAAAATTATGAATATTTTTGTAAATTAATAATCTATTAATTCATTGATTAATTAATATTCGTTAAATTTTAATAATTTTTTTTCACAGTCCTAGAGCTATTAATTTATCGAGATTTTATTACCTGGGAAACAATGCAATTTATGACAATATATTGTTGCAATGGTGGATTAACAAAATTTCTAGCAATTCTCTTTTCATAAATAACAACCATTTGATTCGGATGACATTACCACGTAAATGTTGAATTTTTTTAATTACTGTATATGAATTTTTTTAAAGAAAAATACATTTTGTGACAATTTAAATAGTATTTTTGTTAAGTTAGATTATGCATCAATATAAAATAAGGTTGAAATTTATGAGTATTAATATGAAAGAAGTGATGAAGTTAGCCCAGTATTAGCATCGGCTGAATGTCACCTCTGAATGTTAACTAAGCAGAGCTGTATTTTGCCATCTGTTAGTCAATTTGTCTAATCTAGCTTAATCCAAGCACATACAATTTGCGTGTGTAGAGGGATCTGGATATCAGTATGAACAGGCTTGTAAAAATCAGATTCAACATAACGAAAAATATCTTGAGCTCATCAAATTCCTTTCTCAAGTCAATATTTTCCTTTCAACTTTCTCATCAAACAACATCATTCTGTAAATTAAGCTTTGATTATTTGGTTGGACGTCAATCCCGCTAATCCCTTTTTTATACTTCAACTAATTAACCTCCTAATAAATTCCCAATTGGCTTCGATTGTCCTTAAAATAATATTAATCCTGCCGGCCAACGTCAAGATTCTCTGGTTTGGGACTGGATGCTTTGAATTTTTTTAACTCCAACTTGCTCTTAAAATAGTGGTGCAACTTTTTGACTCGAAAGTAACAAGGCGTCAGGATCCAGTTCCCATTTCAATTAGAAAGAAATCGATACACTACCCTTGCACTGCGTGGGCCTTAAGAAACTGACGGTCTGACAGTTACTCAAAAAAAAGAAAATTTTGATCGGTCGAATTCAAAAACAGAAAAAAAAAAAGAAAAAAATCTTGCTGGGTTGATGAATTAATAGTTTTTGTTGGTAGAAATAATAAATTAAATCTTTTTTTTTTCAACAAAATACCATATCACATTTCATTTCTCCAAATTGTATCACTACCAAGGCAAGAATCTTGCATCGTAAAAGAATAAAACAAGACAAATACCTAAATAATTGATGTAGTAAAGCCCAAAAGTCTCTAAATGACTTGAGTTTATAAAAAACACAAAAATAATTGCGTTGTTTTATTTTCGTGTTACGGTTATTTCAATTGTGTTTATTTGTTTGTTAACATATTAATCGTGATATTATTTTATTATTTATATATATATATATATATAATAACTAAGTCGATTTATCTTCAGCTAAAACTTTGTTATATTTATTTTGATGCGACACGAAATAAGCTCTTGCCCCTTATTTTTGTATCGGCAAGAAGCTATAGTCGTTTGGTGTCTCAGTAATTGACAGTTCAATACTGTTGAGGACAGAGATGGCTGATCTAGAAAACCCGCTCATCTCAGTTGATTTGGCCTTTTCACCATCCCTCTGAAGAACATTTATCAAAGAGCAATTTCATTAGCTAATTTGCTTCAATGAACAATTTTACTGGTAAAAATGAACATCTTAGTCGTAATGAGTGAGTTTCGGTGATTGTTGTGACGTAATATGAAACTTTCAATCAAGCTGCTCTGTTTTCAGTGATAGAATCATAGAGACAAATGGGATTAGTGCACAGGCGTTGGCTAGATATAACTAAAGTACTAAGATTATATTCCCCTCCTAGTCAAGAACTCATTTTCAGTTTCTCGTGTCAATTTCTTTTTCAATATATCTAATGGCAATCTCATGAGCTCAATGTTAATTTTACTGTATTTTCCACCTTTGTGATATTTTATTAAACCAACACCAACACAAAAGAAAATTTGACAAAAGTACAACCAAGATTATCATCATCTGAATTTTGGATACCAAACATCATATACAAATCAGCAATCCCAAACTAACTAAAGGATTAGGATACTCATTAGATAGAAATTCATATTACAGTTTGTCCAACAACTATCAAGAGAAACACCATAAAAGCAGAGCACATAGCTATTCACATAAAAACAGATCATATCTTCTCTCCAGCAGCTGAATCTTCCGACGAGCTCAATGATAACACAATACACAATTCGATGGATGGTGGATGATTGGGAAGTCTAACTTTGTACTTATAATATGATCTTTTCATCAGACTTTTTCAAAGATCGTTTTGTAATTAATTTCACAAACTGAGTGTCTATAAATGCTAGAGTGTTCAATTATTTGTTGATCTAGTGCTCTACTTATACACAACTAAAAGTCAATTTGCTTCTTTGACTAATAAGAACTGCCACTCTGAACTAAGGGCCAGTGAGATAAGGATTACTGCTAAAATGTGAGTTCTCTGTTCTGTCCCGCATTTTCCATACCATCAATTGTTCGAGCTTATAAACGAAGACATTAAAACAAGGATTCTGTTCTAGCTACTGTTTTTCACTTTGGAGTTGGGATTGATGTTCAGCTTTATCTTTTAGGGCCTGTTACATCACACACACACACACACACACACACATATTGTATGTGACCAAGCTACTTAGTGGGGATGGCTATAAAATAGACGTAAAAATGGATGGCCATCTTATTCTCCATGACTACAGCAAAATTAAATATGAAACTCCAATACCGTCAATTCTGCGTTTTAATTTGAAGTTGAAGTATAATGAAACAAGAGGCTCACGTGATTTAATTATTAAGTAAAAGTGAAACTTGCATTGTAGCTAGACATAATTTAACCGGCTATGAATGCACTTTGTTCCTGCAGTACTTTCTAAAATTGAATTTTAATAAAATTCAAAGTTGTTGGTATTCAATCAATAAGATTTCTCATCCCTGAAATTTGATTTCTTTTTTTCTAAAAAAACCAATATCACCGAAAGGAGTACAAATTGCTGGACCATTGCAAAGATTATAGCGTAAGAGTAAATTTTATATTTAGCATCATTTTATTGCCAACTAGTTTTTAGTAAATACATATTTCATTATTACATGATCAATGTTTGTTGTCTTTCATTGCTTATCACATGCCACATCGATATTATTTTCCATTACTCTTTCTTTATGCGTTAAACTAACTCAAATCAATTAAATTGATCAGTTATTTCCTCTGTTTATTTGGTCTGCTTAACTTGTAGTTGCAAGTCTTCCCACAAGTGGGAAGACTTGCAACATCTTACGTCGTATGTTGCTTGACCCTTGACACTTAATTACTAAGCTTTTTCATGTTGCTTACCAAGTGGTGGTGATGGGTGAATTGCCAAATTATTAGTCATTGATCGATGAAGTAAAAACGCGTGATTTCTACAAGGCTTGCTGGGCCATCACAAACTCATTCTGCTTAATTATCCATTTTCTCACCTGTTCAACTTTCCCATTCCGCTTTCCATAATCCATAATTCTGCTCCTTTCTTTCTTTGCCCCCAAAAAAAAAAAATTCAATCTCTAATTTATTTTAGTTAATTTTTCTTTTCAAAGATTTCAAGTAAAAGATTCTTAAAATTAATTTTCGATGGTAGGTGTTGTTACTTTCAATTCGTGATGGCTGCGCCTATAAGGAAACCAACCGATATTGCCAATTTGTGGCATATGATGACATTCAGTAAGTTTTTATTGCCTCTTTAACAATGTCAATAACCCAAACAAAGTGAAATCAAACAAATCCTAGGAATTAAAATCTTGAATAAAATATCTTTTTTTATCGATTAATTGATATTCATTAAATTTTTCTAATTTTTTTCATTCTCTTTTTTTATCGATTAATTGATGTTCATTAAATTTTTATAAACGTTTTCATGGTCTTGGAGCAATTAATTTATCAAGATTTTATTATATTTGTTATATGGGAAACAATGCAATCTATAACAATATATTGTTGCAAGGGTGGATTAACAAAATTTTTAGCAATTCTCTTTTCATAAATAACAACCAAGTCATCTCGTTAACATGAACCATGTAAATGTTAACGGCACATTATATATATATTTTTTAAAAAAGTAGTTATTCCAATTATTAATCGAAGGAAAATTCAAAGAAGAAAATTAAAGGAAAAGAGCCATAGGTGTTCTATTGGGAATGACCATTTGCAATTTTTTTCTATCCTGCCACAATTTCGTTTCTTCTCTGAACATTTAATATTTGAATGAATGCATTCGTAAATCCATATACTTATTTCATGTTGATAATTACATTTGCCCACGACTGAAAAATAATATATGCTTTAGATTGACTGCCGATGGCGGTCGTTATTTCTAGAACTAGTCAAGCATTACAGAGAGGAAAGCAAAAAAATCACAAAACCAATTAGATGCAATAGGCTCAAATGGTAGCTAAACACCAGGTTATTTCAATTGTGTTTATTTGTTTGTTAACATATTAATCGTGATATTATTTTATTAAATATATATATTTAATAACTAAGTCGATTTATCTTCAGCTAAAACTTTGTTATATTTATTTTGATGCGACACTAAATAAGCTCTTGCCCCATATTTTGCACAAACAGTTAATATATTCTCTATGACTTGTTGCTGTAAAGTAAGCCAGTCAGCTTGATCGTTGGACCAGAAATTTGGCAGCAGAAACATAGTCCCCATTGGATATATTCACTTCCCAAGCAGCTGTAAAAGTGAAACTTGCATTGTAGCTAGACATAGTTTAACTGACTATGCACTTTGTTCCTGCTTGTGCTTTCTAAGATTGAATTTTAATAAAATTTAAAGTCGTTGATATTCAACAATTGAATTTCTAATTAACATGTAGTTACAAAATGGTTAGCGTGATTAAGTAAACTCGAAGCATTGGATATGTATCTATTAATTTTGATTGTCAATTTATTTTCTTGCAACTAATATTAAATTTTTATAGCATTGTTTTATTGCCAATTATTTTTCAGTAAATACATATTTCATTATTACATGATCAATATTTGTTGTCTTTCATTACTCATCACATGCCACATCGACATCATTCCCCATTACTCTTTCTTTATGCATTAAAATAACTTAAATCAATAATATCTTTCTTGTTTATTACATAAAATTATGTTATGAAATCGATGCTTCTAATGTCATACCGTCAAAATTGATTGATGAACAAATGTTAATGTAATGCTGCATGGTGATAGTACAACGCCAGTCGAATTAATGTAGTCATGAAGACATTTTTCCCACTGTTGCTGTGACCATTGCACAAAGAATTAAATTGATCAGTTATTTCCTCTGTTTATCTAGTCTGCTTAACTTGTGGTGGCATTCTTATTTGTCTATGTTCCCAATATTGATAAAAAGGATCACTAAATATTTTTCTTTTGGTAAAGATTGGAAATCATAAATAAAATAAAATTTTAAGTGGGTCTAATTGCTAACCGAATCACGATCAATATTATTGTGATATTAGGATTTCAAATATCGAACTGCTTATGTATTTTTAAGAAAAACCTCTGTGTTGCTTTAAGTTCGTCTTGTAATTATTGTTGCCTCTGGCAAATTTAACTATTTATTGTGGATCACATGTCATTTGATAAACAACTATCAAATGCTAGGGTTCAGCAATGTCACGACATTATAATATAAAGTAATAATAATATAAAATAGTACCAATATGTAGTGGGTAATGCTCTCAAAATCACAGATTTTTATTTTTTCTTTTTTTTAAAAATAAATATTATTTTATGGACTGCGTGCTCCCATGTTTTACCCATGGAATTGAATCATTGCCCTTAATCTAAATTACTGGTGGTTGGAATTATTTTTTTTTTTTAGTTTTTTGTTTAGAGTGATTTCAATTCTGTCTATTTTTTAGATAGCATGTTAGATGAATACAGTAAAATATTTCTAAAAAGAACGTTTTAGGAGTTTAAAAAAAGAAATAGAGACACAGAAAAAAAAAAAAACATTTTGATTCACACCTATGAATTATGAATGTGTTAATTGCTAAATTACGAATGGATGGTGGGCTTACCCAATGATGGTGATTGGTGAATTGCCAAATTAGTAATCGTTGGTCAATGAAGTAAAAATGCGTGATTTGTATTAATCTTAATTGACTTTTTATCTACAATTAAATTAAACTTCAGTCGTTGATCATTATCTTCTGTGCATGATTTGTTTTGTTAATTGTCAAGCGATTACTTCAATTTATATATCTGATGTTAAATACCAGAAGCAAGACCTCTTAAAAAATCTTCCCTAGAAAAAATTAATAGACAAATAAAATATAGAGAAATTATCATTGTACTACCTATGTTTTGTCTTATGTTCATCTAACTATTATAAAATTTTAATATATTCTTTATACTACTTTTTTTTAATTTATATCAATTAGTCATTTTATGCTAACATCGTTAAATAATTTAAATAACTTGATGATTATATCCATAACTAAATTAAAAGATCATTTTATCTTATAAAAGCATTGAAATGTATTATAATTGTAAAAATATCCCTAAATTTAATAAAAAATAAATCACTAAGAGAGGTGCTCAATTGATTTTTATTAAATTTAAATTTTGCAAAATTTTAATTAGAAATGAATGAATTTATTTGTTTGTTAAAAATTATAATTTTGCAAAATTTTATTAGAATAACTGAATTTATTTATCACAAATAAATCCCAAACTTTTAATAATTCATGAGATTTTTATTAAATCCCAAAAATTTTCAATTATTTTTATAATTACAAATTTTATTAAAAATAAAAATTCTAATTTTGAGATTTTTATTAAATTTAGAGATATTTTTATAATTATAATTTTTTAAATTTTTTATAAAATAAAATATTTTTTAATTTATTTAAGAACAAAATTATTATTTCGTTCAAATTATTTAACGGTGTTAGTGCAGAAGTGCCTAATTGGCTTGCTTTAAAAGTTTCTTGACTTCAACAACTAATAAAGTACTTTATTTTTACTGACCCGTATTTCCACATTTGTTAAGTCATTAACCATAATGATGAAGAGTATTAAATAAAGTTTAATTGATACAAAAATTTTATTTCTTTAAATTAACGGATATACAGTGTATTTCAGAAGTTGCTAATATCATACTGAACAAAAATTAAAAGACAAAAAAAAAAGTAGTGAGATTAACTTTTCTTCTCAAATATTTCAAGTAAAAAAGCTTCTCTTTGCTGGACACTGATATTTTTTTTTTTCCCGCCAGTTATTCAATGATACTTCGTCCACCCATGTCCAGTTCGTCGAGCAAACAAAGCGCAAGTGTGTGAAGCTTGCTATATTATTGATGTGGTGGGGGCAGCTTGTCGCCTTTGCTTTTTTTCCTGTAATAAAGTTAAGTTTGCTAAATTATTAGTGGCGGGACTTTTTTTTATTTTCACATTAGAGTAATTTCAGTCGTGTCTATATCTTTGAGAATATTTATTTAATAAATGAGATAATTTTATTAAGCATATGTATATTTAATTGTTTTGTTATTTTATTAAGTATATATATTTTAATAAATGAGTCGAACTTAGGTTCAGTTAATATTTTATTATAATTTATTTTGACACGAGAGTAATATAATATGATGGTTTAAATTACTATTGTGATTATAAAAAATTGTAGTATATTTTTAAGTCTTCGTTTTAACAAGAAATTTAATTCAATAAATAAAGTAATTATACGGCAGAGAGAGAGAAAGAAACGTTTTTGATTTGTAAAGCGAAGGTTCGTAGTAGGTACATTCCAGTTTCCTCTTATTCAGCATTTACCCGGACACTGGATTAATGGGCGGTGGGCTCTCTTTTTATTTTCACTCAACTGTTGAATAAACAGCAAGTGGAATACTTTGTTACATGAATTTTGCTTGACCCCTTCACACTTACTGTTCAATTTTCTCATTTTGCTTCCCAAAACTAAAAAGTTCTGTTTCTTACGTTGCATTAAAAAAAAAAAAAGAAGAAAAAATGTCGATCATCGGAGAGGCAATCCTGACGGCGTCTGTTGAGTTGCTGGTCAATAAGTTAGCTTCAGAGGGGATTCTGTTTTTTGCACGCCAAGAGCAAATCCAAGCCGATCTAGAAAAGTGGGAGAATATGTTGGGAGTGATGAAGGCGGTGCTTGCTGATGCTGAGGAGAAGAAGAGGGCGGCTCCGTCTGTGAAGTTGTGGCTTGGCAAGATTCAGAACTTGGCTCTTGATGTTGAGGACCTGTTGGATGAGTTTCAAACTGAGGCTTTCCGGAGGCAGTTGCTGCTTGGAGATGGAGATCCAGCTGCCGCTCATGATCAACCCAGTAGCAGTCGGACAAGAACAAGTAAGTTTCGGAAGCTCATTCCTACTTGCTGCACCACTTGCACTCCACAATCGATTCAGTTCGATTATGTCTTGATGTCCAAAATCAAAGAGATCAACGGCAGATTTCAAGAAATTGTGACACAGAAAGACTTGCTGGATTTGAAAGAAAGTTCAGGTGGGGGGTCCACAAAAGCCGGTCAACGGCCGGAGACAACCTCTTTAGTGACCGAAGCCAAAGTATATGGCAGGGAAACAGAAAAGAAGAAAATTGTTGAATTGTTGTTGAGGGATGATTTAAGCGATGATGGTGGTTTCTCTGTTATTCCTATTATAGGTATGGGTGGGCTGGGCAAAACCACTCTCGCTCAACTTGTCTATAATGGAGGTCGAGTGAAGGATCATTTTGATCTCAAGGCGTGGACGTGTGTCTCGGATGATTTTGATGTTATCAGGCTAACAAAAACAATTCTAAGATCCATTACTAAGCAGACTGTTGATCATAGTGATTTAAATTTGCTTCAAGAGGAGCTGAAGAAGCAGTTGTCTCAAAAGAAATTTTTGCTTGTTTTGGATGACGTTTGGAATGAGAATTACAATGATTGGCTTGACATGAGCCGTCCGTTTGAAGCTGGCGCACCGGGAAGTAAGATTATTGTCACTACTCGCAGTCAAGAGGTTGCAGAAATCATGGGTGCTGTTCCAGGTTGTCAACTAAAAAAGTTGTCAGATGATGATTGTCTGGCTATATTCGCTCAACACTCTTTGGGGACGAGAGATTTGAGTTCACATAAGTTATTGGAGGAAATTGGCAAGAAGATAGTGAGCAAGTGCGATGGCTTGCCCTTGGCAGCGCAAACACTTGGAGGACTGTTACGTGGAAAACATGACCGGCGTGAGTGGGAAGGTTTGCTCAGAAGCAAGATATGGGAATTGCCAGAGGAGAAATGCCGCATTATACCAGCCCTTGCAGTGAGCTATTATTATCTTCCTCCAACTTTGAAACAATGCTTTGCATACTGCTCCTTGTTTCCAAAGGATTATGAATTTGAAGAGGAGGAGGTAATTTTATTATGGTGTGCTTCGGGTTTCCTGGATCACAAAGAGAGTGAGAATCCTAGTGAAGATTTAGGTCGTGATTTCTTTAAGGAGCTACGTGCAAGATCTTTCTTCCAGCAATCAAGCAATGATGCATCACGATTTGTGATGCACGATCTTATCAACGACCTTGCTCAGTGGGCCGCTGGGGAAATGTGCTTCAGAATGGAGTATACCTCAGAGGTTAATAAGCAACAAAGTTTTTCCAGAGATCTTCGCCATCTGTCGTACATTCGTGGAGATTGCGATGGTGTTAAAAGGTTTGAGGTCTTGCACGATATCCAGCATTTGCGAACTTTTTTGCCAGTAATGTTGTCAAACAGTGAGCGTGGGTACTTGGCTTGTAGCATTCTTCCTAAGTTGTTCAAACTCCAACGCCTGAGGGTCTTCTCTTTGCGTGGATATCACATCTCTGAGCTGCCAGATTCAATTGGTGATTTGAGGTACTTAAGGTACCTTAACCTATCTGGAACTGAGATTAGAACTCCGCCCGAATCGGTCAGCAAGCTTTACAATTTGCACACTCTTTTGTTGGAAGATTGTTATCGGCTGAAGAGGTTGTGTGCAGACATGAGAAACCTCACCAAATTGCATTATCTTAAAAATTCAAATACGGATTTATTGGAGGAAATGCCACTGGGAATTGGTAAGCTGACTTGCCTTCAGACTTTGTGTAATTTTGCTGTGGGAAAAGACAGTGGCTCCGGTTTACGAGAGCTAAAGTCGTTGACGCATCTTAGGGGGACACTTACAATTTCAAATTTGGAGAATGTAAAGCACATTGTTGATGCAGCCGAGGCTCAATTGGATAGAAAGGAGAATCTTAAAGAATTATGGCTTCGATGGACTCGCAGTACTAATGGTTCATCTTCGAAGGAAGCAAAAGCTGAAGAGGGCGTGCTGGACATGCTAAAACCTCATAAAAATCTGGAGCAATTTTGTATAAAAGGCTATGGAGGCACAAAATTTCCAACTTGGTTAGGAGATTCCTCATTCTCAAATTTAGTGACCCTAAAATTTGAAGAATGTAGTATGTGTACTACCTTGCCATCAGTCGGGCAACTGCCCTCTCTAAAGCAACTTGCAGTGCGTGGGTTGAGTGGAGTAAAGAGATTGGGTTCAGAGTTCTATGGGGATGATTCTCCAATTCCTTTTCAATGCTTGGAGACTCTTCGTTTTGAAAACTTGCAAGACTTGCAAGAATGGGAGAAGTGGAGGCCTCATGGATCTAGTCAGGGAGTTGAAGGTTTTCCTAAATTGAGGGAGCTTCACATTTTAAGATGTTCTAAGCTGCAAGGGACATTTCCGGAGCACCTTCCTGCATTGGAGACGCTTGTAATTCAAGAATGTGAAGAATTGTTAGTTTCAGTTAGGAGTCTTCCAGCTCTTTGCAAATTGAAAATTGATGGATGTAAAGAGATTGTGTGGAGAAGTGAAACTGATCATATCGGATCTCAGAATTCAGTGGTTTGTAGAGATGCATCAAATCAAGTGTTTCTCGCAGGGCCATTGAAGCCGCGACTACCAAAATTGGAAGATTTGAAGATATATGTTATAAATGAAACATATATATGGAAGGGTCATGACAGATTACTGCAAGACATTTGCTCTCTCAAAAGACTGGAGATTACAGGCTGTCCCAAACTTCAATCCTTGGTGGCGGAGGAAGAGAAAGACCAACAGCAGCCGCTCTGCGAGTCGTCATGCAGACTTGAATATCTAGCATTGAGCTACTGCGAAGGCCTTGTGAAGCTGCCACAATCATCGCTGAGCCTCAGTTCCTTGAGAGGGATATGCATCAGGCACTGCAGTTCCCTTGTTGCCTTTCCTGAGGTTGCTCTGCCTTCCAAGTTGAGGAAAATTACGATTGAAGGCTGTGGTGCACTGAAATCGTTACCGGAGGCATGGATGTGCGACACCGGTTCATCTCTCGAGATGTTGAGTATTCGGGGTTGCCGTTCCTTGACATATGTTTCTGAAGTCCGGCTACCACAGAGCCTTAAGAGGTTGTACATCCGGTATTGTGATAATATAAGGACTTTGACAGTGGAAGAGGGCATCCAGAGCAGCAGCAGCAGCAGCAGAAGGTACACCTCCTCATCTCTTCTTGAGAAATTAGTAATTTGGTATTGTCCTTCTCTGACATGTGTATTTTCAAAAAACGAGTTACCTGCCACGCTTGAGTCCCTTGAAGTTGGCAATCTACCTCAGTCTCTTAAGTTGCTTCAAGTTGTCAGTTGTTCAAAGCTGGAGTCAATAACAGAAAGGTTGGACGACAACGCATCTCTTGAAATAATCTACATTGAGTCATGTGAAAACATGAAAATTTTACCGAGGGGTTTACATAATCTCCGCCAGCTTCAAGCGATTAGTATTTGCAGCTGTGGAAATCTGGAGTCCTTTCCCGAAGGGGGATTGCCTTGTGCGAAACTCGCGAGGCTGGAGATATCTGATTGTAAGAGACTAGAGGCCTTACCCAAGGGATTGCACAATCTGACCTCTCTTCAAGAATTAAACATAGGAGGTGAGCTTCCAAGCCTTGAAGAAGGAGACGGCCTTCCCACGGACCTTCATTATCTTAGGATTTATGATAATACGAAGCTTTGGAAGTCAGTGATCGAGTGGGGCCGGGGATTTCACAGATTCTCCTCTCTGCGTGAACTCACAATCGAAGGATGTGATGACGACATGGTGTCGTTTCCACCAGAGGCAGAGGACGTAAGATTGGGGACCACGCTTCCTCTTCTTCCTGCCTCCCTAAGGTCTCTGGAGATTGACAATTTTCCAAATCTGGAACGCCTATCTTCTTCAATTGTTGATCTTCAAAACCTCACTGATTTGCGACTCCGTAATTGTCCCAAGCTCAAATACATTCCGGAGAAGGGCCTGCCTTCCTCACTTTTGTTTTTATGGATCTACTTTTGTCCGTTGATGGAAGAGAAGTGCAGAAAGGATGGAGGACAATATTGGGACTTGTTAACCCACATACCTTGTGTTGAAATAGATGGTGAAGGGGAGGTTGTTTATTACTTAACAGAACAGAACAGAGGACGCCTAGGCTGAAATATTTTATTGTTATTGTTATTTTATTTTATTTTCAATCGAGTGCCATTGTTAACGTAATTTTAAAATTTAAATCTCAATTAAAAATTATTTTAAATTAATACGGTTCCGTGTTGGTGAGTTTTATCATGTAAATCGGTTTTCGAAATAAAAAAGAAAAATATTTAGCGGCGGGGACCGTGGTAATTCGTGGTAATTCATTAATCAAGTAATTTCTTATGCCTATCTCGTTCTTATTCTCAGCTATTGAAACTTTATTTTGTTTCCCCCTCTGTTGTACGTATGGTTACATAAATATATATATAATATTTCTCTTTATCAGACTTTGGCAGAAATTATTTTAAAAACTTTACGTGTTGGACATATAAATGAAAAATAGCATAGATTGGAAATCATTAATAAAAATGAAAATCGAATTATTGTGATGGGGCTTGTTAGATTAGCATTATTTTGTCTTACGTCTAACCTGACTTGTGAATTGTTGTTTCCTCACTTTTTGCGATTATATATTTTACCCGCTGAACAAATAAATATTCGAGTGCTCTTTATTAAAATAGTATGATTGGACACGGTTAATATAATGAAAATTAAATTATTATATATTAAATTTGCTAGATTAACTTTGTTTAATCTATGTATAATTTAATTTTATAAATTATTAATATGATAATTATTTTAAATATTTATATTTGAAAGTTATTCACATTTTGAATCTGTGTCATGGAATTGAAATTATTTTGAATAAATTAAATTTGATTAATTAATAATAAACCGACTATAATTTATTAAAAATTAATTTTGGTACATGCACACCATTATCAAATCGCATAATAATAAAAATAAAAAAAATTAAAAGAGAGAACAAATATGTCACGACTAAAGTCAATAAAATATTAAAAAATTAAAAACAAACTAAGTAAAAACACTTTAAATTTATCGGATTATACTTCAATTTTAATGACTTTAACACCTTCATCGGAAGAATTACCAGCTTCAACAGTATTATAATATTCTTTTGATGATGTTGTACAGTAAAACAATTTTCAATTACTAATTAAACGCGTAAGAACTAAATTATATTATAAAGTTATTTACACTCCTTAAATTAATACACTGTGATTGAATTTTTAAATTAATTATTTATATATAACTGCTATTAATATTTATAAATATAATTTATCAATTATATAATATTTAAATTCATCAAAATTATTACAATTTTAATAAATCTTTATATTAACACATTCAAATGATATGAATTAAAATATGATAATTTCTTTCTTTTTTTCCTTCAAATGCATAATATAATATGTCCAAAAAAACTTTTTCTTTTTTCTTTTTATTAACAATAAACCGAACGTATTAATTTCTTTTACAAATTTAAGACTCAAATTTATAAAAAAAACACTTTATTATTGTCAATCCCTACAAACTATCTTTAAAAATCATCAAAATACAATAAATAAAACGTTCAAAGAGAAACAACACACGATAAAACCAAGAAAAAATCATAAACAAACAGCACACCAAACAAAGCAAAGCAAACACTTTTTTATTTATTCAATTACATTTGAGCTTTGGCGGCCTTAATATCTTCACCCGAATAATTTCCAAATTCTTCATCAATGTTAATAACCTTAGGCTGCCTCTTCTTCTCCTCAGCAAGCTTTGGCACTGTGATCCTCAGAACACCATTTTCCAAATGAGCCCTAACATGTTGCAAGTCAGCACTCATCGGTATCCTGAACTGCCTCCAAAACTTGCCAAATGTTCTCTCAGCTCTGTGCCATTTCTCTCCTTCAACTCCCTCCTTATAATAATCATCGATCTTCCTCTCCCCACTCACTCTCAGTACCCTGTTCTCTTCAACTTCAATCCTCACATCATCTTTCTTCGTCCCTGGAATGTCGAGTGTGATCACGTGTGCTGTTGGTGTCTCTGTCCAGTCTGCTCTCGCCAGGGCTAGAGTTTGATGATGATCAGCTCCTTCTGAGATTGTTAGAGGGGTTTGTTCAAGAACCCTAAAAGGATCTTCTGTCATTAGGAACATCATGTCAAAGAAAGGTGATCGCGTGTACGGCAACAGAGCATTTGCTTGTGATGCCATGATCATCAATGTTGCTGCCATAACAAGAAACGCCATTGTCCCTGGAAGAATTCTTGATTTCGCCATCTGGGTAGCTCGTTATCTTTTTGAGAGTGTTTGTTTCAAGGCAAACTGTTTGTTGATTTTCTGGTGAAATGGAGGGAGGTGAAGTAGAGAGATATGTACGCTTAGGTTGGATTATAGCTCGGTACCGGGATGGTTCTTTAGAAGTGTTTACAAAGAAACTTAGAAAATTCTATCACAGCGTGGAGACTAGAAGAATCGTTTGCAGAATGTTCCGGAGAAGATTGAAACGTTTCTTTCGTTTTGGGAATCTGAGTTGGAAGCTTGCTAGTATTAAAACATGCCACATGTAACCTAAAATAGTTTTGGATTAATATTGAACCAATTACTTGTACATTATTAATATTATAGGACACAATTTCATCATTATTTTATATATCTACAAAGGAATTGTTCAAATGAATCCATGAATCCGTGATTGGGAAAATAATTTTTATCCCAATTCACATGGGAGACTTAGTGTTGTCATATATTATAATCTCAAAACGTCACAATTGTTGCTAACCGGTAAAAGCCGCTTCAATTTTGATTTTCGATTGGTTCACAACTAAAGCGTGATAGGTATCATCATCAGGCAATAGAAATAAATCATGACAAATCACAACAGCATTTTTTAGTTAACTATATGTGCGATGCTTTTGAATTTAGCTATGCAATCCAAAGCTCGATCAAATTCGCTTTCTTCCAGTGCAATTGTGAAGCGGCAATAGCCAGGAATTCCGGTCCATGAACCACTGTTGATGCATAAACCAGATGCCTTGACTATGGCTTCCCTGATATTTGAGTCATCAAGCTTTATTTGTTCTATAGCTGTTTTCTCACCATTGCTAGATGAATGCTTGCTGATCTTTATGGTTTTGTTGAGATAGGCTGATGGCTTCGCCACCATTGAAACACCACCGTAGCATTGAACCACTTCCCATCCACATTTCTCAAGTGCCTGTTGCAGAAAGATCACCATGGAGAAAATGATAGCATGTATATTCAGTACTGAGTAATATAATCCAAAGATTACGTAATGCATATAATTGGTCAACTCAAATTTTCTTATAAGAGGGAAGACAGAAGTACCTCTTTTAATCGCTTTGATCTACTTTCCAAGTTCCTTTTATGTTCTGCAACAGCATTCATCATGTCTTCTGCTTTTCGTTCTCTCAGACCAAGCAACTTCTTTATAGCATATCTGACTGTGCTATGAGGCTTGCTTAATCCCGGGAAGCTACTAAATGCATCAATCAACTGAGGATGATTTAGAACCAGAAACCCAAATTGGAGCGCTCCAGTCAGCATCTTCAGAGACAGCCCTCCGAGCAGCGACACATTGAAAGATGAATTGGTGGAAGAATACAGCTTTAACAAACAGCGTTCCAAATTCCAGCCACCCCAACCCTCGTAGTTGAATTCCAATCCTGAGAATGTAGTATCAATCACAACTCTTGCCCCATATTTTGCACAAACAGTTAATATATTCTCTATCTCTTTGTTGCTGTAAAGCAAGCCAGTTGGATTGATTGTTGGACCAGAAATGTACACCCACGGCTTCTTCACGGTCTCAAGTACCGTCACAAGTGTCTTCCCTATTATCTTAAAGCCCACTTCAGACTCAGTAGGAATATTCACAATGTTCGCTTTCAAAATTTGGCAGCAGAAACATAGTTCCCATTTGAGCCAGCTGGGAAGCATAATGTTCCACCTTCTAGGATACAACAGAGGACTAGCTTATTAAACAGAGATTGAGAGCAATCTGCATATATGAATTCTGCATTGATATCAACTGGAAAACCAAAATTGCTCTTGATATACCGTTGGATGCTGGGGGTGACATCAATTTCAGACTCAGACATGTTTTGCCTTGCGAAACTTTCAAAGATAGCAGCTTTGACCACAGATGGCATGGGCAAGAAGCTTTGGTCTACATCCATATGAATCAGGCCAGAGTTTAGCATCTCAGTAATTGATAGTTCAGCACTGTTGAGGACAGAGATGGCTGATCTAGAAAACCCAATCATCTCAGTTGATTTGGCCTTTTCGCAATCCCTCTGAACAACATTTATCAAATAGCAATTTCATGAGCTAACTTCATTCAATGAATAAAAACAAATAGCAGAAAATGCCAACATAGCAGCTAAGAGTGCCATGAAATGAACTACAGAGAGATATTAAGAAAAATCACAGGTTGGATAAACATATACCAAGTGAATAAACAAAAAGATCCAGGTCAAAAAAGAATCCAGGTTATTATAGTTCTTGCATGATACTGCATTGATAATGTTGCCTCTAATTTTTGTAACATAAATATCAACTATAAATATCGTAAAAGCATGAATATTCATGTGCTTGTGTACCTAAATACATGTATTCAAAATTGGATTCCGTGATATGAAAAGAGGAAACCAAAAAAAAAAAAAAAAGAGAAGGATAACCTCTTTATGCGTATGTCGCTCAGCAAGCTGGAAAGCCAGAAGCTCATGAAAAAGACAACCATAGTAGTTTTGACTAATCAGTGCAGTAGTCCCTTCTAGTACTTCCACAGTCTTAGACAAGGCCTTAAAGATGGCCTCTTCTTCTGAGATTACAAAAGCAACTTCTAAATCTGAATAAACCTGGAAAGATGAAATTGGCTTCCATAAATAAAAACAAAAGGCTAACAGATAACCAATGAGAACAAATCATGAAACCCATCTTATGGCTTGATCAGACAAAACAGAAATCTCTTTGTAATAACATAACAGTCAAGTGGCCAGTAGACGGAAAAACAATCACCTGATTTTTAACAAGGCCACAAATAACTGCCGCATGTGAAGGAAGAACATTTCCAGCAAGATATTTAAGGACCCCACTGGAACTTGGGAGGCTGGAGAGCTCAAAGTGATCAGATATATCCAAGAAAAGACGAGATCCAACTTCTCTTGTAACATCTAGAAGATGCACAAAAGCTGAACTGGTAACAGCCTCAAAATCACCAATCCCAGAAATTACCACCTGAGGCTTCAGCTTCTTTATTAGCTCCACCATCAAATCTGACTGGCGTGGTGCTTCAATTACTGTTAGTACATGTTCTGAAGAATTTTCAGTATATGTACCCTGCAAGAAGGATATTTTTGTAGTTATGCAGCCCAAGATGACTACCGACAACAAAGAAATTCAAAGAAGGTGGATTGGGGAAATGTCTTTGAACAAGAATCTAGCCAGGACCATAAACGCAGCAACTATAAATAAAAATGAAATGTTCTCAGTGCATTAGGAATTGGATAAACTTGTTAGCTCCACTAGTCAAGGCTGCGAAAATCAAACATCACAACATAAGACGAAGCTATCCCTGCTCGCTATGTTCCTTCAGTCTTTCTCCCCAGTAATTTTCATTAAATATATCATCTACTGCAATTACTAGTTTTTTACTGTCACTTGAGGAGTCAAGGCAACAGTACTACAATGTGCTGAGTTCATATCTGATATTTTTTCATCTAAAAAATTCTGCAGTGCGTCTGAACTAGTATGTGTTCAAGCAAGGCAATGAGCACTATTACTTGTTGCAAGCATAGCAAAGAAAATCTACCCAAAAATGATATTTTCAACTATGTCAAAAATAACAGAAAATAAATCAGAAATAGATCAAACCTTAAGTGCTAAACTTGTTAACCATTGCTTTGGTAAGTGTCTAGTTAGACGTTCATCAACAATTGCAAGGCGAGGTGAAAATAATCGAAGAGCATCCTCAATTGCCACAGCTCTTGAAGGAAAGACAACAACGTTCTTAAGAAAAAAGTGGAGAAGAAAAGTTAGGAATGTGGATTGCTTTACTCATATACAAAAGAAGAGAAAAAGGCAACTACAGCATCTTTAAGCTTGGCTAGTTTATGCATGCAGCATCACAAACTGTTTTTACTAATTGGACTGGATGGTGGAAAATCTACAAATAGAAAGTTGCAGGTCTTCATCCATTCCAGATCTCAAAAAGTTCTTCATTTTTCATGTACATTAATAAGTAGGTCAGGTGCAAATATCTCAGGTCCAGTACATATAGAAGTACATCCAAACCCCTACGTTTAGATAAAAAGACTGGACGAATAACAAGCATGTGCAGCAGAACTCACAGCAATAACACATTCCACGGTCAAATTAAATGAACAAATAGATAACATGAGAATCAAGACTTCATTGAACGAAATAAATCGACAAATCCAAAAATGCAGTTAACTACTTGAGGGGACAGGATGCAACAGGAATAAGGTCTACCTAGACAGAATTTCACATTACAGTATTTTTCCAATGGACATAAGAATGACCACAAAACCAACACAAATTATCACAATTGCATGAAGTAGAAGTAGTCTGAAGAAATTTTAATGAGGATAAAAGAAGATAAGCAATTTGACCATAGAGCTCTACATATTGAGAACAAACAATAACGAGATTGTTTCATATGTTATTCATTAAAAACAAGTAAATGACCAATAGATTCCCTCCTAAACTAATATGAATGCACCTAGCTCACATGCAAAGAAATTGAGATGATGCATCAGGAGAAACAGAACCTAGGAGTTCACATGCAAAGAAATTGAAAAATGCATCAGGGAAAACAGAACCTAGGGCAGACAATATAAAAGTTGTCCAGAGAAGTACAAAAATAGATGAGTGGTTAAGGTTTTCTCACATCGGCATTTAGCGGAATATGGTGGTACTTTTTCATGAAGTCTGCAATCAGGCTCCTGAATCTTTTGCTTCCAGCTGGTGGCTCGTAGGGGAAAAACGAACGCTCTTTCAGAATACTGGCAAGATAAGCTAGAATGGAATCTTCTCATCAGCAACTGAATCATCTTCAAAAGATAAATCCAAGGAACTGCTGATCTCATGGAAGCCATTTTTCAGAAACTCAAAAATTTTCTTAACCTGTCCATAAATATAAGTTGATATCATTTTAGCTCACTTCCCTGTTCAGAGCAATTACCCACTTTATCAATAAAACCCAAATGAAAGGTAAACCTGGTTTGGTTGACGGAGTTGACAACTATAAACTGATAAAGCATGAGAGATACGTCCACCAGCTTTTCCATAGGCCCATGCTGTTCGAGCACAAATAGGTAAGTCACCAGAAAGTCCCATGAAGAACTCAAAACGATGAGGACTGTTCTTCTCAATTTCAACTAAAGCTGAAATATCTGTGTCAGAGGCCTGCAAAATCACATTTCAAGTGGTGGGTATTTGGGATAGATGATGAATTTCCAGAAATAAAAGTTCACTTACCTGAAGAATTTTAGTCTGCCAAAGCTTGTCAACACGGAAACCACGGCGTTCAAACAAACGTTTACAAACACCCTGTCCTGGACGACCACCCATATTGAAGATCATAATCCCGGAAGGTTTGATAACAACAATTCCTTCCTCAACAGCTCTAGCAATTAGACCTAAGCCAAACTGATCCTCTACAAAACCCTGAATACAGGGAAAGTACATAATTAAAAAAAAAAAAAGAGTAAAAGGTGACACAGCTGTGTATTGACCTTTTATGTTTTATCTCTCATTTACACAGCTTAGCCTTTATAATATATACAAATATGTTAAAAACAAGATATTGAAAACACAATTGAAGCAGTCAATCTTTCAAGACACTAAAAGGTTTCGCAAACTCAGTGCTATAGATTTTCCAAACGTCCAAGGCTTTTAAATTTAAGTCAACATGAACCTTGAGAATAAAAGCGATAAAGACCACAGTCATGAACATTTTTCAAATGCAACAACTTGATACTATATATTCATTATTGGTCAATCTACTTGTACTCTATTAAAAAAGCAATCTGTCAAAATGAATAAACTTTCTCAGTCATCCACAAGACATAACAGATAGTTGTTGTTGAGTGCACCTAGAAACATGAACTATGGGAATCAATGTCATTGTGAAGAGGTAACACACTAAGAAAAAACTAAAATCAGGGAAAAAAGAAAAATATTTCAGATCAAGTTTCCCTATCTCCTCTTAGCATCTGTCAAACTCACATTATCCTTTTCCCACAGTCTTCACTGGTTTTCTTTATTTCCCAATTGATTTGAACAACTAAAGACATTAACCTTACCTAAGGTATGCAAGATTCAACCAAAATTATAACATGTATACTTAGAAATATGTGAAAGTAGAGGAAGCATGTCAACTTAATCGCTAACTTCCGCACATTTTGCAATTGCGTATCACAATTAAATTATTTAGAATATCTTCTAACCTGCAGCGCACAATAGTTACTCAATGAATACAGAAACTCCTCGCTTGCATTTTCAGTGATTATTTTGGACATTGCATCAGGATTGGGGTTAAGAATCTGCATGGAAAAAACAGAATAAGTTAAACTAGGAGTTAAAGGTAATCCATGTGGGCACACTAAAATTCGAACATGATGTTGGAAAAACAAACTTCACCAAAATATAATCCCCAAGAAATATCATGAGTTGCAGATAGTGATAGTACCTGAGGTATGCATCCCACTATTCGTTCAAGTTGAATGTCATGATCTCTGCAATAAGCTAGAAGATCAGATTCATGAAACTCCACCCTGTCCAGTAAAGTTTTCTTCTCCACATCATAGATGGGCCGACCTTTTTCATCTAATGCATTTAAGTACAAATTTATCCAAGAGATCTTTATTGCTCTGGGATTAATATCAAGGCCATAGACCTACAAGAAGATGTTCAGACAGCATAAAAGAACTGTTACAAGGTTATATTTTCAACATTCTCCAACAAAGACTTTGGACAAGGACAGTGTTGACAATTCAGATGTTCATTGATATGTAATTTTTCTGAATAAGGGGGCACTAAAACACCATAATCTGGTGCCAACGCTGTTACTTATAATATCAAGTGGCCTTGCAAAACAAGGAAATAGAAAACAATGAGGAGTGAAATCATGATAGAGCTCCTAAAGGCACTGGTAAGGAAGTAAACAAAAGCTCCCACATGGCATAAGGACGACAAAGCAACAAACCTTCGAAGGCAACCACTTCTCAGCTATGGCAATGGTTATCCATCCATTTCCGCAACCAAGCTCAGCAACAGTCTTGTCCTTCAAAATAGAGTCAGGATGTCTATTCAGTCCTTCATAGAAAGTAAACGACCAGTCTTCTGGGATAAAAATGCTGGGGATGACCATCATTGTTAATTTTTTTCTCCCTTGGTAGCCTACACTCAGAAACAATGGAGTGTTACAGCAGAAAATCCAGCAACCATAACTGGGCATGAATCTAAAGGAAAAAAGTGAACAATGACCCATGGATGTTTATGTTGGGAAGATGATAAATGGAACTGTCGTGACGGTAACAAAGATAATAATGTGTATGCAGACAAGTTAAATAAGCTAGAAAGGATAAAACTGAAATTTGGAGCTTTTAAAGCCCCAGAAGCAGCTTGATGAGTGGCATATGAGGGATCATGAATTCCAATAGGGAAAATTTACGTGGTGAAACCATGGCGACCAAGTTAGCATAAGATTTACAAAGACCTCCTAGTGGCTTTGCAAATTTTTCACTGAAGAAAGATGAAAGTTGAGTTGGCTTATTGATTGCATAATTTGTGCACAAGATGAATAAAATGGCTAAGGAATTAGCATCAACTACTAAAGTGCTCCAAAGTACACAGCAAGATTAGTGTTTCATACAGTTAATATGAGGAACTGTGACATTGAAAGAGAAGTTCATCCATTGAACTTTGCTCATGCACTGACGACAAATTTTCAGGAAACAAACCCATTAAAATCTAAGACTTGTTATGAAATGATGTACAAACTTATTGAAATAAATTAACAGCTGTTATTAAAAGGCAAATTCTATCTACTATATAGTATATTTTTAGTAACATACATTCCACTCTGAAGTCAATTTCAAATATTAATTCCCTTTCTATTTTGTTAGCACTAAACTTCTGTATTATTTGAGTTAGAGCGAATAATTAAGCCAAAAGTAAATGTTTAAATGAAACAAATCCTGATCTGTTTGATTGTCAAGAAACAGTAGGAAATAAGGGAAAGAGACAAAAGAGAACAAAGTGAAACAAAGGCTCACTGGGCTCACACAAAAAGACAAAAAAGAAGAAAAAGATTAAACTACAATTACAACTTTGTTTTTGTTTTCTTGAGAATTGAATCCTGAAAACGATTGGCACTCCATCCAAGTTTTCTCAAGACACTCATTAGTTGCTCAGAAACACCCAATTAAGGTGGACCCAACCAAAGTCTATTGCATTGTTGAATGAAAATAATCATGATAAAATAAACACCCTAAGTTAAGAAAGTTAATGCATAAAATAATGCAAATAATTAATAGCACTCACAATCGTAAATGTTTTCAAGTAATCAAATCAGATTTTTCTTTAAAAAAAATAATTTCTGCAGCAAGTCTCCAGCTGAAACACCCCCCGCCCCCCAAAAAAAAAAAAGAGCATTTTCATTCTTTTGGGGCTTCTTTCAGAAAAATTCCTGACAATTACTTCCCTAAAATACACTACTTGAAATTCTTTTAAAGGAAAAAAAAAGAGCATAAATCATATTCGAAAAAACACATAATTAGAAGCACTATTCCTCCTAATTGTCCTCTACTAGATAACTGCCAAACTCAACTACTCAAAAATCCTTTAAAAACATACAAAAAGCACAATTGCTTTCCCACAATGCACTTCTTCTGTCACATAAGCACTTAAACTACTTTCCCAAAAATTACTTAATTTCAAAAGCACTTTTTCCTCCGATTATCTTCCAAGAACCACTCTCAAAACTAAAAAAACAAACAATCACTTTCTAGTCCCTAATTCAAAGAAAGTCAAACCACTAGCTCAAAAGAAAAAAAAAAAAAAGTCGACCGAATTAAACAAGAAAAAAGCAACAAGAATAATGGACCTTCGTATTGGTCCAAGACGACATCTTGGATCCGGAAATGGTACTTCTTCAGACAGTCGTCCGAGTCATCGATCCGTTTCTGAAGATCCGAAAGGAAGACCCGAGCCTGAGTCCGACTACTCGGATCCTCCAGCTTCTCCAACACCGACCGAAACGCACCGTACGCCTCGTCACCCGACGCCTCGCATTTTCTCAAGAACTCCTCCACCGCCGCAGCCGCCGCCGTTGCTCCCGTCATTCAGTACGTTCACTCAATTTACGGCTCCTACTTTTAGAGAGAGAAAGCTAGCGTGAGCTTAGAAAATTGAAAGAAGAAAGCAGAAGTCCGTTCAATCGTTCCCGGTATTTTTAGCGCGTGCGTAGGTACAGACATACAGCTATTACTTTATTTATTTAATATTTATTTTTTTAAACATTTCAATGCCGAGCAAGAGAAAAGGTCATGGCGTTTTACACGCGGTGCATGGTGAGTGGACACTTTAATCTACGTGGAATATCTTGTTGAAGTACTTTCACTGGCGTTCATTCAAAGTCAATTTATGAGTTATGAGATCTCTTTAAAAAAAAAAAAATTATGAGTTGTGAGGGAAAAAAAAAAGGGAAGTAGGGCTATCAGCCTTTTGTGACCGCTTATAGTTTGTTAGAATGTCATAAAATAACAAAAATGAACTCTTTCAAATAATCTAATTATATAACAATAATTTAAATATATTTTCTACTGAGTTCAAACATCAAAATAAATCTACGTGGTAATATTTTGTTATGAAGTCCCACCGCAGGATGACAATCTTAAATGGATATTTTATCAACTTCTAACAATAAGAATATAAAATAGATAAAAATTATATTTCTCAACACTCAAATTAATATTACATTTTATAAAGTTCAGGGGCTCTTGAGGATATTTTTACATTAGGTTGTTAAACATTTTAAAACGGAAGTTTTATGGCAATGTTGGTGGTTATTGACTGACCCGCTTTAGGTAAGTGACCCATTTATGTAATTCATTTAAAAAAATATCAAGACGAGCTCACATATATAAAATCATAAAACTAATAATTGAATTGGAAATTGTTTGTTTATTGCCTAATATCTGTAGTAACCATTCTTGGTTTGAGAAAATACTAGAGTGAAATTTGTTTTAAATCTTAAAAAATGGGCTACAAAGAAGACAGCAACCGCTTACCCGGGAAAATGAGTTACGGGGGGCAGACGGCTTCTGAGCCGGAGCTGAATCACACACCATTTCGATTGATTATAAAGTGGAGGTGGATATTGAGACCTTGCTTTTGCAGGAGATGTAACATCGGCTCATTTGTAATATCAAAGTGCAATTACATATTGGAAACCCTGGAACCCCGCTCATGTTGTCGTTGTTGTTGTGCATGTGTGTGCGTGTGTTTTTTTTTTTTTTTTTTCCCCTCATATGAACTGAATAATAAAAAATTATACAGATATTTGAAAACGAGACACCGATCTAAATTGAGTAGAAGGTTACCGGTCAGCAACCGGGAGGTTTGCATATTGTCACTGAAAGCAAACCGGAATGCCAGGTTAGAAAAAACACATGTTTACATCATCTTGTCAATCATCCGTGCGTCATCTTGTCAACTCACGGTCTGTTACTAACATAATCTGTAACGTGGACAGGTCCCTTTTTTTATTTTTATCCACATCAAATTCTAGTGCAATCTCCAATGCATTGCTCCCTCGTTCTCATTATCCTTTGGAATTTAATCAAATTAATAAATGTTTCATATTTTGTCATTTTCAACCTCATTGTTCTTTAAAATCATGTCAAGTTAATTAACGTTTTATAGTTTGTCGTTTTCATAAACCAAGAAAATAACAAGAGCACGACAATCTAGAGGATGAAACATGAATGAGAGGAGAGTTGATTTCTTTATTAGGTTTCGGCCTCTTGGGTTGGCGACAAAAGAAGCTTGCTAGTTGCATACCCTGATAATTCCTAAAGGCCTAGAAGAGAATGGAAATGGGAACGATGATAACAAAAGCAACACATGCTATCAGCATGAGTCACAAAACATGTCAACCCATCATGGAATGCCACTAAAGAATGCAAAGAAACAACTATATAGAGTGAGATCAGAAAGATCAAAAATCAATTTCGAAGAAACGATGTGCCGGCAATGCAAGTAGGAAGCCTCAATAATGCCCCCATGTTCTCTTAATGACAAAGTCAGTAGGATGCATGCTAGTAGCACTCAACGTATATTTTAACAAGAGATCCAATTTAATTTCGTTTACTTCTTCTTGACAGGTTCGAAGAGTCAATATGTAGCAGTGAGGGAAGCCTTGCAATCTTGGCCTTCTCACGGATTGTCAATACTCGATCTTGTGAAGGATGAAGAAGGATCCGGGAAAGGAATGATGAAATGAAGAAGCGTATGAGTAAATACAAACATGAATATATATAGCATAACAGTATATTAACAGAATTGATGCTAATTAACCCGATTGTGAGGTTGAGCTCTTGTCACCATTGTATTGACGATTTAATCCCAGCAAAGATGGCTAAACGGTCTGCATTCAATCAACATATTAGATGATCTAGAAAATGAAGTCATATTTTTTTTTAAAAAAAAAAAAAGCTCATATTTAAGATTATAATATGTAGCTCCCTCTTCGATTCGTTGATCATTGTCGTCCAAACTTCATGGTGTAATCAGGCACTTTTACGAATAATTAAGCCAATAAGTACTTTAATTATGTAAACAGAAATTTTAACAAAATAAAAAATGCATCAACCATAATTTGGCAATTTATGTTGTGTTTATTTGCTTGAATGGGAATGAGAAGTGTGAATTCTTCTTTGAAGTGGAAATCCTATATTTCGAATAAGTAGTAAGATTCCACTCCCACCTTTTCTTTTCTTGCTCTTCTATTGTTACATACAACATAATTATATTTATTAAAATAAAACAATGTTACATTTATTAAATAATAGAAAAGATCATATTTATTAAAATAATATTATCATGTTATTCAATAATATTATATTTTTAAAAAATAACAGTACTAAATGTATTTAAATGCAATATTATTATATTTGGATAGAATATTAATTTATTTAATCTACGTTAAAACTATTTAAAAATAATATTTTTAAATTTATAGAGAATTAATAATATCACTATATGCTATCATTATTTAAAATACAATATTATTATACTTATTTAATCTTAAAAGTATTATAATACTAATAATTAATAATATAAATATTTTATTCTAAGAAAAATATTCATTTTGTAATATATTATGAATAATATATTCCAAAGGAATAATATCTGAAAGAAAAGGTGGAAACTAGCTATTACAAGTATCAGGTAACTTGCATGAATTTTATTGGTTAATAAGCACATCTATCCGAGTCTTAAAAGCTCGATCACTTAAGCAATCCTTTCAGCATCTTCCGAAATTCATTGTCATTGAAGACTTATAAAACTTTCTTCAAAGGTTTCTGTATATAATAGTTCACAATTCCACCTTGGTGGACGTCACAAGAATTCAGTATCAATAAGTAATACATTCTGATTTAGAAATAATAATGAAAGAAAAAAAAAATTCAAAGACAAGAAACCTTTTAATTAACAGTCGAGATAGAACGACCAAAGTATATTCTTATAAGCTCACCATTCCTTTCACCTTCACTCTCATCGTTAGTGACTTGCGATAAGGGAAAGAAAACTTTTGAAAAATGAAAGCTTATGCAACCTTCAATGTTTATGAATTCATGAATAAATCAATTTGGAGAGGAACATATTCGAGTGGGAGATCCAATAGTGCATCCCTAAGAAAAATGCCAACCCTTTTCTAGTTGTTATTATTAATATTGAAACAGTATATGATGTCTGATTTTACTAGATAATTGTCTGATTAAGACTAGTATATAACAATGTCGGTGGTAATTGAGTGCGCAGCACAGGTGTTCCACTTATGTAATTCACCCAAAAAAAAAATTAAAACGAACTTAAATAAAATTATAAAACTAGTAATTGAACTGGAAATTTCAATAAATTGCACTGTCTTGTTATTGCCTAATATTTATAGTAACCATCCATAATATGAAAAAATACTAGCGACATTTGTTTTAAATCTTTCATAATTTTTCCCCTTTATTGATAAACGCTTTTGAATTTTTTTTTTATTTTTGATGAATTAGTAAAATACAACTTATATTTTTCTCTTTTGAATTGAAAACCCAGAGAAAACATTTTTTCTTTATCCATATCGATTCTTGTGCAATTCCCAATACTGTGTCATTTTTCATCATCATTATCCTTTGAAATTTTAGCAAATCAGTTAATATTTAATATTTTTGTCATTTTCATAAACAATAAAATGAGAGCACACCAATCTAATGATAGCAGGACCTACTGTTTTAGCCTTTTGGGTTGGTGACAAAAGAAGCTCGCAATCTACTTGCCCTTGATTCCTAAAAGCCAAAAGCAGAATGGAAATAAGAACAATGACGATGAAAGCACCACGTGGTTTAAGCACGAGTCACGAAAATGTGTCAATTCATCATGCAATGCCACAAAAGAATGCAAAGAACCAAATATAGTTGCCATTTAAAAGCAAAAGGCGAAAGTCTTGATCAAAGATCGCAGTATGTGATTAGAAAAAGCAACTTTTCTTTTAATAAGAAATGATTCGATCTCATAACTCAATGAAAGAGTATGCACTTCATCTACATATGCACACACTCGTATAAAAGGCATAATTATGTAATATGTGGTGAATAATATTCAATTAGTACATTAATAATATGACACCATGCCATATGATGGTGTCACTTTTATGAACATCTCTCTCCTTCAAGGAAAAAGAAAAAATAAAATTTCTTCCTTTTAGCATTTAATTTAACAGCCTTTCAATAATGATAAAAACATTTATGATCGATACCAAAATTAACCTTAAAACTAAACCTTTAATTTGACACACGGAATTACAAACTAAAAATGCAAAAGGTATACATCTACCAAAACTGACCAAAAGATGCAACATATTCTAATTCCTGCCTCGATACATCTTCAATAACAAGAAATGCATTGAACATGCTTGTCAGTATATCAATAACCAACCAAAAATCAAATTGGTATAAACTAACAACTAACAAGAGTCTAATTTGATTAATCATATTCGTGTTTTCCTTACAATTTCAATCAGAATCTTCTTCTGCAAGTGTTGAAGATGATTGTGCAAGACAATTGAGAAACCTGAAATGGAGCTTAATCAATGGC
Source organism: Aegle marmelos (assembly GCA_030449875.1). Lineage (NCBI taxonomy): Eukaryota > Viridiplantae > Streptophyta > Magnoliopsida > Sapindales > Rutaceae > Aegle > Aegle marmelos. Next base: position 48,974 of record JASUUL010000043.1, on the reverse strand, counting down.
TGATCATCATCAACCAATCCTTGGCAAGCTCGACCAAAAATGCATCCCAATGCAATACCAACCGAAACGGCTACGACATTCCCAACTTATATGCATTTGCAAAATGAATAGTAATATTGAGTTGGATTGCAGGTTGGTTTCTAAAAACACCATATCAAACAAGGTTTTTACTTGCTAATTGTTCTTCAAAAAGAAAAACAAGTCTTCACATATGTTACGACTCTATAGTTTGCTTATTACAATCCAGATCCTGTAGTAATTCTATTCTTGATGACTAATTTGAGATTTTAAAATGCCATTTTAAATAACATAGAAGCAGTAATAGGTGACAACATGACAGAAGCAAGATCACAAAGATCAAAATTTAATTTCGAACAAATAAATGGCAACGCAGGTAGGAAACCTCAATAATGCCTCTGTTCTCTCAATGACAAAGTCAGCAAAATGCTAGTAACAGTCACAGAATGTTTTAACGAGAGATCTAATTTAATTTCATCCACCTCTCCTTGACAAGTCCAAAAAGCCAATAGAAGTCAGGGAACCCTTGCAATTTGCATTCTCACGGATTGTCAGTACTGATCTAGCGAAAAAATGTTAAAATGAAGAGACATGAGTGAATACAAACATGAATATCAACAGACGCTAACCCGATTGTGAGATTTAGCTCTTGTCACTACTATATTAACAATTTCATCCCACCACAAATGGCCAAGCAGTCTTTATTCAATAAATATATAAGATGATTTAGAAATAAAGTCATAACAAGTAAAAAAGCAGCTCAAATTTAAGATTATAATATATAGCTCTTACTTGGTTGATGATTGATGTTCAAACTTCATAGCGTAATCAAGGACCTTTACAAATGATTGAATCAATAAGTAACTTCATTATGTAAACATGAAATTTTAGAATTTAGCAATTTAGCGTCGTTTCTGTGACTATTCTATGGGCAAATACGCGTATACACTTCCCACACTCTACTTGGATTTTAGAGATGAACTCGTGGGCGAGCCTCCTCCAAAATACATACATATGGAAAAAAGATTCTTATTATAATTTTGTTGGAAAATTGAGCTCCTTCCCATGATCACTCTAAGTGACTTGTCAAGTAATAAATTAATAAAAAATTGAATAGAGAATAGATCAATCACACAATACAAGATTTATGCGTAAAATTTTAAATTTGAAGAAAAATCACAACCGTTGTCAAAAGACAATAAAAAAAATATTCACTATGTGAAAAATTAATTATAACCACATTCTTAAAAATAATTTTCTGTCACCCAAGCCCTAAATTTGATCGCAAAAAATATTTCTTAACCAAACAAACTCGTAATACCTATATTAAGAAGCTGAAGGCTCCTTCAATATAACTATATGCTTAAAACCATTTTTCTTTATTTTAGAAGTTCAGATGCTTATTTTACATTCTCTTACTTCTCAAATTTGAGATGATCAAAATTTAAGAAAGACACTCCTATTTATAATCATACGGATAACATTATTCAAATAATGTTACTGTTTATACTGTGTTATTATTTATTGCATGGTCAAATCATATTGCTGTTCACCCCATGGTCACACCTTATTTTTTTTCTTTTTTTAAAAAACAACTTTAACAAATTAAGCTTGAAAAGGAAATCATTCTTATTATTAATACTCATATTAAATTTGGATGCAACGAATCTGTCGGCTTTTACCACAGATTCACAAAGTCCTCGACATAGAATAGAGACGAATATTGTGTTTAAAAAAAAAAAAAGAGACAGCAGGGTTAATACAAGATCACTGGATACTGTTTTGTTAAGTCAAATCATGAGCAAGTGCTACTTCTTAAAATACTACCTGTCAAGATACAGTAGTTAATACCATTATTTCTCGTGTAGCCCAAAAACATTGTCGGATGAGAAATCCGCTCTTCATAATTCAAACACTGACAAATCAATGAATTTTCAGATGGGTACTACTGCTCATCCTAGAGTAGATATAGTAGGTGATAGAAGACAACGATCGAGGAGAAAAAAAAGAGTACATGGATAATGCAAGTTAATAAGATAAAAACTTTTGGGTTGAAAATGCACGTGTACCAATCAATCCACAAACAAAGAGCTAAGAATCTAACAAGAACACGAAACAAAAATCGGTTGCACATGACACATAATTCTCTTAGAAAAATATTAATTTGGCGGCCTTTTTAGCATCACCTCCCTCTCACTTCTATTTGAAACTACGAAAAGGTGATCAAGAACAAATGTTTTTCATTCGTCTTATGCCAACGGGATTTTCTATGTATTCAATATTTGATACAACTTAATTGCTGATATGCCTTAGAATCCTCCATTGAAGTTGAGCAATTAGTCCCTGACGAATAACTCAAATTGAATGAAGCAGCAATCACATTGCAGAAGGAAAAAAGTGGGACTGCCTCACACATTCAGCTCAATAAAAGATGTAATCCCAAGGAAACCCCTAAATTAACCAACGTTAGTGAATCCTCCTTGGTGATCTACTGTTTCTTTGCGCTCCATTTACCAACCTTGGAAAAGCAGAAACACTAAACATAAATGAAAACGAGTTCCATTTAGATTCATATCCCTTGCATTTTATATGCAACACAGCAATGTTCACATCCTTTGCAAAGATCTCCAATATTGCAGCAATCCATACGTCCTTTACAGGAATTTTTAAGATCGAGTGGAGCCCGGAGATCTAACTTCCTTAATTTCCAGTTGTTAATAAGTAAAACAATTTCTAACAGGAATGAGATTTACAGATTAATTTTTTAACATGTCAGTATTTTAGCTGAGGGAGAACATAGAATATGCTACGTAGCTGTTGTATTAATAATAAAAAAATTTTGATTGATAAAAGAGATTTGATGTGTATTTACAAATAAAAGATGTCCTTTTGATTCTTTTTCATTTGATGGGTTGCATGAGTAACAAATCCTGAAGTCACCTTAAATTAGTCGAAGAACTTTGCTTAATGAACAACGATTTCATAGAAATATATACAGAGTGTGCCCCCATTTTTAAGTTTTGCGTATTTGAAAGGGGGGAAAGGAAAATTTTGGATATCATTAAAAAGAAAAGGATATTATAATTAATTAATAAGAATATTATTTGGACTCTCTACTAGTTTTCCCTCTCCTAATTTTTCTTTAGCTTTCAATACTCTAGCTATAAAGTTAATTTCTAGGCCAAAACAAATCGAAAGCTTAAGATTTTATTATATATCGCAACCTAATTATTAATAATTAAATTCATTCAATTGGACTTTTAATGACTTTATAAAAGCACACAATTTTATTTCCATACCCAATTCTTTCCTTCAAAATCAATCCTTTCCTTTTCTCAATCCCCGGCTTCAACCAAGCAGTAAAAAAATAAAGAGAGAGTATTTCCTTCTTAAAAATGACGTATTTATAAATTTGTCATGCAGAAAAAAAAATTAAAAAGCTTATCTACGACATTAATTTATTTTTATAAAACTCAAATACTCATATATCCTTAATGATCAAATTAACTTTATAATGAATTGTAAATTATGAAGGAGAATTACAAGTACAAGAATGTCATAAATACCCTGAATACTTCCTAGACTTTAATAGTTTTATTAAAAACTTATCAAAATTACAAGTAGGAAAATAAAGAAAAGTTGCAAATTGAACCATGTGGCTTTATAACTTATTCGAACTTTCATAAAATTGTCTGAAGAACATCCGGCCACGCCACCGGGGTAAAAATCTAAATGATAGAAAATTTCCCATTGTTATCATATCATGTACATGCATAATGAAATCACGTGGGCAAGATTAATTGCGTTGTGAAATCACGTAGGCAAGCTCGTGATCTCCTCAAGTGAAACGGTGCCGAGCTTTGCGTTTTGACGTAACGAATTAACAGACTTGCTCGTGCAAGTCACGTGGTGGCTCAGGCGTTGGTTTGAGTTCGTTAACTAGCTGGACACGTGGATACAAGCTGTGCATTTTGGGTTCTGCAGTTCGTTATTCATTCTGTTACATAAACTGGCTCTTTCCTGCTTCTGGAAGAGAGGTGACAGAGTATTCTAGAGAGTTGTTCTGAGGGGAGTAAGGTGATTCTTGTGCTCTGTAAACAGCTCTGATGTTTTCTCTCGTGGGTGTAGGCCTCTCAAGAGACTGAGCCACGTTAATCTTTTTTGTCTTCTCTGTGTGTTTCGTTCCGTGTTCATCTCGTTTCTTTATCATTGATCTTGCTCTCGGAAGTTTAGTCTGCTTAATTGATTATGAAACCGATTCAGATTTGTTTAGTGTTTGTGCAACTCGATTGATCTTAACAAAGGCCTCCGGCAGAGGGTTTGATTAGAAGAGTTCATTATATCGATCAAAGCTCCACAACTTATATGTAGCTCCGTTGGTCATAAGCATGCACTTTGCTTTCATTTTACCCGACTACTGATTAGTTAAGTTTGCTTGATGTGTATTTGCTACATGAACTTCAAAGTTCTTGGTTCCAAGTCTCAACCGCCACTTTGACTGAGACAAATTCTCAAACAATGGGCTAAGTTTGGGGATGGCATAACTAAGGGCTAACATTTGGGGCGGACATTATATCACACAAAGTGAATGAAAGCGAGCAATAGATTTCATATTCGTGAAGAGCTGAAGATAAGAGGTTGGATAGAAGCATGATGACATGGATTAACTGATATCACTTCCAACTTTCAACTAATATCCTCCCATATGCCGCATTAATTTTATCTGCGTCTTTATAATAATTATTTATTTTTTAAAAATAAAAAAATGCCAAACATGTATAATTGTAACTACAACATTTGGGATGACGTTGACGTTGTTACTTTTCCATGTGCATACTAATTACTTAATATGCACATTCCATTAATAGTTAATTAATAATTAACTAATTACTTCTCCAGGCTTTTAATATGTATGCACATGGAAAAGTAACAAACTCTGCAAGGGTATGGCATCGTTGAAATGAGTGAATATGAATGGTGCCCCGAAGATGGAGGAACCAAGCCTAGTTAATTTAACAACAAACTAATTAATACTACTTAAATTGGAAATTTTAATTAAATTACTAATACAAATGCATGGATGGAGCAGCACAAACTTAAAGCTTAATAATTAATAATAGATGGATAGATAGAATTAAGAAGGGATGGGAAAGAGCGATTATTAGTTACAGCTACTTATAGATTAAATACAACATGCATGCAAAATAAACTCACATCATGGCATGATTGAGGATTAAGATGAAGATTGAAAATTAACGGTGTATCATGAGCTAGCTAGCACAAGCGATTGGGTGGGGGATACGTGCTGCCAGGGGCAGGTGTGCAATGTTCACCCCTTTTGGGATTCTGGGGATTAGGGGTGCAAGGGCGATAGTTTACGCCTCTTCCACAACCGAATGGTACACTGGAGGGATTCAATGCGTTTGGCACAGCAGGATCAGCAGCAGCCGACACCAATTCCGGATCATGATGAAAGAACAACGCGTCGGGATCAATATGGAAATTAGCAATGTTGGTGGCGTTGCCTGCAGCACAAGATTGACTTGCGGTGAAGAAGAGTATCGTCGTAACTATGATTGCTGCCAAGACACCGCCTCCCAATTCCATCACATTATAATTTCCCATGCTATTTTTTCCAGTGTACAACTCCTTACTGACTGCTTTCTGGAGCTTGTTCGGGAGATGCCAGCAGCTTCTTGTATTATATGTAATGTCTGTCAAATTCCAACTTCTTTTATTCGAATAATTGACGACTTGCCCTTGGAACGGCCACTTTTTTTTTTTTTTCAATTGGTTTGAATTCCTTGGACCGGCTACTTAATTACATATATACCGTCACGGATTTCATTTGCTTTAATTAAAGCGTAGGACAGCTATAATTGAGCGAGTGTCACATGTTTTTGGATTATTCGTGGAAATTTAATTTGGCATCATTCTCCTACCATTCTCCTAAGACCAATTTAAATATATTGTTCTTTTCCACTATTTAAAATAAAGTTTTTTTATACTGTAGATTTCTTAATTAAGGGCATAACTACAAACCAGGAATTATCATAATAAGAATATTGAGACATGACTAAATAATTAGTGTTAGTAGAAAGAATCGATTTAGTCTAGTGGTTTGTTCAATCGGGATATGATAATTGTACCTTTCCATTCAATATGTGCTCTTTTGGTAATAAAAACATACATACATACATACATATATACATACATACATATATGATCTTTTTCTAATAAAAACATCTTCACTTTACTAAAATAAAAATTTCAGTAAAATATAAAAAAATTAATACATTAAAAACTATATTTTTTATTAGTTNAGTAAAACACACTACATAAATATCATGCAACCGAATAGTAGATGAATTCGCATAATTAAATATTAATTTCAACCTAAAATTGTGACTTAAGTTTTTTACATAAATTTTGAGTCATTAATATCATGCAACCGAATAGTAGATGAATTCACATAATTAAATACTAATTTAGCTTTTAATCTCCATAATTAGATTGCACTAAACCATTAATTCAAAATTCACATAAAATTTAAGTTAAAATAAAGTATGTGAGTCATTATCTAGTAAAGGACAAACTAAAGTTAAGTAAAACACACACTACAATAGTGTATTATATATTTTATATATAAAGTAATTTAGGGTCGAGTTAATTAGAAGATACGAAAAATATGACATTATATATTTTATCTTATAGTGTATTAAAATATATATTTCTTTGTAAATTATCCATTAATTTATATTAAATCAAGAAAATTTTCTAACAAAAGATCCCTTAAATTATTAAAGTAAGGGATAACATACTTTCATCACTACTCTTATCGAATCTCTATTTTTTTTTAATATATAAGAATCATTCAGTTATTAAAGTAAGGGCTAACATGTTTTCAACATTAGTTATATCGAGTTGCTCTTGTAATTTGGAGGACTTCTTAACTTCTAACATTCACTACAAGAACAATGGTCATTCTCGATGGCAATTACCCTCAGAAATTTACAAATGCCTTTGGAAAAGTCATGTCTGGTGAAGTAGTGTCGTTGTGTCGTTGACTGTTATCAAGTTGCAACGAAAAAGTACAATTTCCAATCGGTCATCGGAGAAAAAAATTTACTTTTAATGGCAACGCGGTCGGAAATGACATCAAATGCCCTCGAAAATAATCTCTAGAAAACCAAAAATTACATATTTCCAATTGCATTTGCCCTTGAAAATGGCATCAACTACCTTTGGAAATGAGATTGAATAACATAAATGATTCCTGTTCCAAAAGTAATTCGCGCTTGAAAATGCAAGAAACACGTTGGAAATATGCTTCTTCTTTTTTTATTTAGTGATCCGTTTAATTTATTTAATATTATTATTTCTTAGGGTTTTTGTTTTTATTTTTTTTAAGTATTCGTAATGCCAATTCAACATAATCAATTTTAATAGTATATTTTGCCCAAAAAAAAGGGAAAAAAAGAACCCAAATGCATATGCAGTACGATCTCATAGCTTATGTTTCAATCATCCTCCAACACGTCTTCTTCAGTCTCTGAGACTTGCGTTTGCCTCTATCTCATCTTCTCTATTCCCATCACCACCTTCATTCGACCAAATAATATCCCATATAAATCAAGAAATATTAATCTGCTCTATCCCTACTTCATCATTAGTAGACCAAATAATATCCTAGATGAACGAAGAAATATTAATCAGTATCAAGTATAATAATATATTACATTCAAACATTTACTTTGTATAAAGCTTAGCATAAGTATTATAACCAAGGTATGCTTAAGAAGCCTAACAAAATATGAGACTGGGATAATAATTATTAGAACAATGTTTCGTAACAATAAGCAAATATGCTAATATTTGGAGTCAACAGCAGGAGTTGGATTCTAAGTTTACAAGTAGTTACTAACCTACAAATTTGGAAATTACTCCTTGTACAAGTTTAGAGAGGTCGAAAAACGCAGCACTACTATTAAAAGATCTATGTGTTTGCGACAATCTGGTCTATCAGTTACAAAACCCAGTTATGGTTAGTTTCTACGGATTAGAAAGTGAAAAAAAAAATTGAAAGAAAAAAGGTTTCAAAGTAAATGAAAATTAACAATCTTTAACATAAGAGATGATTCTCGTGCACTTGAGTTTTCAAGAACGAGCTTTCTTTTCAACTTCTTCACTTCGCTCTCCAGAAACTATAATACAATGAAGAATGCCAAACAATGAGCAAGAAATAATTGCTCCTTGGAGTATCAACCATTGCCAATTATAAATTGTTCACAAACCTTGAAAGAGGGTAAAACTACCACTAGTAGTTCGGATTCATCATCATGAACAGCAAGCATACCCTTCAGCTAGCTCAACTAAAAATATCATCAACTGTCAAATTATATGTGCATACAAATTAACCCCCCAAAAAAAAAAATTATAGTTTAAACACAGTAGTATTATTTTCCTAATGATCCAATACGCAGCATGCATGGCTTTCAATGTAGACTCAAATAATACGCAGTAAATAGAATCCAAACAGAAAATAAAAGAAAACTCATTCGAGATTTAAGTAGTTATATTTTATCTACCCTAATTTCAACCACATTGTGCACTCTCAAATAAGGAACATTGTTATTAAATTCTCTAGAAGCTGCAGCATGTGCTACTTTACTCTTTAATTTGATAGCAGTCCCCGTATATCAACTGAGAAATTCAATAAGGAAAACAAAAATTGGACAAAGCTTCAAAGTCCATAGTCCTTGTGTACGCGAAAGGAAAGTTTTCAGAGGTTTTAACCTATTACACATAGGTGTATCAAATAAACAGTAGCGGCATGCTGCTGTATAAAATTAAGTTCAGTAACTAGCAAAATACAACCTAAAAAGGGAGTAATAGCCGGGCTTGCTCTCTGATTCTATTTTTTTTTTTTTTCGTTTGGTTGTTATTCTCTTACTCTTCCCCACTAGATTTGATTCTTAGTTAGCTTTTGAAAATCAAACATGAGCTGCTGCTTCTGATTTTTCTAGTTATCTTAATTGGCTTAAGCTATATCTTATCCTTTGTGCTTTAATTATGCCATACTATTATTAATAACATGTGATGATAAACATGCATGAGTTGATAATTAATTCATATGATTCTTGATCAACTAAACGAAACAATCAATATTCTTTCTGAAAAAATTAAAATTAAATAAATGCAAAAATGATGCTACCAAGTAGTGATCACACACTAGGATTATAGCTAGTCTCCATGAACCTAGTAGTTTAATACCCTACTGACTAAGCCCCAACGATGCTTAAATAACATTCATTTTTTCTATCAGGTATTTGAACAAATAGCTTGGACACTCTATTGGAATCAGAAAGAGACTCAAAGAGAGTAGTTTGATGCGTTTGAAATCAGATAAAGGAGACCTTATATTTTTTTTCCCTTAATATGTTTTAACCATCGATTGAGCTAGACAATAATTTTAAATAAGTGAGCTAGGGTTTATCAATCTAATTGAAGCCAGCTAATATTGGAATATCCTCGGCTTGGGTTCGTTAACTAAAGTTGCTCAAATTGAGTAGCTAATTGCATCGGGATCATAAGGTAACTTACTGATTTAAAGAAGAGAGCTAAATGTTCAACATTATTTATGATAATAAAATTAAAGAGTATTGAAATTCAAAAATTGGACTTTGATATGCGATTTTAATGGCCTGTTCAAAGTCGGATTGTTCGCTGTGTCTGTTGAAGAAGGTGAAGAGATCTTCGATTAGAACCCTAAAATTCATCGGTTGATGGAAATCATAAACTAATCCAAAACTAACTTCAATCTAATCTTAAATTGATTTCAAAAAAATAAAAAAATAAAGAAATTGACTGCAAAATTATGAATCAAACAACGGAGATGTGAGATAATTAACTTTGGGCAACCGAGAAGCGAGAGCAATAGAGATGTGAAAATGATAGATAATTGTCAGATCTTTGTGTAATTAAAAGGTTTTTGAGAGGGAGAGCTATAATCTTCTTCTTGCCTTCTTCTCCAATTTTTTTTTTTTTTTTAACGAAATCAATTTTAGTGGACTAAATAATAATTTAGTTAGCCGCGGAGTTCAAGTTTCGGCTTTTAATTAGGTAAGTCGGTGCATAATTTGATTAGGCACTCATTTATTTTAAAAATATCGCTACCGTTTGGTCTAATTTGAGAGGATTTAACGTTAATTATGTATGTCCTTATGTTTCCGACCACTGTATTATTTATTTCTGATGGTAAATGGTTTCTTAATGTTTATTTGACAAATTTTTTTATTTTATAAAAAATACTTATTACCAACGATAAATAAAGTTCCCAGAAATATCTTGTCAGTAATATTATTATTTGTTGCCGTGATTTTGCTTCAATTTTCATCATAGAATCTATTCAATCTTTTAATTAAATTCTCATTCAATTGATCTATTCATTTCAATTTATTTAATATTATTATTTCTTACGCTTTTTGTTTTTATTTTTTTAAGTATTCGTAATGCCAATTCAACGTAATCAATTTCAATAGTATATTTTGACAAATAAAAAAAATCCCAAAAAAATTATGCATAAAAATCGAAAACTTGATCCAAAAAAAATTAATAATAATAATGATAAGTAATAAATAGGACGATCTATTTATACGAGGAAACTTATTTATTAACGAAACATTTCGGGCACCAAGTGTGAAGCCATTGAATGCAAAACAATATTAAAAGCAAAAGATATTAAACATCTACATAACAGATCAAGTCTCACACTCTAAACACAGCAAAGTAACACTTAACATGGCAAAGTTGATCTCATTAAATCAAATAACAAAATGGGAAATAAAAACAAGTCCAAACTTCAAATTAAAATTAGTTCCATGTAACACATAATTCTCATAGAAAAAATATAAATCTGGCGGTCTCTTTAGCATCAACTCTCTCTCACTTCTATTTGAAACCACGTAAAGATGTTCGAGAACCATTTTTTTTTTTTCTCCCTTTAATTCGTCTTATGCCCAACAACATTTTCTGTATTCAATATTTAATACAACTTAATTGCCTACGCCCAATACTCCTCCATTGAAGTGGAGCTATTAGCCGCAAACAACTGAAATTGAATGAAGCAGCAGCCACGTTGCAGAAGGAAAAAGTGCGACGGCCTCACATGGAACCATTTCTGAATAGAAACCCCAACTGGCTGAACGGTAACAACTCTACACAGCCTGCTCAACAAAAGATGTAATCTCGAGGAAACCCCTAAATTCACCAACGTCAGTGAATCCTCCTCGGTGATCTGCTGTCCCTTTAGTCTCCGTTTACAAACCTTGAAAAAGCAAAAAACGATAAACAAAAATGAAAACGATCTCCATTTACATTCGTATCCCCTTGCGTTTCATACACAACACGGTCATGTCCATGGCAGCAATTTATGTCGCCTTCACTGGAAAGTTTAACAAAGCAGCATTGGTAAAGTCCAGTGCCGCCAAATAAAGATTGCACGGACAATCACTGGAGATCTAACTTTCTTAATTTCCGGCTTACGAATTAATTTGCTAATATATTAGTATTTTAGATGAAGGAGAAAATAGAATATGCTATGCAGCCTATTTTATTAATAATAAAAAAAATTTGATTGATAAAAGAGATTTGATGTGTATTTACAAATAAAAGATGTGATTTTGATTTTTTTTCTTTTTATTCGGTGCAGTCAGTAACGAATTTGCCAATCAGGAAAAAAGTTAAAAGGTTTTTACAAATTTACCAATCAGGAAAAAAAGTTAAAAAGTTTAACTGAGACTTTAATTTATTTTTATAAAATTTAAATATGTTGAGAATACAAGTTAATTAAAATAACTTTACTGATCAAATTAATTTAATAATGAATTCTAAATTATGTAGAAAAATTATAAGTAGGGAAATGTCATAAATATCCTTAATAACTCGCAGACATTTATAGCTTTTATTAAAAATAATTTTTAAAAAATCACATTTGTGTAAATAGATAAAATTTGTAAATTAAAACACATGACTTTATAACGTTTTTTAATTTAATGAAGTTAAAATCGTGGACCAGAACAGTATTATATATGCATTCGTATGTGTGTGCATGTATCTGTCCAGACATCAAACCAAAAGAAAGAGACACACCCACAAACGACTCAACAAATCAACTCGTGATGAGCGTGAAATTAAAAAAATAAAAAAATAATAAATAATAAAAAGAGACAAGGACTCCCTTCCACATTGCCAATACAGGTATCCACAAGTAATTAATAATAAATTAAGTAGTCCTCACCGAAAAATTATATGAAAATGACGGATATGGACCATGTATAGCTAGCTTAGTAAGATTATTGGATGCGTATATGCACGACCAAGGAGTCGTAGCTAGCTAATAATGTTATTCTTTAGATTCTCTACTAAACTTATACTACCCATTGCTTTTAGGTAATGCTCTATTTTTTTCAATTTGAAAAAAAAAATAAAAAAAAAACATTACCTAAGTGCCTTGTGTCACGACACCGGCGGGGTAACTCTGGCAGTGGGTGGGTTCGCTTCGGTTGCAAATATCTTATAGGAATCACAAGAGGAGTAGGAGGTGCATTCTTATTCTATTGAGATCCATGTTTCAAAAGATATATACACGAGTTTCAGAATTATTTGTACACTTAGGCAGCGTTTACATTTTATATTAGAGTAAAAATTCTGGGATTAGTGGTATGAAGCGAAAGTGAGAGTAGGTAGTTTACTTATATTGAATGAGAATATAAAATTAAAGTCATAATTTAATTTATGCATTGTCTTCAATTAAGAGTAAATAAATTTAAATTATAATTTTACTCTTATTGAAAGAGTTGTAGTTTTTAATTATAAATTTAATAAAAAATATATTCAAAAATAAAATATTTATTTTATTATAATTATAAATTAATAATAATTATTAGTATTCTTAATTATGTAAATATAATTTTTATTAATTTTAATTTTAATTCTGTAAATAAAAATTATTAATTAGAGCAACACAGATGAAAAATTATTATTAATAATATAGTACATAATTAATATTTTCTTATAATAAAATATTTTTATTATTAATTACTAATATTAAATAAATATAATACCATTTTTTAAATAAATATTGTAATATTATAAATATGTTTAATATTATTATTAAATATAATTTATAAAATAATATAATAATATTTATATAAATACATATAGTATTATTTATTTATTATATTTATTTAATTATTATTATTATTAATATTCTTCTTTATATAAATCATAATTTTAATTTTAATTATGTAAATTAAAAAACTATTAATTAAAGCAACACAAATGAAATATTATTATTAATAATAGAGTACAAATTAATATTTTCTTAGGATAAAATATTTCTTATTATTAATTACTACTATTAAATAAATTTAATATCATTTTTAAATAAATATAATAATATTATATTTAAATATATTTAATATTATTATTTTTATACCTATAATTTATAAATAATATAATAATATTATTTAAATAAAAATAATTTTTTATTTTATTTTATTATATTTGTGAATGAATAATAATTGTTAATGTTCTTAATTATGTAAATTATAATTTTTATTAATTATAATTATAGTTATATATATATATAAATTATTAATTAGAGCAACACAAATAAAATATTATTATTAATAATAAAGTACAAAATTAATATTTCTTAGAATAAAATATTTATTATTATTAATTACTAATATTAAATAAATATAATAATATTATATTTAAATATGTTTGTATTATTATTTTTAATAAATATAATTTATAAAATAATATAAATATGTTATATAAATACATAAAACATATTTATTCTATTTTATTAAATATAAGAGTAAAAAGAAAAATGGGGGGAGTGGATTCTCACTCCTACCTCCTCGCTCCCACTAAAAAAAAAAAATACATCCTATAAAGTAGAATTCTAACTTTCTTTTTAAAATTTGTAAATAAATATTAAAATAAAAAAAATTCACACTCCTCACTCCCACTTTAAAAATAAAACATTACCTTAATTGTACTTGTCATTCTCTAGAATATTTCAAATTTATTCTATCTAATAAGTTTTAATGTACTTTATCCCATTTATAGTTTCATTTTTTTTCCTAAAAAAATTATGGGTGGTTAAAGCCTAAATTTCTTTTCTTTATCACTAATGTCCCCGTGATTTAGAACTTGGAGTGACCACTCAAATAAAAATTATTTAAAAAATATTTGACCACACCTCCGGTGCAAAACTCAAAATGACAAAAAAACTTGTACTTTTATAATTTCTCCCCGTATAAGTACATAGAGGGCTTTCTTTGAGCCAAGTCATCGACGGCTCCCCATATACGCTCGTTCTGCCCTTTCGCTCTCTTCTGCAGTTGGTCATAAATATGCACTCTGCTTTTCATTTTCACCCAACGAATAATTAGTTAAATTTTGCCTGATGTACATTTGTTCTGATTAATAATTAGTTAAAACTTTCAGCCAATATCCTCCCACGTGCCTCACTAATTGTATCCGTGTCCGTGTAATTATTTATTTAGGGAGCAAAAAAAAACAAAGAGGCCAACATGTATAATTACAATTAATAGTTAATTAATTAATTACTCTTAATTTCCGGGCTTTTAATACGTACGCACATGGAAAAGCAATAAGCTCAGGGAGGGCATCGCATACTGGAAACAAGAGAATATGCAAAGAGGGAGGAAACTAGCTAATTTAGCAACAAATCAATTAACACTAATTGAATGAGGAATCTTAATTAAATTTATGAGGACATATGCATGGATGCAGCAGGACAAACTTAAAGCTTAATAATAATTAATAATTAGTCATATACAGATAGATAGAATTAAGAAGGGGAAGGGAAGGGAAAGAGAGATCACTAATTAATTGTGGCCACTTATAAATTAAATACATGACCCATGCAAGATAAGCCCACATCAAGACATAGCTGAGGATGAAGCTGAAGATTGAAGATTAAAGCTGCATCGTTTGCTGAATCTAGGACCCACAATTTCGCGGGAGATACGTGCCGCCGGGGCCAGCTGCGCAATGTTCACCCTTCTTGGAATTCTGGGGATTAGGGACACAAGCTCGATATCCGGGTCTGCCGCAACCGAATGGTACATAAGAGGCTTTCAATGTGTCTGACGTAGCAGGATCAGCAGCAGCCGACACCAATTCCGGATCATGATGAAAGAACAACGCGTCGGGATCAATATGGAAATTCGCAATGTTGGTGGCGTTGCCCGCAGCACAAGATTGACTTGCGGTGAAGAAGAGTATCGTCGCAACTATGATCGCTGCCGGGACACCGCCTCCCAATCCCATCACATTATAATTTCCCATGCTATTTTTTCCAGCGTACAACTTCTTACTAACTGACTGCTTTCTGGAGCTTGTTTGCAAGTTCTTCTGTGTTGTATTTATAGCGCTTCAATTATGATTCGCGTGTGTCGGTGCGCATCCAATAAACAGAAAAGTTAAAAAGGAGAGGGCTTATCCAACTGGAGGCTTTGTAGGGTGGATATTGCTCTTCCAGATATTTATGGCAAAGTAACTGCCGCAGGCATAGACAAGCGACTTTCCGCTAGGGGGTACCGGTGACAACTCATGGCCTCAACATTTAGGATATGAGCCCTAAGGACCCCAGGGGTGGCTAGCGTTACTAATATATGGGAGTAGATCTTAAATAATAATATAATCTATTTATAGATGTAATAAGTGGACATTCGATATGGTAAATCTGACACCTAAAAATATTTATTTTATTTTTAAATTTTTAGTGTCGTTTAATTATTTTTAAAGTAAAATTTTTAAAAATTAAATAAATTATTTAACTTTTATAACATCCGAAAATTTTAAGTTTTTAGGTTTTTGAGGTTGCACTTTTTTTTAAAAAAATAATTTTTTAAAAAAATATTCTTATTTCTTTATAAATATATATTTTTAATATAATTTTTTATTAAAATATTTTTATAATTTTAAATAAAAATTCATTTACAATTAAATAACTTCAAATTTTTCTCCCAAAAAAAAAAAAAATTGATGGCTGTCGCAATTGAAAGGCCTAATCAATCCTCGTACTATATGCACTGTCACAACTTGCGCTTGGACCAGCCGCTTTTGCCTCTATATAATATATATACACATATGCGCCTTGGACCAGCCACTTGATCACATGTATATTGTCACGGGTTTCATTTGCTTTAACACAATAATTGAGCAAGTCTCACATGCTTTTGGATTTTTCGTGCAAATTTAATTTGGCATCATTCGCCTACCATTCTCCAGGACCAATTTAAATATACTGTTAAAATAAAGTTTACCATTTATTTTTTCCCCCCCTTAATGAGGCCCACGCATACACTGTACATTTCTTAATTAACGGAATGACTATAAACTGGGAATTATCGTAATAGAAATGAAACATAATTAAGTAATTAATTATTTCGAGTCAGCGGAGAGAATCGAATGGAGCTGACCTGGGGTTTGTTCATTCAAAATACGATAATTGAACTTTCCAGATAATTATTATCAAGTGCGGATAATATATATATATATATATATGGACATATTTTTACTTAAAATAATTAAAAATTAACTATCTCAAAAATTTATGATTTAAAAAGTCTGTCTGCATAAAAAAAAAATTAAAGCATTTGTATTTTATATATATATATATATATAAATTATTACTAATGATACCAATTTATCTACTATTAAATTATAAGAAACCAATAACTCAATATTTATGCAAAAATTTAAATCTAAATAAAGCATATGAGTAATTATTGAATAAGCAATCTCTTGAATCATTCAATTAAGGAATAAACTCAAAGAGAAGTAAAATACACACTCTGATACAGTGTTTAATATTATTTATATGAAGTGATTTTACAATAAGGGATCACTTATTTTAATCAAGTACAAGACAAATTAAAAGTTGAAAAAAAACATCCTCCAAAACAGTGTATTTTATGTTTTTGGCACATTGAAATATGTTGTTCCTTTCTTTTAAACCGTCCTCCATATTGCATGAAATTACGGAATCCTCTTACTAGAAGGTCTGTGTATATATATATATATATATATAATTTTTTTAAAAATCTCTTAAGTCATTAAAATAAGGGATAATATGTTTCCAACACACACAGTAATTTTCTTATATAAAAATCCTTAGGTTCTTTAAAGTAAGGGATAACATATTTTCAAGTTTCAACGTTACTCTTATCAAGTTTCTTCTATAATTTTTAGAGCTCCTCTACTTCAATTTTCATCTATTTAATCTATTCAATCTTTTAATTAAATTTTCTTCGGTTGATCTATTCATTTCAATAATAGAAGAATAAAAGGCGACTCATTGCGGCTTTTTGAACAAAATACTCGCACCTTTAGATTGAATGAAATGTAACGGATTAAAATTGAAAGTCTATGATTTCAAGTTACATTTCTTTTTTTAATGAATAGTACATAAAATTTTAAATTGAGGAAAGGAGCCATAAAAACGTTATGCATAAAAATAGAAAACTTGACCCAAAAAATATTAAATAAATAAGAAAATATATCTATATAAGGAAACTTCTTTATTCGAAACATTTCAGGCACCAATTGTTGAGCCATTGAATGCATACCAACATCAAAAGCAAAAGATTAAGCATCTACATAACAGATCAAGTCTCACACTCCAAACTTAATACACAACAAAGTAACACTAAATATGGCAAAGTTGATCTTATTAACTCAAACAACAATATGGGAAATGAAAACAAGTCCAAACTTCAATTCTCTTCCAACATGTCACCGCCATCTTCAGCCACCTATTAAAAAAAAAAAATCATGAAGGATAGTACTTAAAAGAGGACTCGATAGAGGATCTGTTTGATCATATTAAATTTGCATGCAACAATTCTGTCAGCTTAAATCACAGATTCACAAACACTCCTCATCAAAGAATAATAAAAGGGGAATTGTAAACTTTAATGGGGATAAGTGAAAGAGAACGGAATGAATCTTCTCAAAAAGAATTCCTTTTTTTCTTATTTATATATATTATGAATCAACCAACCAAAACAAACAGGGTTCAGCTCCCTATTATACTGAAACCCTAAATAACGTGAATTTACCAAACTGGGTAATTTCAAATTATTTTAACGCCGTAAAGTTCTACAGACAGAATTTTAGAAAAACTTAAAATAAAAGAACAAATAAAGAAAAACTTAAAACTGTCCAAGTTATGGCCTGTTCTACATCAATAACCAACTAAACAGAATAACGAAACAGCCCTCTGTACTGTGAAATTACTTGCAAGCCTTCCGAAAGCACAGCGGGGTTAATACAAGCACACTGGATATTGTCTTGTTAAGTCAATCATAAGCAAACATAATTTTGTAAAATACTACCAAGTAAGATACAGTATTTAACACCATATGATTTCTCAATTAGCCCAAAAAATTGTAGGATCAAAAATCAGATGGTCATAAATCAAACACTGACAAACCAATGAATTTTCAGAAGGGTATTATTGCTTCTCCTAGAAATGACAATCTCCAAGGTGCTCTTTGTGACACTTATCCCCTGCCCTCCATAGAGTTAAAAAGCCCCTGACATAAAATCCCCAGTTTGAATGTGATTCATTCTTAACACACCCATAAAAGTGGGGGAAAAAAAAAAAGAAAAAAACTTGCCGGTTGCACTAGCTAATCCCCACACTGCATTGCCAACAGATAAAATAACCACATAAGTAAATCACTTAACCATATGAAACTAGTGTTAGTTATAACTTCAACAGTGTAAGTAAATAACTTACTGCCCTGCATCTAAGAACAAATGTTTTTCACTCGTCTTATGCCTAACCAAATTGTCTTTATTTAGTATTTACTACAACTTAATTTCCTAACATTCCTCCATCAAAGATGATCAACTAACCACAAACAACAAAATCTAATCAAATTGACTGAAATAGCAGCCACATTGTAGGAGGAAAAAGAGGGCCTGCCTCACATGGAGCAATTACTAAATAGAAACCCCTGTTGAACAGTAACAACTCTACACATTCAGCTCAACTAAAGATCATGTGAATAAAACAAGACCACAACCATATGATGCAGGTCAAAAGAGTATGCTTTAGCAATCAGAAATGATGAGAGCAATGAAACCAATGTGCTCATAATACAAATAAAAACCTAAACTATATATAAACCCATCATAAAGTACCAGAAAATCCTAAATCTAGCACCAATGGCAAGAAAATAAGCATAATACATGAAACGCAAAAGAAATCAAGTGTACTACCCAGCTGGCCAGAAAGCAGGTGAACCCCACTAGATCTTAATTTCAATAAAAACAAAAATTTCAGACGAATTCATTTAAAAAAAAAAACCATAAAACCCAAAATTTTACACAGACACAGCATGGTTAACAAACATATCATAATTTTTTTACTTAAAAAAAAAAAAAAGAAGACAGACGAATGCTTCTATCAAAGAGAGGCAGGAAGATAAATTTATTATCCAATATGTAGGATCAGCCGCTGAAGCACGATGGATGAATTTGAACAGATTGTTAAGCTAAACTAAGAAAAACCTAAAAATTTATCACATACCCAGTTCATAAAATCCCCAACGAAACCTTAAATCTCAAAAAATCACACCAAAAATAAACCTAACAAAAATTTATTAAACAATATAACCCAGAAAAACAAAAAGAAAGATTTTTGCAGTCACATGTGGGGGCAATTCAATTCAACAACAGACCTGAGAGAAGCAGGAGAGCTAAAGAGCTTCAGTGAGCAGAGGAGGCAGCGGAGTGCTGGTGGTGGGTCTGGTGAGAATGAGAAGGTGAAGGAGCGATGACCCTATTGTAGACTTGTTCGCCAACAAGATAGATTCCAAAAGCGACGAGAGCGATGCCGAGGCCTGGAGTGGCTTGACGCAGATTACTCGTCAGCAGGGGATGCTTTCTCCACCCATCTCTTCGCCTGAAGAACTCGCCTGTGTGCCCCATCCTTTCACTTGTTTTGTAAACAATCTCTAAGTCTATCGATCGATGCTTCTTCTTCTGCTTCTTCTCTCAGTCCTGTAGCGGAATATGGCAACTGCGACATTGATCGTGCCCATTAAGTTCAGTTTTGCTGCGCTCTGTGTCTTTTGGGCTTGATTGGGCCTGGCCTTCAGTCTCAATCTCACCCCGCCCTAAACAAGCTCATTAGCCCATAAAAATTTTCATATTTTTCGGATTTACGATTTGGCGAACCCCTCCTTTCGATCGGCAAAATTTAATAATATCTCATAGGTAGAGATGGAAGTTGCCAATTAACCAACGCATGTCCATGAGAATACGAATACACAAATAAAAACCATCACTCATTAATTATAAGAGTACTTTATATAACTTATCCTTCAAATATTCTTCGATGCTGTAAATTCTAATGCTTCGACCGGCAAAACCGTGGATGTACATTACTAAGAAACAAAACACAAACTATTTTAAATGCTTGAACACAAAATAGTTTGCTTCCTACTTTAAATTTACAACATCTTAAATTAAAATTCATTCGCGAGCTTAATACTAAATACTGCTGGCACTGCCAGAATGATTAGACCTCTAAATCTACCATCTGAATCAGCTAGCTTCCTTAATGATTACCATTCTTGCAAGCTGAATCTTCTTTTTCTCTCCAGACTGCATGCACTTCATCGGTCCTGAATCTCTGGGTAAAGGTCGATTCCTCTATCGGAGTTGATGAACCATGAGCAAAAGCAAGCAGACCGGTGTACGCAATCATTGCTCCGTTGTCAACGCAATAGCGGTCATCCGTTGCAAACAGCCTTCCACCCCGCTCAGAGCACATTGTTCTCATCATCTCTTGCAAGCGCTCGTTACAACCCACACCTCCTACAATAAGAACATCCTTTTTATCACAATGTGCCATTGCCCGTTCTGTGATCTCCACAAGCATTGCAAAAAGAGTTTCCTGTAACACATATCATCAAGCAAAATGTAAATTTCCAACTACATTAATACACCATTCATATAATGAATGATTCATGAAATGGCAACATATAATTGCAGTCTTTAAAGCTATGGTTCACGCTGTTCCAACGGATTGAAGGATCCAAAAATGCAACTAACCTGCAGGGAAAAGCACAAATCTGCAGGAGTAAACTCATTATTATTGAGCTTCTCCTCAGCAGTTGCTTCAATATAGCTCAATATCCCACTAAAAGAGACATCCATCCCTTTTACAACATAAGGAAGATCAAGAAACTTTTCCCCTTTCTTTGCTAGCTGGGAAAGAAGAAAATCATATTAGGCAAATCAAGATGGAAGACAGAATGTCGCATCACTCAATCTACCAACCAAAGCATTAAACACAAGTCAGCAGCCAAAGCTACATGCGTAATTTATTTTTGATAAATAACCTAATGCGTGTATATATTTCCACTGTGATTCAGGAAATGATGAAGGGAGATCAGAAGATAAGCAAGCAACATAAGCACAATTCTTGAATTGTGAAACACATGCTTAAAACACCTGACGGGTAGGGCCCAGATATAAACTTAAAAATTCAACTGCTCTAAATCATTCCTTACCTAAATGTTTTACAATTACATACAAAATCTAAAAGGATTTAATCCTTCTGATGAGAAGAGAAAAGTTGAATAAACCAATCTTCAAGTACCTGCTCAATGTTATATCCAGGGCTTGGATCATTGGACAGTGTTAAGACCCTAGCAAACCGATCCAAGCAATTACCCACAGCAATATCAATAGTCTCCCCAAAGATCCGATACCTTCCTTCACTATAAGCAATCACCTGGGTATTTCCACCGCTGACATACAACACAACAGGATCCTCTGCTCCAGTCACAATCCTTCCCATCTCAATATGTGCCACACAGTGATTAACAGCAACAATTGGCTTCTTCCACAGTTGAGAAAGAACCCGGACAACAACAGCAGCAACTTGCAGCGGCGCTCCCATGCCCGGACCCTTGGTGTAACAAAGGCAATCAATCTCATCAGGGGATGTTCCAGCAGTTTTCAAGGCAGATTTGACAAGCGGAAGAATGTGTTCTAGATGGTGTTGGGCAGTTTCTCGAGGAAGGAATCCATGGCCAGGTGGCGTAATATAAGTGTGGCGAGGATTTGATAGAATACTTCCATCTAACGTAACAACCCCAACACCAATCTTGTTAGCCGACCCTTCAAATCCAAGAGCTATCATCCTCTTCATCCCTAACCCTGCATGCATTCCCAAAAATAGATAAATTTCCACTAGGAAAATGACTAAACTAGAGAGAAATGGACAATCATCGTCAAACCCAAAATTTAGAATAAATGCAACAACTGAAAAATTGATAAATCACACATACAAGATACAAGAAATGATGCTTAAGCACGAATTTCCAACTCCAAATGCTTACACAACAGCTGTGCTTAACATCAAGCGATCAATTCCACAATAGCTGTGAGTTAAAACGGCACAGCGCCTGAATACTAAGCGTGCTTACGTCAACAGATAAAAGTGACTTGTGAAAAAGATTGAATTTTTATATTTTT
Source organism: Aegle marmelos (assembly GCA_030449875.1). Classification (NCBI taxonomy): domain Eukaryota; kingdom Viridiplantae; phylum Streptophyta; class Magnoliopsida; order Sapindales; family Rutaceae; genus Aegle; species Aegle marmelos. The sequence continues at coordinate 26,354 of JASUUL010000043.1, read as the reverse complement.
TAGAATCAATATAAAAATTGGCGCGAAATGAAAATGGAAAAAATCACATATAAGAAGCTAACCTTGGGGCTTTGCGACTGCTAGCAACGAAAGGACGGCGATGCGGACAAAAGCCGCCGGCAAAGCGTGACAGTGAGTTAAGGACGAGGAGGTGGGAGGCGACTGAGAATGTGTTAGGGGTGTATCAGGGCTTTTAGGTCGACGAGTTACCGTGGTTGGGATTGTATCGAGTGTGGGAATGCCCATGAGTTGCAACATATAGTGCCCTTTTAACGAACGCCACGTTTCAACAATAGTATTTCGAAATTAAAAAAAAAAAACAAAATTAGGTGGACCTTTTTTTTCCCCCACCCCCCCGGATGAGAGTTGGAACTTATTGAATTAGTTATGAATCTCCCTTTAATTTATTTCATTAGTTTTTTATGCTAAAAAGTATCTGTTATTCTTTTTTTTTTTTTTCAAATATTTAAACTTTTTCTTCCCCCCCCCCCCCCCCCCGAATGAAAGCTCAAGCTTCTAAGCACCTACCCTAATTTCTCATGGACCCCTAGATAATATTTTTTTTAACAAAACTAAATTCAATATGGTTAAATATCAAAAGTATATAAAAAATAAAATTTCAATTATTTTTTACCATCAAATTTTATTTATCTAAATTTACTATTGGTTCATTCATTTATCACCTGCCGAATTTGAGCGGTAGTTGTGCGAATGAAACCTTATTTATTTCAAAAGAAGGCTGTCTTAAATAAAGAAAAATAACAGAATTAAGAAAGAAAGAAATTGAAAAAAAACCTTAAGAGCACATGAATAATGAATTGATGATCCTTTTGATTTGTCCCCCGTCTGCACAGAGTCAACAAACACACACTACATTCTCTGCTTTAACTTCTCAGCAAGATTTCACTTCTTCATTTGCATATTTCAATTTCATTATTTGACCGACTGAGAAAGGTGAAGCTGACAAATTAGACTCATGGGCCTGCTTCAACTGAACCTTCCTCTGTCTTCTTCAACCTCTTCTCACCCACTGTTCCCAGACAACCACCTAACTTTCTCCAGAACTGGTAATTTTTTATGGGCAATGAAGCATATTCTTTGCTTGTTATTTTGATGTGATTTATATTCAATTCGGTGCTTTTCAGGTCATAAAAATAAGTTCTTTGGCTTGACAAGGAAGGCCAGGCCTGCAACATCCAGGATTAGATGTTCTGCTAAAGTTAATAATGTAAGTGGGATTTGTTTCCTTTGAGTTGCTTCACATCCATTTTTAGCAGTTATTCACGTTATGTTCTTGTATCTCAGGGCTCGGTCGTTGTTAAAGATAAGAGTGTATCGGTTATTCTTTTGGCTGGAGGGAGGGGCAAAAGAATGGGCGTAAGTATCTTGTTGTTTTTATCAAGAGGCTCGTTTTCATATGAGTTGTTATTTGTATGTTTTGGATATGCATACAATGCTATGGTCTTATCCATATTGTATGTATGAGTTTATTACTTTCTTCAATTCCTGTAGTTCTTAATTTTCTTCTTTCAGATGATGGTTATTTTATGTTTGTCCGAATAGGCGAACATGCCAAAGCAGTATCTACCACTTTTGGGTCAACCCATTGCATTGTATAGGTAAACGCCAATAACTTGTATCAACAATGTTGAAGTATTCAACAACCCCTGTTCAATATTAATTCTTTCTATCAAAGTATTGATGTATGGTTTAAGAGGGACTTCCGTGTTTAAACTGTAACCTATGGTCGTTTACATTTAGTATGAAAAATCAGATAGAATGCGAGAGGTGGTCTTCTGGGCATATGGAGTTTTCTTCTTGATCCAGTAAAAAATATTATGGTATTGCTGTTGTGTTGTTAATGTGATTCTCAGTTTATTTTAGAATAGTACCTTGGGTTAAAGGTACTCTGGGTGGGATACAGTTACTGAGGTTTGGCCCATAGGCAAAACAAAAATTATGTGTTTAAAGTTGTAATGGTCATTGTTTCCATTGCTTATGACTGATCCTTGTTCTTTCTTCTGAAAATAATAAAATGCATCCTTTCTTCAGTTTCTACACTTTCTCGCGCATGGTTGAAGTGAAGGAAATTGTGGTAGTTTGTGATCCATCTTACAGTGACATCTTTGAAGGTTTCTGTTCTCTCCCTCTCTCTCTCTCTTCGTATGCTTGCATGATATTCTTCCTTCCATTAACAAGTGTACCAGCTTTGGTCACCTTGTAATGTTGGGTACTAGTGCCACCAGAAATATTTAAGCTAACTTGTTGATTTTCCTTTCAGAAACCAAAGAGAAGATCAACGTAGACCTTAAATTCTCGCTTCCTGGGAAGGAGAGGCAAGATTCTGTATACAGCGGACTTCAGGTGCATGGATAATTAAGAGGACATTTAGTTTCTATATCTATGTTCCTGCTTTTTCAGCATCTTATGTTCATTCAATTTTCCTCTAGTGCCTGCAAAAACTTACTGAAATTATTCAATGGTAAAGTTTTTGGGTGTCTCACAGCCTATCTTCACTTTTAAATTTTTTTGGGCAAGTTGTTTAAGGGAGTACATGACTCTGCTCTGCTTAAAGTCATGCATTTGTCACCTTCTACTTCAAACTGCTTGCAAATAAATTTCTCTGCTCATAAAATTTTACTTAAAGAAAACCGGATTTTGCTTGAAATTTGGCAGCAAGGCTACTTTATTCTTCTTCTTTTTGTGTTTATATTGTTATTAATTCTTTGTGCCGCGAATTGTTAGAGTGAAACCAAATGATTTATCTCAAGGATTGGTTGTGCACACAAGTGGATTATTAGCTTCTTTCTGTATTCTTTCAAAAATTATACTTGATGACCCACGAAGAAACTCACAATAAGATAATTATATCAATTGTCTATTGAATCAAATGTTTCGCAAAAAATTAGTTGAATATTATGGTGTCATGATATCCAGTGTTTTGATTTGCTCTTAGTTGCTGATATATTGAACATTAAATTTCATTTGTATTGTTATATGCTCCTGCTGCATCCAGGAAGTTGATTTAAACTCTGAGCTAGTGTGCATCCATGATTCTGCAAGACCTTTGGTATTATCTAAAGATGTGGAAAAGGTATGGGCTGGTGGTTCGGTTTAGTAAACAGGTCTAGTAAACATTCCTGTATTTTCAAGGAGTTCCAGAAAAATATTGGCAGTGTGCCTCATTATTTTACCACTATTAGGTCCTTACGGATGCTTTGCGTGTTGGAGCAGCTGTACTGGGTGTTCCTGCCAAAGCTACAATTAAAGAGGTGCACATTAGCCTTTGCATTTATACCATTTGGGATTTTAGACATCTTTTTACTTTTTTCTTATTCCAGTTAAAATTCATCACTTTCTATATTCTGGATGTGCATTGGAGAATATAGTTTGAGGAAGCAAATGGTTTTATGGATTTGGAAACTTATTCCCTAATATATATTCAGGCAAATAGTGAATCTTTTGTGGTTAGAACCCTTGACCGCAAAACACTTTGGGAAATGCAGACTCCTCAGGTTTGCTGTTGGAAAAGACTATATGATATTTCTATTCTCAGTAAATACTCTACATATTGGATATATCATTTTGTAACTTCCATAAATCTTTTGTTGCAGGTGATTAAGCCTGATCTGCTTAAAAAGGGTTTTGAGCTTGTCAATAGGTACTGCATTTGCCTTTAAGCTCCTCATCTAATAATCCTTTTACTGTGAACCTATTATGCCGATACTAATGTCTATGATTCCCAGATAAAATGATTTACTGGCTGTTCCATTTTAAATTCATTGTGTTCACATCCCTATACAGAAGAAATGTTCTTAGCGAACTGTAACTGTCTGCAGGGAAGGTCTTGAAGTTACTGATGATGTATCTATAGTGGAGCATCTCAAACATCCTGTATACATCACTGAAGGATCTTACACCAACATCAAGGTAACAGATGGAAATCTTTCTTGTTACACTTATTGACATTTAACATTTTCATATAACAGAACCAATGTTACTTAGCCTGCAATACAATAGTTTCCTCAAAATATTCATCCTATGCATGAAAAAGGTGACCTCGAAGTTTTATGAATTGCAAATTGATGTATTGTACTCTGAATTGCAGGTTACAACCCCTGATGATTTGTTAGTTGCAGAGAGAATATTGAATTTGAGCTCAGAGTCTTCTTAATAGAAGTTTTCATCCATTGTGTTGTACTTTGTTTTGTTCGATCTTCTAATCTCTTTGAACTTTTGGTTCCAAAATTTTAACCAAACTCCGAGGTCCATCCTCCATCACTGTACACCTTGAATAAATGGGATTCAGTACGCAAATGCCGTTCAAGTTTGCTATTAAACATTTCAAATTTTGGTTTACAATTCAAGTTTGATTTCTATATTTCTTTTACATATTTCAAGTCTAGTGGCAGAAGTTTCAAATGTTGTGTTGAGATCTGTAACATACATTATCTGAATGCATATTAGCGGATCCGTAAATGAATGCGTTGAAATGGCACGATGAGGAACTCGCTAAAACTAATTTTACTACACCGGCAAACAAGGCAGAGCAAACAAGCTGAATTGCTTTCATGGCAGGGCAAAAGCTGAATTGCTTTCATCTTAGACTGTTTCTTATTATACATAAGTCCTGGCACAAAAATTAGCTGCAGCTGAACAAATGCGAAAGTCCAACATATCCTTTTCATTTTACATCATTCTCTTTGAGCTCTCATTCTTGAAGAATGGTTTAACTGGAAATAAATACACAAAAAATTAGCAAAAAATAAAAGGATGAATTTCCAACTAGTTAAATTTAAGCGCCCCATTTATCTTCTAAGTCTGCTTTCACTCTTTTTAGCCTTTGTGCAATCAACAAATAATGAAAAATGCCCGCCTTTTCGTGATCGAACAGGGGTTCCTTTGACCTGTTCACAAACAGAAATAGAACCTGATGGCTCTGTAGAGAATGCTAGAACGAAGGAAGAAACGTGTTAATACTTATAAAATACCTTTCCCTTCTTATGAGGTTTGGTGTTATTCCAACAGAACAGCCCACCGCAACCTCCAGCTTGTGACCCTGATTCATATCCCCTAAAGAAACACCAGCATTTAGTATGAGAGGTATACAATCTGTGTAAGAATCTAATACTACAAGAAAAAGGTAAACTCAACAATCTTGAATTGTTCAATACCGGATTAACCACTTTTCTCCAAACTTCTGGAACTAGATAATGGGCTTCTTGTTGGATCTTGTAAGATCAACCCTATACCTAGCAACAAGCTAGGATGTAGTACACCGAATTTCAAGCAACCTAATTGTTCTATCAATTTCTAGGCTTTAGTTTTTGGAAATCTATTCTTGATTGGGACCCAAGGAGTGCAGAGTATTGCAGAAAAAATAATATATAATTACAATAGATGTCAGTAAAAGACTTACTGGTTCTCTTTGCTGAAATTGCCCATAAAACTGCTATCATGCAATAAGCTTGGCAACATCGGGTAATTTTCACCCTTTTTGCCATTCTCATCCTTTTTGAGCACTCTATCTTCATTGAACTTCAAAATTTTGAGTTCCTGATTTAACCCATCTTCCCATTGCTGAGAAGACAATCCTGATGAAAGAATGGACTCTATATGATTTTGTCCATAGATATCCTCCCGGGGCAACACCTGATTCTTCTCAGGCCTCAAATGACCCAGTGACCCAGGGGTTCCTTTCTCTGTAGCCTGTAACCATGCAGTTTCTAGCCTCTGTTCGCGGATTATGGATTCTATTCGCTGCATTGGAATCTCCTGCCTCCTCCCTTTTGTACTACTAATTTCCGAACTGCCTTCTGCTAAAAGGGGAGAACAATTTGGATGATCATCCTCTCCTTTAAACTTACCTTCCAACTCATTAAAACTTCCTCTGGATAGTTTCCTTGCCACATTAACAGGAATCTGCTGTGAGTCTGAATCAGAATAATTATCGTTTGCATTTGAGCAAAGTGCCTTTCCTTCCCTCTCAATTGCGGCAGTGGTTTCGGACTTCTTCAGACCTTTATGTAACTCATTAGAAATTCCATGGTGAATGGAAGCCTCACCATCCGGCAAGAGGATTATTCTAACCTCTACATTGCGTCTCAACACAGTTTCAATTGAATTGGTAATACTGCTCAAAAACCTTTCTGCTCTTGACTTAATATCTCCATCTCCAAATGCAACATAGGCAATTAAAACTCCTGCAAGAAGAAACATATAGAAATTTAAACACTTGCAAACATCTTTAAGGCACTTTGAATCAACAACATGTGGACCAAAGAGACCAATATTAGGGAGCCAGAGACAGAGAAAGACAAGATTGTTACAGCACTATACACCTCTGCTCAAGGAACTTAATAAATCAAAATCCATATTAGTAGATGCCAAAAATAAAGAGCCACAGACAGAGAAAAACAAGATTGTTACAGCAGTATATACAATGTCTCAAGGTACTTAACAAATCAAAATCCTTATTAGTTTCTCAATTTACATTTAATATGACACTTTAACCACCTTCATTTTTATAGAACTTCAAAATTGAGATGATTAAATTTACAAAAAAACAAATTAGCAATCTTAGCCCAAAGGATCGTTTTCACCCAAAATTTCCTGGAAGCACTTCTTGACTACTTGAATATTTTTTAAAATTAAATAAGAATTTTTACAAAAGAAATTTATTAATTAAATATGCACGCAGACTACATGAGTCTCGAACCTTTAAGAAGGCTGCCCACTAACTAGTGGAGCGGGGCCTTGGTAGTGTGTGTCTGTGTTTAGTTAATAGGATTGAGAATCAAACAGTAATAATAATTAAGAATATATATATATATAGGTGTGTGTCTGAGTATATATTCTTTTACATTGCGTAATTCAATTTCCCAGGAAAACTTATTGGACTTACTTTCAACTTCAGAGATAGACAAAAGCTTTCCATGGCCCTGCAGTAGCTGCTTCAATGTCTTCGAATGACACCTTTCAATACACTGTGCCCAGATCTCACCTAGCTTTTCTGAATTTCTGCATGTAATAATCGTATTTCCAACAATATCGCCATTCTGTGAGACAGCCAAGGCACCACCATCTTTCAACCGGCTATGTGAGGGCTTGGAATAAGAATTATGACCATCAATCCGTGATAATACTTCTCCATGATGCCTGAAATTTCCATTAACTGGTTCACATAAGGAAGCAGGGGATGCTGCATTTGGAGGCATATATTGAGGACCTGACATCCGCTTGTAAACAACAGCTTCTCTTGAAGTACTTGATGGATCTTCCTCAGTAGTCCTAGAGCTCTGCCTTCTACTGCTACCTGACTGAGTGAGATCTAGTGAATGCATTGATCCAAGTTGCAACAAGGTTGCCGTGAACCACGTGCAGCGTTCACTTGAAAGCCTTAGCTGTTTCTCAGCCTCTGAAAGAAGCTTCAATGCATGCTTTAATCTCTCCAATTCTGCTTCAGTTACTAGAGAATGACAACAACAATCCATATCAGTAATTTCAATTGTAACATTTCTAACTGACAGCGAAGAATAAATTTTACAATGGGTTTCAAACTCAAAATGTTTCTCCTTTTCTTTTTGGCTGCATTTCGATTGAGGCCAAGATAAATAAATGAAAGTTAGAACAACAATAAAAGGTGGATAAAGTGGATGCTAGGCAACCAATCACAATTGGCAAACCAAGGTTCTGGATACAATGTTAACCAACTTTCCATAATGGTTTTAAGTTTGCTGCAAATAGATGACAAGTAACTAAAAGAAGCAATCTTTTCGGACAAATTAAAATTTACCATGTAAAAAGTATGATGATAAAAATCAATGATAATAGATAAACAACAATATTTTTCCCTATGAGAATTAATGGCACATTTAGTTGCTTCAAAGACGTTACACACAAATTGTGTGTGCTTGACTCCATGGAGTTTTCAGTAAAACAAAAATAAAGAGAAAAATGTTTCTCCCATGCATTTGTTTGAAAAGCTAGGTATTACCAATTTGTGATTCAGTATATCTAGGTATTAACAATTTGCTTCCGAAGAAACAACCATGAAAAAGTGAAATGGATAATACTCACAACTCCTTCCACCAATAGTGTAGGTTCCAGCAATGATATCCATGATCAGGCTAGCCAGTTGAGACATCAAAACCATTGGATCAACCCCAGAATCCATCAACTCCCTGGCCCTTTTCACCGTTTCTGCAGTGTCTGATGACATTGCTAATTCTAAAAGTTCCAGTAATTTCTCTTCAGAAACAACCCCCACCTGCAGAGAAGTCAGCAACTGCATATGTAAGTTTGAAATAACTATATGTACAACTAAAGGATCAAAAAAGTATGAAACTCACATGCAATTGAGATGATTTAGCTTTTCTTTACAAAATAGCTTTAACTCTTTGGTTAATTGATCATATTCTCATTCATGAAATTATGGTGTGTTAAAAACTAAATCTAAATCAAACCATGCCAACATAGCATTGTGGATAAAACTCACAAGTTCATTCACAAGAGATGAAGTGATTCTTTTTCCAAGCAAACTGAGCTGGTCTAACATAGTTTCAGCATCTCGAAGAGAACCATCAGCATTCAGAGCAATTAAATCTAATGCGTCTGGCTCAACATCCAGGTTTTCCTCAGCAGAGATTTTCCTCAGCCTCGCCACAATGTCAGCATCTTTAATTTTGTTGAATAGATACTTTTGACACCGTGATTGTATTGTACGGGGCACATTGTCAATATCTGTTGTTATGAAGATGAACACAACTCTCTGTGGTGGTTCTTCCAGAAACTTGAGAAAAGCCAGCCACGTCTTTGAGGGCAAGAGGTGACACTCATCAATAACAAAAACCTTGAATCGTGGAGAGGCTAATGGAAGTCCAGCAGATAAGTGTTTCAAAATGTATCTAACTCTGTCCATTCCTTTTTTATTGGTGCCATCAACTTCCATAAAATTCCTACTTTTTCCAGAGATGAAGTCGTTGCATTCTCTGCAGTATCCACAGGGCTTGGCTGGGTCGGTAGCTACACAATTCAGTGCAGCAGAAAAGATCTTAGCCGTTGACGTTTTCCCTGTCCCTCGAGGACCTTGGAAAAGATAAACAGGAGCAATCCTTCCCCTTGAAATGGCATTCACAAGTGATTGGACCACAATATTCTGTCCAATCAATTCATCAAAGAAGATTGGCTTGTATTTCTGGCTCAAACTCCTTATATGCTCCAGTGCACCTTCCTCTTCCTCTCCGTTTAAAGCTACAATCTCTAACCCATCTTGACTCCTACAGCTTGATGACCACCTCCTGCCATCTAATCTACTTAATGCCTCCAAATCAAGCTCCCCAAAGTTTGTAGAAAGTTCATCATCACTATGGCCAGTTCCGATAGATGACCCTGCTCTCCCATTGCCACTATTGGTGAGTAATGGGAGAACACCTTGGGCACTTCTTGAAGCCATTCTCATCTTGTTAGAAACAGATGACGAGCGTCTCCTTCCATGATACATCGTCTGGCTCCCACACAAAATGCTACTTCCTTTCCTCCTTAGAGTATCTGAAAGGGAAGGAGAGCAACAACTCCCACATACCCCTCTATGTTTTGGTGTCCTCTTTGACCAATAGCATGGAATCCCACATCCTTGACGACCCGGGAGATCCAAATGATCATCCATATCATCATCATTATCATTCAAGGATGCTGTTGTAGCATCCCAAGATCCAATTGTACTAGGATTCCGATTAACATACCTATTATAAGAACAAGTAGACAATGCAGGTGTGCTATAACTATAAGACGAATCTTCTTTTCTACCACCTTTCAACAACTTAGAAGACGAATGTGACCAGTTCTTATGCTTAAGTTTTAAAAGCAATGGGGAAGGGCCAGAATACTTACGAAAATCCTCCGAATTACAATAATCTTCAGTATCATCGGATTGCTCAACAGACTCATCCCTGCCTAAACCTAATGCCACTGAATTCCTAGCAAGAATAATTTTTTTTTGTTGATATCTAGTTAAAGAATCGGAAAGGGTTTTATTTCTCTTACTTTTTCTCTTGGCAGCCTTTGCTTTTTTCATTGCTGGAGTTGCCAAAGACACAAGGTTAGCATCTCTACACCTGAAAATCGACGTTGCCCGGTTCTCACCCAAATAAGTATCACTCTTCGAATCACCACCATTTCTTGCATCACTCAAGCTGTCATCAACACTTCCAATGACCCAAGAAGATCCTTCATCCTCATCATCATCGACATCAATATCATCATCATCATTTCTTGCAACTGCACTAGTCTCACTTGAAGATTTCTGATTCTTCCAATTATACAAAAACACTCTCTTCTCTTTCCCATTCCCATTATTAATACTCACATTGTTGTCTTCATCAACCAATTGCTTGTTATTGTTATTGATCTTCCGGGCAGAGCCAGAAGCAGAAGCTGCTGCCACTGCCGCTGCCAGAGATCTGGATGAACTCAATGGTGACTTCCAAGAAGATGTGGTCCCCGGATCACGCAAAACCCGGGCTGCTTTCCTAATTTGTGTCAGCTCTTTCTTCAACTGCAACCTCCCTCTCACTTCAGCCATTTCCCTTGATCAAACCAAGAATCAACAAAAATACCCACAAACCCCAAAACAGAACTTTACAAGTTTAAAACAATACCCACATTCCCGTTTCACTCATCAAAGCTTCAAACCCACATACACAAAATTTACAAATCTTACAAACCCAACAACAGAAAGGGGGGAAAAAATAAATATTGAAACTTTGAACAAAAATGGTAATAAATGATTAGTGAAAGAGAGAGTGGATAGGAAAGAATGGATTTGGACAGTGCGTGAGTATGAAATGGACCAGTACCTGACAATATAAATAATATTTTTTGTTGGTTTTTTCCTTTTCTTCTTCTTCACTCACTGTCACTAGGGTTTTTATTTCTTTATTTCTATTTTTGATTTTTTATTTTTTACTCTTGGCGCCTCAAATCAAAAGTGTTGAAAGTTAAATCTTCGGAATGTGAGTGAGTGAGTGAGCGAGCATGTGTGTGAAAGAGAACTTTGGACTGTGGAGGAAGCCCCGGGGACCCCGGGATTTCCACTTCTTTTGATATTTGTGTTGTGTTTTTTGTTTTTCAAATTTTTTTATTTTTATTTTTTAATTTACAGTTTTTGCCTTTTTACACTTGAAAACAGTTTCGTGCTTTCTTCTCGTCTTTTGTCTGTTTCATTACACAATGTTTTTAAGCGATTTATGGAAATATTTTTGCAAGAAAGAAAAATAAAAGATTGTAAAAGAAAAAAATAAACTTCTTTTAGGAATTTTTTTTTTTTGGGGAAGATATTGATACACCTATTTTTGTTAATATATATATATACATTGTATTGGTAATGTGGTGATTTTTTTTTTTTTGGGTTTCTATTTATGTCCGTTAATATCAATACAATAATATGCTATTACACTAACGGTCTGTCATTGTTTATCTATGTGATTTAGGAGTCAAGAGACTGTATATAAATTTTGGAAAGCTTTTTTAAGCCGGAATGTCTACTCTTTCACCTTGTAAAACACATATGCACTAAAAATTTGTTTTGAATGATATAAAATGTAGACATTTGTACCAAGAGAATAGAACAATTCAATTCAGTAGTTTGATCTTTTCATAAATCATAGCTATTAATTAATTGGTTGCAATTTTCAGTTTACACGTTCATTTTTCATTAGAGTGTCCTTCTATTGAAGTCAAAGACACAGCTCTTTAGGGGTCCCTTGCCTTTTCAGTAAATGCATATTCGCCATCTCTCCAACCGATATGGTTGAACTTATTGAATGAATCAAAATTGTGAATTCATCCCAAGATAAGCTGAAGAGTTGCATATAAAAGTATTTTCTGTAGAGGAAATTGATGAGGTTTTTTTTTTTTCCTTTTTTTCCCCGTTTCTGTTCATGAATAATGTGACAAACAAAAATAAAAAGAAAAGAAAACTTTTATAAGATAGAGTGAACAGCAACGTGATCTCTATTTTAAAAGGAAAAAGAAGAAAGAGAGTGAAACTTTGGACTTTACATTAACACCAATATAGAGTTTTGCCGTTTTAATCCAAATAATTAATATAGTTAATGTATTACTAACCTTGATAATATAGATCATTATTATTATGATATTTTATGTTATCGTTTATTATTTATACGATTTATGCATAACATTCGATATTATTAATTTCACATTCCATGTAATGATTTATATATTGATTATATTTATCTTAATTTTATTTTTCATTTTTAGAGAACAAATCACAATTTTCTCTCCATCATGAAGATCAAGATTTAAAGCAATATTGTTAATGTATTACTAATCTTGACAATATAAATCATTATTATGATAATGTTTTATGTTATTGTTTATTATTTATACGATATATACATAACGTTCGATATTATTAATTTCACATTCCATGTAATGATTTACATATTAATTATATTTATCTTAATTATATTTTTCATTTTTTAGAGAACAAATCACAATTTTCTCTCCGCCACCAAGATCAAGATTTAGGTTCCATATTAAAGCAATATCCATATGTCAGCAATTGAAAACGGCTCATCAATCACAATCAAAATGTAAAAAAAAAAAAAAGGTGTTAGTCAAGTTTTGGTGATCGATCGATCAATTTTCTATTAACTAACAACAAAAGCAAGTGCCAAGGCCACAATGAGAGCTCTCTCCAATCTCTATCGTGTTTTTTTTTTTTTTTTTTGTTCGCAATTCTTCTTAATTTTTAATAATTTCCCAATTAAACAAATCCTTTAAGATATTCCCAAATCAGATCTCTTTCCCTCTTTAACACGTGATTGGTTAGTCAAGCATTAAATTGTTTATCAGTTGGAGATTAATGACATTAAATTTTTTACTCGCCACATGCTTTAACCCATCTACAACCAAATGCTTAATCACATGCAACTTTTGGTCTCTTTAGCCTTTTGTCAATTGAATATTAATCATCACTTGAGCTTTGCACGACAATTCAACTAATAAAAAAAAAAAACAATACCTTTTGCTAAGCCCGAAACCATTTATAGCTTTAAGCAGATTTATAGAGACAGGGCCAATGCAGCTTCTTGGTTGCGTTTGGTTTCTTGTGCTTTTTCTGATAGAATTTTTGCAGACAAACAAAACATGCTTGATTTTGGTGGAGTTCTACTGTTAGATTTCATAGCATGACAAAACATTTTCTATTTTGATTAATACCACAAGAAGCTTATTCAAGCGGCAACATCAAAACTTAATAATGCAATTGCAACAAATAGAAACTTTAAAGAGTAGGTCCCTATGGCCTGGAATGAATTGAAGCCTACTTGATCCCACAAGTCTTTATTTCATTGTTTCTTTGTAGATTTTAGGTATGAGGGAGGCTTTTTAACCTTAGGCTCCTCCACGTACAACAAAAAAGAAGAGATCTAACGAGTTGAATTAAATCAAACATCGACATTTTTGCTCAATTAAAATGGAATATAAAGTTGCGTGAGTTAATTATGTCTTCATCTCAGAATTGCAATCGAAATTTCTTTTCCACATTAACTAATGATTATCATGATTAATACCTTGAGTTAAAATGTCTTAATTGTTTCTAAAGCTTTCAAATTGCATCTGTGTTGGGTTAAATCTTAGATCTTTTTTTTTTTTTAAAAAAATAATATATATATATATATATATATATATATATATATATATATATATATATTTGGTGATCATTGTGTGTGTCGATAATGAAATCATTGAAAGTCAAAACGTGAACATGTTACCCTTCAGTGATCCATTCAAGACATGACCCTCTGTTAGAAAATATCCTTTTTCCCCCAAATTTTTAGCGTGCTTGCTGCGTAAATAGTTGGAACATTCTTTTACCAAAATCCCCGCGCTTAGATGCTTACAGTTGGTGAAATATTATCAAATCACTTTTTCACTTTTTAACATAAATTTAGCAATAGATTGTGGACGATCGGAAGACTACCTCATTATTATTAGATTGTACTTGCACCCACTTATTGATCCATCAAAATGGGCTACAACATTTGATTGCTTGAAATTGGAAACCTTTCATCCAATTGCTGGCAATTGGCGGACAATGATTTTGCTTTAACAAAGGACATAGCCATAGAATAGGAATAGCCTTTTGTCAATGATGCTTACACATTCACAAGAAGAAACTTTAGATCAAACCACCAGAAAACTTGCTCCAACATTTGCATTTCTAAATGCCAGCAGCTATTTCAAAACACAAATTCCAGAGAAAATTAAACAGGAGTTGCAAATTGATTGACTAAAACAGGTATCTGACTCTCAAACTGTAACGAAAAAAGTTCTAATCTTGTCTGCTTTGTTCAATTGTTGTTCAATTCCCAACTTCATAACTGATCTTAAACTCTAGCCCTCTTGCTACTGCAGCTGGGGCACTTGTACTGCTTGATGTGCTCTGCCTTCGCAGGTGTAATCTTTACGCATTTGCCATGGAACCATTTCTCACAGATATCACAGCAGATCCAGAATTCGTCAGTTCCATAGTTATCACCGCATGCTCCACAGGTGGCACCCTGTTCATCGTCTTCCTCTTCTTCGTCCCCGCTATCATCATCGTCCTTTGGTGGTGGAGACATCTTCACTGCTTTGGTTTGCGATTCAGCCGGACGAGACTGCTCGAAGGCAACATCCAAACCGTCAGAGAAATGAATTTGATAAAACAATAGTAACTGAAAACATTAAGTTCCAATTTCAATTTCCTCAAACCTTCCCGCTCGATTTGCTTTTGCTGCTATTGTGATTAGCAGATTGGTCCTTTGGTTGCTTAGCATTTCCAGTTACAACTTCAAAGATAGTTGGGAGATCATTTATCATCTGGAAAAGTTTCTTCCTGAAAAATCCAATTCCAACAAAAAAGAGAAACAGACATTCAACTTGCCTTTATTAAACTTCCTGGTCAAGCATAGCATCACAGGTTTTCTATATCACATATAGCTTCAACAATAGTTCTGTAGTATATTGTTTGGCTAGTCCTATTTTTGTCTTTTTTTCAAGAAATCTATGATGCCCAATTAGATTATTAGCTTTCCATTGAGCAGCATCAACCGGTTGAATGAGTCAGACTCTGTCGGAGACCATAAACTTCCTTCCGTTAATGACAACTTGAATGCATAGGTTGTCAAACATCATGTCATACAGTTGATCATATGACTTTGTAACGTGAATGAGACAAACGAAACATAGCGACCAAGATGGTTCGAACTAAATTTTAAATTTTTTTAAGACAACAGAGAAGAACTATAGGGGCGAAAAATGGTCTAGAATGTATAAAACAAAAACCTTGGTGGGTGTTAAATTGTTGATCACAGAATAATCAATCATAAATTAATGTCAACACAACACTATTGGACTTGTTAAACTTAATATTGGTAGATCAAGTTATCAATAAATAGTTACAAATACAAGTATCAGAAAAGACAAATCATCACCAATTACCATTATAAAAGATAAATATGTGAAATGATCAAGCGTATATTCTTACAAAAATAAGTGAAATGATCAAACATAAATTCTTAATCTACCCTGGGCCTACTACCTTGAACTTTCAATTGAAACAATCTCAACCATAAAATTTAATGATGTATCTACGTATATCCCTTTTATCATCTTGTAATGTTGAAAAGCAGTGGCAGAACTATAAGACAGGACTAAGAACCAACAATATGACACCATGAATATGGATACTAATGCCAAAGCTCTGGAAATTACAGCAAATGTAAGTAAATGGGCAAGAAAGAGAAAATACCTTTCATTCTTGCCAAATCCAAAGCGTGCACCAAAATAAAAAGCTACAGCAAGCAACCATGAATCACTGTGTACTGCAACCAGAGATAACCAGTCCTTCTCCTGCATTCCATCTCTAGCAAAGTTTATACCTAATGCTGGCTCAGGAAGCTCAGGAGGCACTTCCTCAACAGGCAGGTTAACTTCCCATGTCTCATTAGGAAGCCCGTATAGGCACAAGTTCTCTTTTTCTGTATGCAAAATACTAGTATTTTAAATAAAAATGCACAATCTGCCTTGAATTGTTCATATAATCAGATCTCATTTTATCATACCAATAAGTAAAAGCACAAAAAGATACTTGGTTTCATAAAACGTTAAGAATGCAGGAGACTGTTAGTCCAGAAAGATAAACTTTATTGACATCAACTACTATAGCAACATTCAGACATAAACCATAAAAACAAATGAAAAAGGGATGACATTTGACTATGGACATAGAGTATAGCAGCCAAACATAAAGACATTTAGAATTAGAGCTCTAATTTTTTACAAACAAGTCAGAAAGCAGATAAGGCAACATATTAGACAACACAACAGTCACAAACCAAACTTCATGGAGAAGCTTTGCACTCCCATAAACATTGACGAAAATAGTAAAGTGAACTTCATGTTAGCCAACTCGCCTGAGAATAAAAAGATATCAAATAATAATATCATGACAGAATATAAGTTAATAAACATAAGAAAATTAGATTGAAGGATCAAACTGAAAATACTGAGCAGTTCCACAGACATAAGAGCAGTAGTCCAACATAATTAATCCCTATCACCAAGAATTTAGGAATTTTCTGCTATCAGGCAGCTGCACGATCCCTATTTTCCAATGGGGATTCTTCTTGTGTCACAGTTTCCTTATTTGGTCGAAATGATGCAGTGTTGGAATCACATGTGGCTCATTGTAAAAGTGAACCAAACTAATCTTTCAAGCTTTCCACTCCAGCTGATCTATGTACGTAGGAAGGCTAAAGTGAAAATATCGATGCCTACTAAAAGAAACAATAAAATGTCTACAAAATGACTGAAGAAAAAGACAACAAAAAATAATATGATAACAGATACCACATAACTCAAGAAAAAAATATGGATGACCGCATAAAACATAATTGTCAGGAACTCAACAGAAGATAACAACACACTTCCAACAAACATAGCTGCATCAATCCAAAAATAAATAAATAAGTACCACTAGAATTTTGGATTTTTCAACAATTATCAGCCAAATGAAGTATTTTGAAAGTCGACTATGCAGACAAATAAATTAACAAATGTCCAGAACTTCCACATAACCAAATGCCAATAATTCACACCAAACTAACCATCTGCTTCCAACCAATATAATAACCACAAGAACCTGACAGTCAAGAACAACAAAGCTCGGATTTTCTGCAGCTAGGAAGCTAGCTGGACTGAACTATATGGGTACAACAACACTTCAAGATTTTTCAAGTTCTAGTTTATTTACGTAGACAAGCCTTGAACTTCATGCAGCAAACCAAATACATTATAGCAGCAATTTCAATTCATTTGGATCTTTCAATGAAAAATATCTTTCAATCTAGTGAAAGGCAAATATAAGTGTGTTTACAGAAGAAAACATCACGGAATGAGTTAATGACCGTGCAAGTGAGGAAGCACAGAAATATATGAATAAGACAGAAACTAACCGTGCAGGTGAACAAAGAAAATGTAAGCCTCCGAGTGCTACAACAAGCAAAACTACCTTAAAACAAACATTTCATCTTGAATTAAAGACAAAGCATGAACTTTGTACAATCTCCAAACACTCAGACAAGCATGAACTAAGCTAATTCATATCACAGTCATTGTCTCTATTAAAATTCTCCCGACTTCAAAAAAAAAAAAAAAACATAAACGAGTTGGTTTCTACAACATAATTTGCCTCTCTTTACATGAAACAGAGCTATAAATAATACGTACTAATTATTAAATACATAGTCATTCAGTCAATATAATACAAAACTATAGGAAGAAAAAAAAAGGAAGGAAAAAACAAAGTCAAATTACAATTGAACAAACAAAAAAATAGTTATGTAAAAGAAAACCCACCGGGATCGCACTGCTGGTAGAACTTCTCAACATCTGCAACAACCCAGAAAATAAAAATAAAAATAATAATAATGATCCGATAAAATAAAACATATCCATTAATTAAATTGACAAAAAAGAAGAAAATATTAAGCCATTACCAGCTGTTAAAGCCTTAATCAAGCCAGCCCGTCTGCCCTTAAAATCGCTGAAAACCTCCTCTACAGTTCTAGGTATAGGGTGCGGTATCGCTTCCATAGCAAGCAAATTAACTAATTTCTCAATAATTATCTTCAAATTCCAGCGAATGGGTTTCGAGTATTGAACAAAAAGAGTGAAATTTGAACAGAAAAAGAAGCTTTGACGATAGAAGCCTCAATTAGGGTTTTGGTCCGTTTTCCGATTTGAGGGAAAAAAAAAAAGGCTTCCTTTTTAACGTGTTTAGCTTTTCATTATCTGTTTGAATTAATTGAATTGAATTCGTAAAGAGACAACAGAAAACAGAAGAGACCCAGAAGAGAAAAAGGGGAGAGAGAGAGAGAGAGAGAGAGAGAGAGAGGCAAGAGACAATTTTGGGTTTGAGTTTGGGTTAAGAGGTTTGCGTGCATAAAAGATAGCGAGATGGGGAAAATTGCCAAGTTAAAACAATAATAGTATTTTTATTATTTATTAATATTTTTTTAAAGAAAAATATTTTTATTAGGGGCTATTTCTTATTTGTTCAATCTAGGGGGACCCACCCCTGGGCACAAGGGTTATTATAGTTATTTTTTAAAATTGGCAAAGGGGGCTTGTATTGAAGTTTGTATTTTTATTTTGGAGTTTATTTTTTCTTCACAAAACATCAAAATGATGACTAACAGAAATGCCTAGTGTTGGAGGAACCTATAAACAAAGACTTTGGGCAATGTTACCCGTTTTGGCCTTCACCATTTAAACAATGATTGAAAACTTAAAATTTTGTGCCGTAAGTGTAAAAAGTAAAACTTGCAACTTGAATGTATAAGATATAAAAAATATGAGAGCTGCTACCGTATTTACATTTTGTCTTTTGTCTTTTCTGAGATAATTTCACCAGAGCCCTTATATTTATACTTATTTACATTTTATTTCTAAATATTATAAATATTTTTATTTACGTATATTATAGAAATTTCATTAAAATCCTTATATTTTATATTTTATTTAAATATTTAGAGTATTAAAATGAACCCCTATGATTTTTAAATTCTAAAATTATTTTTTATTTAATTAAAAATATAATTATTATTGAATAGATTATAATTATAATTATAAAAATTATTATGATTATAATAATTCTTATAATTTTAATAATAGATTATTATTACTATTAATATAAAAAATTATTATAATTAATTAATATATAACAATAATTAATAATAAATTTTTAGTTAAATTATTAATAATAAGAAACTAAAAATAATAATTATTATTAATTAATTTTATGAGATAAAAATTTAATTTATCTTTTTACACTCTTTTTCGTTTACTATATTTTTGTAAGTATTAACAGAATTTTTATTTACAACCACAACACATTAGTTATAATAACACATTAATATTAATAAAAAATTAAAATTAAATTAAATTAATACTAAAAATACTTTCCTCTCTTGAAAAATTACAAAGTCTCATTTTTCATTACTCATCATCAATAAAATTTTTAAAATTATTACAATTCATCTTCTTTATAATATCATGTCATAATAATTACTATTTTCATGATAAAAAGATTAATAAAATAAAAAATAAAATAAAAAATAAATTCTATTTGAATCAATCCCTTTCCACTATTAATTTCTCTTCAACAACCTTTATTAGTAATTAAAACTACCATTAAACTCATAACAGAGAAAGAGAGTGAGAGAGGAAAAGAAAAAATATAAAAATATATGAAATATTTACAAGTTATAGTACATTCACTAAATGGGAATTGAGATTAATTGGAATTAGAATAAATAAGAATCTAAATAGTTAGAATTAAAATAAAGAATTAGAATCACATTAATTTATTTACTTGAACGATAAAAATCATGGTTAGAATGAACTATACTGTCATTGATGTGTTTACTTTGTCTTAAAATCAAAATCATAATGAGTTAAATTGTAAGAAATCACTATAAAATTCTTAATTATTTTTATCATAATTATTAATTTTTTATTTAATTATTGTAATTATTATAATCATTGTTATTCAAAAATTAATTATTAGTAACCATCATTGTTAGTTATTATTATTAATAATTTAACTAAAAATTATTATTAATTATTGTTAACATATTAATTTTATAATAACTTTTATTGTTATAATAATAATAATAATATATTAAATAATAAATTATATTTTTATTTAAATAAAGAGTATTTAAAAATTAGAACGGTTAGTTTAATGCTCTGAAGATTTAAATAAAATAAAAAGATGATTGAATTTTTATCTCATAAAATTAATTATTAACAATAATTATTTTTAGTTGAATTATTATTAATAATTCAACTAAAAATTTATTACTAACTATTGTTAATGTATTAATTAATTATAATACCTTTTGATGATGATAATAATTGGAATAATACATTATTATTATTATTATTATTATTATATATTTAATAATTTTTATTTTTAATTAAATGAATATTATTTTTGGAATTTAAAAATTATAGTGGGTTAGTTTAATACTCTGAATATTTTTAAAAAATGAAACAATATGAGGGTTTTAATGAAATTTCTCTAATATACATAAATAAAAAATTTATAATATTTATGAATGAAATATAAATAAGCATAGATATAAGGGCTGTAGTGAAATTATTATAGAAAAGATAAAAAGGAGGTAAGTAACATAAACCGGCAGATTCTATAATTAAATTAGATCAACTCTTTATTTAAATATGATTGTCAAATCATAATAGTAAGTATAGAGTTAATATTTATTTTTATCATTATGCAGTTATGATCAATGATTTCTCGTAGGACTAATTCAACTTAACCGAACCCAAAATATTATTTGTAAGGTAAATTTTAAAATAATGAAGTTTACAAAGAAAATTTTGTCATATTTTTCAATTATGCATTTGAGTATGTTGTTTTGAGTTAACTAATTTAATTCGCAGAGGTACTCGTCACCAAAAAACTTAATACAGTCGTATGACATGACTAGCATGTCATTTATTTATTTATTTTTATAAAGATACATGTATCATCTAGTACACCACTAATTAGTGATGTCAAAAATTACTAACGGAATGAGGTCTTTGGGAATTATTTCCATTTGGAGAGTAGATGGGTAGAATTTGATTTATAATTTTTTATTTGATGAGAGGGTAATGACAATCTAATAGTTGTTTTTTTTTTTTTTTTAAATGAAGAAAGAATAGGAATCAAGCGAAATTGTTATCTCTTTTTCATTTCATTGTTTTTACTTTTATTTATAATCTAATTTTTCCTAAAGTTTATAGGAGATTATGACACTTGTCATTGAAGCGTATCTAGGGCTAGTATTTAATGAACTTTTAATTTTTCTTCCTAAACGCCATATATTGATTTAATGAATAACTAAAATAAAATAATTAACAACTATCAGATGTTAACCCTAAAATATGTCATCTCTTCTCTTTTACTTGTCTATCATCTTATCTCCTATTTCTTCTTCACATGTAAACACTTCTGTTCCATTATTATTTAAACCACTCTTTCCTTATTTTGTATTTGATTTTAGTATAATGATCAAAATTAAACAATCTTGAAAAAAATATCGAAATTAAATCAATTTCGAAAATAAAAATTTCTCATTGGAATATGGTTACATATATTAGTTCAGTATAAATAGAAGTTTGCTCTTGTTTATTTGAATTAAAGTTATCTATGATTACTTTTCCCTTCTTTTTTTCTGTTTTATTTTCATTGTTAAAATCCTACAGATCATAAATTCTTCAAGAGAGAAGAACTAAGATGAGAAACAAGAGAGCTCCAAAACTGAAAAAATTAAATTAAATCAAATTGCCAATTTTTTTTTAAATGGTAAAATTCTTCATTACCAAATTAAGTTTCAGATATTAGTTACTAAACGATGTGTTTTGGCATTTAAAATGGAAAATTTTATATGTCAGTGACAAATATTATAATCTCCTATAGATTAATTTTAGAAAAAAAAAGATTGGAAAGAGAGGATTCAAATCCTTTTAATTTTTATTATATTTTTTCATAATTTTTAGTAAAATATATTTAAAATCTATTAATATGTATGTAAATAAAAAAATATTGCAATGTTTATTTAAAAAAATGTAAAGACTTAATAAAATTTATTATCCCCTCTATTATATAAACAAAAAAATACCTTATTTGGTAGATGAATCACGTATAAATTACGTTGTAATATTGATGGTATTGACTTAGTTTGACGAAATGTTTTAATTGACATTCATTCACTTGATATTCTTGTGTTGTAGACAAATCGCATGTGAATTATGTTGTAATATCTATGATATTAGGTTAGTTTGACGGAAATGTTGTAATTAACATTAGTTTGTTGTGATATTTTTGTGTTAGAAATATTATTTGATGGCTTTATTATAACATGATTTTATCAAGTTTGAAAGGCAAAATTGTTAATTCAGGAATTGAATATCACTAGAGATCTTCATTCCCTCCCCTCAAGTATTTATATCATTATAGCGGGGACGTGAGTGGGTACAAAGACTTAAGCAGAACATCATGGATAAATACTAGAATGTCAATCCCCTCCCCTACCCCTTCTCATCTCTAACATTAACTGACAAAATAAAAATATATTAAAAGAAAATTAAAAATACAGTTATCTCTAATTTAGAATTTGAGATCACCATTAACAATTTTTATATGAGACTTTGAAAAAGTAGTTCATTTCTCATGCATATCAATAGTACATCCATTATTCCATGTTTCATATTATATAGATATTAAATCACGAATCCAATTTACTTTTAAGATACTTAGGTGATAAGATTATACAGTATATATGTGAGACTAAAAAATTTTATGATAAAGATAATGGAGATTTGAGTCTTCAAATTCAACATATAACATAAATAATTATTATTGAATGAGCAATTCAATAAGAGATCTAAAATTAAATTCATACTAATACATCAAATTGTTCTTACTATATATTTGGGTAAGTAGGAAGAGTACAACTTATTTTAAAAATCATTGCAAAAATTAGCATAAATAAGGGGATTATGTGATGTGATATATATAAAAATTTTCACAAAATTTTAAGATGATTTTTTACACAGTTTACGCCAATGCCGTCTTTTACATCATTTGGATGAATAGTGTTACTTATCAATAGTATATGCTCACACACATTTGTACACATTTTATTCCTAGAAAAAAGACAATTAGCAACACTACGACCTAGAACTAAAGAGTAGGGCCTCTATTACTAAAAGAAACAATAACATAAGTCAAAGGGAGAGAGTGGACTACTAATCATACATATATAATGACTCTTATTACAATTAGAAATAACAAAAACTCCAGTAAATAAATCTTTATTCATAATCTTTTTTATACTTGTTTTTGAGAATGATAAAGGGAACATCATCAAGAATTGTTCAAGAACAATAGAAGAAAAAGAAAAAGAATGATTGACTAATGTAATGGCGTAAGCTAATAATGAATGGAAGGACAACATGATTGAAGTATAATGAACCTCGGGTTAGAGGGTACATGTCAAGTATCTCAGATAGTAGTGTTTACATCAAGAAGATTATTATTAGATTAAGCAATCTTGTAACAAGACAACACCGTTTCTGTTGATCGAAAATGTTAAAAGAAGTAAATATCTTAATGATTTCATCGTCAAACCATATCATATTTAAGTGAGAGCTCTTCTTTTTCATCAATCTCTAGTTATTGGTTGATTTTGCTTTATAGATAGAAGATTGGGGCTCAAGTATGATAATCCAATATGTTTGCTTGAACGATGTGTGGAAAGTGCAGAGGGTAGAATCATGTATATTCATGGCGAATTTAGCATGGAGTTTTTTTTACCCTTTTGCCAAAACTGTTATTAACTTGCCAGTCTCATAGATTTATTTATTAATTTCAAAGAAAGATTTGATCTTAGATTCTAAGATCATACAAGAATATTCAAGAAAGTGACCAATTCTATATTATCTTGTGTTTCTTCATTAGTCTATTGCATTGCTTTGCTTAATGATAAGAAACATGTTGTTATTTTAAGAATAGGTGAACATTATTGGCTTTTTTGTGCCATTTACCAGTAGTAATGTCGATCGATTATTTTTTTAAAGATTGAACATGAAAAGAATTTCGATTTATTGCAAATAGATGTAGATAATTAAAATCCTAAAAAATAAATTAATTAAATTTTAAAAATATTCTTCACTAATTAAAGAATCCTACCATTAATTGACTTGTTAAATTATATATCTAATTAAATAATGAAATAAATATTCTTAATAAATTGAAATCTCACTAAATTAGAGAATTAATAAATTAATCCTTATTATAAAATATGTAATCAATAAAATTATAATTTAACTAGACTTGCCATAAAATGCCAACTCTATAAATAATAGACTTAATATAACAATATTTTCTTTATGAAAATTTCAACATTGAAGTATAGGATCTTAGTGATTCAAGTTTGCAGATAATAATCCATATGTGTAAATTATAATGTGAATGCTAATCCTGAAAGTATGAGGATTTTTTACTTCAACAACATGGATAAAAATTTTATGAATTGCGAGATTAGTTGGTGTAGAACTAAAGCATACATATCGCTCATCTTTAATTTTTATGCACCACTAGAAGCCTTTTTAGTCTCATAATGTTAGTCGGGCTATTATATTTTACTTGATTTGTTGGAATTAATAAAATTGTTGTTTGCCAAAATGATGGAATGAAGTATACTTCATTGAGGAATAATATGTTGGCAACATTTATCACGAGCTTGAAATATTTGGCATTTATCAATATCAAATTCCAAACGTATATCTGCACGATTTGCTTTTTCTTAGTTTTCTGCTAGAGTACATGAAGTCACTTTATTTGTTCTTCCCCGTTTATCGGATGGGATATCTAGCTTAATTAACAATTTTAATTTTTAGAATTTTAGACTTTATTTATTGATGATTTTTGTTTAATAAGTTGTTAATTGGTGGTATATGAAACTGTTTTTCTAGTTTGTTTCGGAACTTAATTGTTGATATGATGAGCTTAGATTGATGATTGATTTATATGTTTTCAAACCTTATTTGACATGTATACTTTTTCATTATGTTAATATGAACTAAGACTGATCAAAATGTGTGTGCGCGTAATATTCAATCACAAACCATTTAAACTTTTGGGGACATTTAAAAAATTATATTGAATTTTGGAAAAAGGGCAATGTACGCCCTAAGATTTGGGAAAACAAATATATAGATCCTCATGTTTTTTTTTTAAAGATATCAATGTGAGACCCCTTTGACCATAATATCTTTTAAATATAATAATAAAAATTAACTTTAAAGTTTTTAATAAATAAAAAAAATAATGTACTCTCTCCAGTAATCTACTAATACAAAATATTTTTAATATTTAAATAAATATAAATATTTAAAATTATTATATTTATTTTAATAACATATTTATATTTATTATAAAATTTTAAATGATATTTTGGTTAAATACATTTTACAATTAAAAAATCTCACAGATTAATATTGTTAAAATTATTATTTTATGTAATATTCAAAATATTTCAAATTTTATTACATTTTATTTTAATATTATGTTTCTATTTATAATAAAAGTTAATTTATATAGTAGAATATGTCTATTAGATTGCAAAATATTAATTTTTTAAATACTAAATTATTTTTAAATATATATTATCAAATTTATTTTAATATTATATTTTTATTTATTATAAAATATAGGAGTTAAAATTTTGGATGTAATAGAGCCAAATGGATTATGATTTAAGAGGATTTTAGTATGCTTTTTGGCTTAGAGTCTTAATGACTAAATCTTAGGAGTGTTAGTGCTCATTTTTAATTTTGGAAGTTTTTATGATTATTTCTCAAGATCTAAGTATAGATATCATTTTTCTAAATTTGATTGAATTTAAATAAATTTTATGTTTGACCTCTTATTTTTTTTATAATTTTGTTGTTGCCTACAACTTTAATAATTTGTCTATTATAAAGGGGATAGGAATGAATGCTTTTGTGTACCAATTGAACATATGAGACAGGACTGAAGTTACTAAATCTCATTTCATTTGCATCCTATTTGATTAAGTTAGTAGTTTCTCTTTGGTTTCTGACCAACTAAAATTCTTATTGTATACATATGTTTTATCTTTTATTTAAAAAAGTCTTGAATGCTCATAGACCCCAAATATATGACAACTCATCATGTATACTATATTAGT